>CM046445.1:44463136-44871932 GCA_025506515.1 Flaveria trinervia
AATAGGTAAAGATTATTATTATGTTGTTCAAAAAGGAGCATGGCCGCCTACTTCTTGTACCATCAACTTTTCCAATGGCTTTTAGAGAAAGAAAGAAGCTGAATTTCAAATTTTTAGAGAGAAGAAGAAGAGAAGTGCATATTTTAGGTTAGTTTTCGATGTTTTATTGTTCTTGACTAATTTTCAGCCTCGAGTATGTGTTTATGTGTGTTTGATGTGTTCGTTGTGTGTTTTTTGTGGGTTTTTAAGTGTTCGAACTCAATTGCATTCGGGTTTGAAGAAGTCTACTCGGAAGTTGCAAGAGGTGAGTTCTAGACCTCCGTTTTAATCGTTTTAACTTGTTTTGGGGATGGATTGCATGTTATAACGTTTTTATTTAAATGTGTGTTTACCCGTATGTGTATGTGTGTGCTCGTTTGGGTGGGTGTTTGATTTGGGTAGATTTTTTAGTATGTTCATGTTTTTATGTTTGTTCTAGTGCTTAATATGCTAGAATGATGATTTAGAAGGTAGTTGGCCATGCGCCTAAAGTTCATGCGCTAAAAAGTACCAATGTGCCTAGGATTATGCCCAAATTGCCTAACTGTTCCTATCCGCCCAACTACCCATACACCCAAGTGCTCATGCGCCTAAGTCCAGTTCATGTGCCTGTATAGTGTCCATGCGCCTAAAATTTTGCCCAGACAGCTAAGTGTTAGGCCATGCGCCCGCGTAGTGCTCATGCACCTAAAATCTGTCTATGCGCCTAAGTGTTCCCATGCGCCTGAAAGGCCATGTGCCCACATAGTGGTCATGTGCCTACATAATGCCATGCGCCCAAAGACTTAGAGAAGAAAAATATCCTGAAATTTTGGAAATAGAAAGTTTTTAGACTATGTGTGACATCCGTCACCTCAAGGTCCGTCGAACGACATAAATAACATGGAATATTTTAATTAATCTTCCTTTTCTTCATGAACTCCTGCTTTACGAAATCATGTCTGCTTATTTTTCCCTTGTGCCTGTACTTCCTCGAGAACGTGTTTAAGCATAAAACTTTTATAAATTTCATCACCATTACCACCAAATATATCATTTTAATCTCGACCATTGTCATTAACCAAACCATTTTAGGCTATCAAATGCCAATAAATACGCTTTTAACCATAATATACGAACATTTTTAAGATCGTAATCAACCGAAACAAATTTTTGGGAAACTCGAGGGTTAAGTGCAGGGACTAAACTTGTAATTTTGTAAACTTGGGCTGGGTATATAAGCCCCATTTCCAGCCATCCATCCTCATCTTATCTCTTCATCTTCAACCTTTTCTCCTTTTTCTCTCGAACTAGCACCAAATCGTCACGATTGTCGCGTTTTCACTACCAAATCTTGGGAGTACTGTCCTCTCAATGAGATGTAAAACTTGAGCATGAGTTCTGGAATCATGCCATGGTGGGGGCTGGGCACGCAGCCTACACCGATCGTTTCATGAGCTAGCAAGGTTGGTTCCGCATCTAGTCACCCCGGAATCAAAAAGGATAGAGAGGTACATTTGGGGACTTGCGCCTCAAATCCGGGTAATGGTAACCTACCGCTCCTCCGACTATTCCGAGCGCGATTCTAAAGGCTGGCGCTTTGACGGAAAAAATGGTGAGAACGGGAGTTTTGGGTAGAGGAGCAGAGAAGAGAAAGGATTGTGGGGAAACGAGCCGGTCGAGTGCCGGGAAGTTTGACAAAAGAGCCAAGACAACCAAAAACTTTGTGGCGGTGACGCAGGGCAGGCAAGAGTATGTGGGCCCGCACCCCAAATGTGACAAGTGCAATTATCATCATCCCCCAGGAACGCAGTGCCGGGTGTGCGCGAATTGTAGACGCCCGGGGCATCTTGCAAGAGACTGCAGAACAGCGTCGAATATGGTTGCACCGGTCAACGCGGTTAACCCCGCCAGGAATGCAAGGGCTTGTTATGAGTGTGGAAGTCTCGATCATTACTGAAACATGTGCCCCAGGCTGAATCGGGCACCGGGTCAACAAGGAACAACCAGCAGCAAGTGATGGCTATAGCTGGAAATCAAGGCCCGACCAATCAGGGGATACAGCTCGGGGACGTGCATTCGTCATTGGAGCCAACGATGCTCGCCAGGACCCGAATGTTGTCACGGGTACGCACTTACTCAATAATCACTTTGCATCTATACTGTTTGATATGGAGCAGACAATAGCTTTATATCTTCTGAGTTTGTGCAATGCTTGATTTGAGCCCTAGTAGGCTAGAAACTAGCTACTCTGTAGAAATGGCCAACGGTAGGATCGTTCAGGCCGATGAAATTATTAAAAGTGCTCGATAATATTAGAGGACCACACCTTCGATATAGACTTGATACCCTTTGAGCTAGGAAGTTTCGATGTGATTGTGGGAATGGATTGGTTGTCGAAACACGGGGCCGAGATTTCTGTCGAGACAAGGTAGTGCGAATCCCTATGTCAGACGGGGGAGTACTCAGAATTCAAGGAGAAAGACCGGGGAGAAACTTAAAGCTTATTTCCTGCATGAAAGCACGTCGGAGTTTACGAAAACAGTGCTACTCTTTTCTGGCTCATGTGGTGGAAAAGAAGGAGGAGGAACAGGAATTGACAAATATCCCTATAGTGCGGGATTACCCAGATGTATTCCCAGATGACTTGTCTGGTTTGCCTCCTCCACGACAAGTGGAATTTCGTATTGATTTGGTTCCTGGAGCTACACCGGTAGCAAAGACACCGTATCGGTTGGCACCGTCTGAAATGCAAGAATTATCTAGCCAGTTACAGGAACTACTGGAGAAGGGTTTTATTCGGCGAAGTCACTCGCCTTGGGGAGCACCAGTGTTATTCGTCAAGAAGAAGGATGGGTCGTTCCGTATGTGCATCGACTACCGTGAGTTGAACAAATTAACTGTGAAGAATCGGTATCCTCTCCCCAGGATCGACGACCTGTTTGATCATTACAAGGAGCTTCGTATTTTTCCAAGATCGACCTTCGGTCTGGATATCACCAACTAAGAGTTTTCGAGGAGGACATACCGAAGACAGCATTTAGAACTCGTTATGGGCACTATGAGTTCTTGGTCATGCCGTTGGGATTACTAACGCACCAGCTGTGTTCATGGACTTGATGAATCGAGTGTGCAAACCTTACTTGGATAAGTTTGTGATCGTATCATCGACGACATACTTATCTACTCTCGATCGAAGGAGGACCATGAAGAACACCTTCGGGCAATACTGGAACTGTTAAGAGAAGAGAAACTTTTCGCCAAGTTCTCGAAGTGTGAGTTCTGGCTGCGAGAGGTGAAGTTTTTGGGTCATGTGGTTAACAAGACGGGATTCATGTAGATCCCGGCAAGATCGAAGCGGTAAAGAAATGGGATACACCCCAGGCACCTTCAGAGATACGACAGTTCTTAGGATTAGCCGGATACTATCGTCGTTTCATTGCGAACTTTTCAAAGATCGCTCAACCGTTGACGTTGCTAACTCAGAAAGACAAGAAGTTTGATTGGGGAGATGCGCAAGAACGGGCGTTCCAAACACTGAAAGATAAGTTGTGCAATGCACCGATATTGTACCTTCCAGACGGAACTGGTGATTTTGTGATGTACTGTGATGCTTCGCATCAAGGGTTGGGATGTGTACTAATGCAGAAAGATAAGGTGATCGCCTACGCTTCGCGACAACTTAAAGTGCACGAGAAGAACTACACAACTCATGATCTTGAGTTGGGCGCTGTAGTATTCGCACTTAAGATATGGAGGCATTACCTGTATGGAACCAAATGCATCGTATACACAGATCATAAAAGCCTTCACATATTCTGGATCAGAAGGAACTCAATATGCGATAGCGACGTTGGGTAGAGCTACTTAGTGACTACGATTGTGAAATTCGGTATCATCCGGGGAAAGCTAACGTGGTGGCTGATGCTCTAAGCCGCAAAGAACGCGTGAAACCACTACGTGCTCGAGCTTTGGGATTGACCATTCGAACAAATTGAAAGCTCAAATCCAAATTGCACAAAGTGAAGCGTTGAAGGAAGAAAACCTTGCGGGAGAAGAATTCCGAGGGTTGGATAAACAACTGATGCGCAAGGACGATGGCGTACAGTACTTCGTGGACCGTATATGGGTACCCAAGTGGGGAGATGTACGTACCTTGGTCATGGATGAAGCACATAAGACACGATATTCTATTCATCCTGGCGCAGACAAGATGTACCACGATCTCAAAGATCTGTACTGGTGGCCAGGCCTGAAGAAAGACATTGCCACGTACGTCAGCAGATGCTTGACATGCTCGAAAGTTAAAGCTGAACATCAGAAACCATCGGGATTATTACAGCAACCTGAAATTCCTGAGTGGAAATGGGAGAATATAGCCATGGATTTCATTACCAAACTCCCTAAAACAAGCAGCGGACATGACTCGATATGGGTTGTAGTGGATCGAATGACGAAATCAGCACGGAGTGCAAGACACGGAGTTAAGGTTGCTGTAATAATGGACAAGTTGGCGAGATTGTACATTAAAGAGGTCATGACAAGACACGGAGTGCCCGGTTCAATCATATCTCCGACCGTGACGGCCGATTCACTTCATGATTTTGGCAAACACTACAGAAAGCAATGGGCACTCGATTAGACATGAGTACCGCCTATCACCCTCAAACCGATGGCCAAAGTGAACGAACCATACAAACGCTAGAAGACATGCTGAGAGCGTGTGTAATCGACTTTGGTGGTAGTTGGGATACTCATTTGCCATTGATTGAATTCTCATACAATAACAGCTACCACACCAGCATTGGGTGTGCTCCGTTCGAAGCGTTGTACGGAAGGAAGTGTAGATCACCCGTTTGTTGGGCCGAGATTGGTGAAAGTCAGCTAACAGGCCCAGAGATCATTCAGGAAACAACCGACAAGATCTTCCAAATCAAAGATAGACTGAAAGCCGCTAGAGATCGCCAAAAGAGCTACGCCGACAATCGTCGAAAGCCTCTAGAATTCAACGTTGGGGACCGAGTGTACTCAAGGTCTCTCCTTGGAAAGGAGTTGTTCGGTTTGGAAAGAAAGGAAGTTAGCCCCGAGATACGTTGGACCATTCGAGATTACCAAAAGAATTGGTCCAGTGGCGTACCGATTAAGGTTACCCCAAGAACTCGACAGTGTACATGATACTTTCCATGTGTCGAACCTCAAGAAGTGTTTGGCTGACGAATCACTTCACATACCCATTGACGATATCAAAATCGACGAAAAGCTTCATTTTATTGAGGAACCCATTGAGGTCATGGATCGTAAAGTCAAACAGTTGAAGCGCAGTAGAATACCAATTGTTCGCGTAAGGTGGAATTCGAAACGAGGGCCAGAGTTTACATGGGAACGGGAAGATCAAATGAAACTCAAATACCCACACTTATTCGTGGATGACACTCTCGGACCTAACTCCAGCTGAATTTCGGGACGAAATTCTCTCAACTGGGGGATACTGTGACATCCGTCACCTCAAGGTCCGTCGAACGACATAAATAACATGGAAATATTTTAATTAATCTTCCTTTTCTTCATGAACTCCTGCTTTACGAAATCATGTCTGCTTATTTTTCCCTTGTGCCTGTACTTCCTTCGAGAACGTGTGTTAAGCATAAAACTTTTATAAATTTCATCACTATTACCACCAAATATATCATTTTTAATCTCGACCATTGTCATTAACAAAACCATTTTAGGCTATCAAATGCCAATAAATACGCTTTTAACCATAATATAACGAACATTTTTAAGATCGTAATCAACCGAAACAAATTTTTGGGAAACTCGAGGGTTAAGTGCAGGGACTAAACTTGTAATTTTGTAAACTTGGGCTGGGTATATAAGCCCCATTTCCAGCCATCCATCCTCATCTTCATCTTCTTCATCTTCAACCTTTTCTCCATTTTTCTCTCGAACTAGCACCAAAATCGTCACGATTGTCGCGTTTTCACTACCAAATCTTGGGTATCATCGTGTGTACGTGTTCCTAGCAGGTAGACAACCTTGTTCAACCCGTTTTTGGTTCGGTTTTACTGCTGCGATTTCTAGGGTTTCGGGTGCTCGGGTTCATCCGAGCACATGAGGTCGAGTGGGTGCGTGTGAGGTCTTTCTGCTTGTGTTTCATGTTTATGTATGTTTGTTGAGTGTTTCTGGAGTTCCTCGTGGTATAAAACCCGCGCTAGAGCAGCTCGGGGGCTGCTCAGCCCGACCACGGTCGTGATTCTGCAGTTCGGGCGACTGGGTCTGTAATGCGATTGAGCCGTGCGACTGAGTGGGTCGTGCGACTGAATCATGCGTCTAAGTCGATCGTGCGACTGAGTTGTGCGACTAGGCATGTCGTGCGACTGAGTCGTGCGACAGGGTGTCTGTATGCGATTGAGCCGTGCGACTGAGTGGGTTGTGCGACTGAATCATGCGTCTAAGTCGATCGTGCGACTGAGTTGTGCGACTAGGCATGTCGTGCGACTGAGTCGTGTGACAGGGTGTCTGTATGCAATTGAGTCATGCGTGTGGATGATTGTGTGCGATTGAGTCAGGTGACCGACTGAGTGAATGCGATTGTGCGTGTTTCGCACGACTGGAGTCCAATCGCACGAATGAAAGTTCAATCGCACGAAAGTAGCTAATTCGCACGATTGAGGGTTGATTCGTGCGCATGGAGGTTGGGTCGTGCGAATGGTTGTGTTGTGTGGTGCGACTGAGTCCAATCGCACGAATGAAGGTTCAATCGCACGAAAGTAGCTAATTAGCATGATTGAAGGTTGATTCGTACGAATGGAACGTGGTTCGAGCGTCTGGTCCCGTCGTGTGTCTGATTATGCGTGTGTCCGCTTGTGTGTGTGCTACCCACGACGAACCGATACAACCCGAAATGACCAAACATTACTATACGCTTTACACATGTCATTAATGCTTGACAATAACTGTCAATAGGTGTTTGACCGATCATTGCATTCAACTGTTGGAAATCTCGACCTTTCATACTTACCACTTAACATGTGAGTTCGTGGCCCCGTTTTATGCTTATACTATTTTACAAACATTTACAAACGTGGGGGAAAAGTATGCTCGCCCGCTTTCTATGCTGTACTACATACATACAATTTTCATACAAGGAATCAACATGATACTGTGTTACAAGTACTTATCTGATACATGCTTGGGTCTGCTGTGTGGTTCTATCTTTGCAACTATTTAATTCCAGTTTGGGAACCGACGGTTAGGTATTGGTAGTACTACTGGGTTGACACCCCCACCCTCGTGTTGTTATACTAGTTAGTACCAACAATAGCCAGGTACGGGTCTTGGGTGAATATACGCCGACAATTTCTTTGTGTACGTCGCTAGGGTTGGTTGCAAAGCTCATGTCATGTGATTTTACTTGTGTATATAACTGTATTCACAGTATTCCATATCATTTACTTTATACAGCATCACTTACATTTTTATTACTTAAACCTGCGAGCTCACCAACAATTTTATTGACCATTTTGAGCATATCTTTTCAGGTGATCAAGCTAGCTGAGGTTCTAGGTGTGCTGCCTTAGTGGAGACCCTAGGATGCATTTTTGGACTAAACATGTTTGACAAACTGTTGCTTTGAACAATGTTGGACTGTGTAAACAATTACAATCTTTTGAACTTGTTCCCGGTTGTGGGAAATTACATTACAATTTCATCTTTATGTGATTATGTGAATCGTTATCCTGTTATGCATATGGCTATGTTGTCGTGAACATTGACTATACACGACACAGTCCCCTTGTTGTCGGGTGTCGTCATGACACGCTTGTCATCATTTTATTATTGCATCTCTATCGCTTACCATGTGTTATGACGATTCCCGTCTCGTCGCAACCCTGTGTTTCCGCTCCTAGCGGGGGTGTGACACTATGACTAGGGATGTTCCTTGGGATGATGTATAATGTTATGTAATGTTGTATGATGATGAGTGTTGATGTTATGCATGTTTATGATCTCTTCTTTATGTTCCTTATTGCGTATGATTATGTGGCTTTACGTGGTGTAATTATGTTAATGAACGTAAATTATTATCTTAACAAAATGAAAGATTTAAGATAATGAAAGTGAAACGTAAAGAACGAATGAAAAGGTTTGCAAGCAAAATGAAAGAAGTTGCACAACTCATTGTGATGTTGTTAGCTCAACTAAGTGCGGTTTAGCTAACCCATAATGATGCTCGTAGGGGTCTAATGCTTGTGATTGACCAAATGTACGGACCCTTGTCGCTTACCCCGATACTGGCACCGCTTCGTGCACAATGTTAGAAGTCTATTTATTGTCTTCGGGCCAATACCCACTTCGTGCATAATTTTTGGAGTATAGCACATGGCATTGGTGCAAATGAAAGTGAAAGATAATAATGAAAGTACGAAACGTGTGATACGTACGGTAATTAATGACGAATGATGAAGGAAGATAATAATGAATATTATCTATGTGTACGTATGATGTATGATCACGAATGAAAGTAAATGAAAGATTTTAAACGAAACTAAAGTATAATATATTTTATAAAACTAATACTCACTCGACAACGCTGACTTTTATGCATTTTCTAGTTGGCAGGTAATATTTGCTGAGGATGGCACGGGATGAAGCTATTTGGCGAGTTTTGGATGACATTCATTTTCTATTAAAATGATTTTTTGCATTGTAATGCAATCAAACAATATTTTTGTAACACTTAACAATGTTGTATTATTTAGCAAATTCGATTATTAATATCTGAAATGGTTTTTAACTAAACAATTCTGTTGTGTTGTTTAAATAAGGTTTATGAATTTTAAGTATGATGTGCAATGTTTATCCGACTACGAGTGTTCTGTAAATGGGGCCTTACAAGTTGGTATTAGAGCCAAAGTTTAAGAGAAATGGATAAATATTTTCAAAAACCTAAACTTAAACTGAGAATAGGACAAATGGAAGGATGTCAGCCCAAGTAGCTACGTGCCATAATGTATTTTATTTAATGTTAACCGGTATTATGTGCACATGTTATTTGGTTTATGTGCTCTTAGTAGATTTGGATATTGATGTAGTTAGGATAGGAAATATTTGGGGTATGAAAAGTAAAGTAATTAGCTAACACAACTCGCACTGTAATTAGAGACTTAATATACTTAACATAAACTGAGCTATTACCTTGAATGACTGTGTTGGTGTTTGGATTTTATAGCGTGTTTAGAGGATTGCTGAAGGTAGATATTCGGGCATGCGTTATTTAGTTTGGAGGAAGTTAGGATGACCACTTACCGTTAGCCGAGTTCTCATGTAACAATAGCTACCATGCCAGCATTGGCATGCCTCCTTATGAGATGTTATATGGTAGGAGATGTAGAACATCCGCTTGTTGGGGTGATATCGGCCATAAAGAGTTAGGGAGCGTCAAGGTGATCAGACTACGACTGAGAAGCTGGAAAGGATCAAGGCCTTTATGAAGACAGCAAAGGATAGGCAAAAGTTGTATGCCAATAAACAGCGTAAACCGATTGAGTTCAAGGTGGGAGATAGAGTTATGATGAATGTCTCACATTGGAATAGCATCATTTGATTTAAAAAGCGAGGCAAGTTGAGCCCAAGATACATAGGGCCTTTCCGAATAATTGCTCGAGTAGGAGAGGTGGTCTGTAGTTTGGAGTTGCCCAGTGAGTTAAGTGGAATTCATTTGACATTCCATGTATCTCACTTGAGAAAGTGCTTAGCCAACGAGGATATGGTGGAGGATATTGAAGTGGACGAACAACTCAATTATGTGGAGCAACCAGTGGCGATCATCGATCGCAAGGAAAAGAGTCTTAGGAATAAAGTAGTTCCACTTGTGCGAGTATAATGGAAGCACAGGAGGGGATCTGAGTCTACGTGGGAGACTGAAGAGGAAATACGACAGCATTACCCACGTCTATTCGAGGAATAACAGGTTTTGAGGACGAAACCTAAATAAGGGGGTGGACTTGTAACAACCAAAATAAAGTCCAAATGAGCTAATTAATAATAATGGGCTTAGTTGGGATTATTTAAAGTAAATAAACAGGAAATGGAGTATGAACCAAGTAGACCTTGCGGGTTATGTGTTCGACGAGTTTAAGGTCCCGGGAACACCCGGTATATATAAACGGATCAGCAAGAGCCCCTCTCATTTGCAACTCAACACCCAACTTTTAGAGAGAAAGTGTAGAGAGAGAAAGTGGTGATCCAAGGCTCGATTGATAAGAGATTGAAGATTGGTGTTTGTGGGCATCCAAACAAGAAGAAAAAGCCAAGAATACGGGTAAGAAAAATCGTTTAATCGTTTCTTTAAGAGTAAATTCGGATTTTAGGGTTTGGGATTTTTGAAAGTGGTAAATAATCATCCAAAACTCATGTTTTTGTGTAAGAAAATATGTAAAAAGCTTAGATATAGCTTCTTGGGTGATAAACCAAGGATTTGGGTGTAAAAGATTGAAGTTTTGGGTGAAATATGGGTTGATTCATAATTTCAACCCGTTCTGCAAAACTGTGGGTTCATCCAAAGAAATTATGTAGTCGTCCAGCGAAACTATAAAAACTTCCTACGAAACTATAGTTTCGCAGGTAGATTCGCATACATGATTTTCTAATGAAAGTTGGGCGAAACTGGTAGCGAAACTAGCAGCGAATCTGCTGATCTTGCTGCGAAATTAACCCTTTTGAGTGTTAACTTATCTGTAGGCTGCGTGTTGTGACCTTTGCTTAGAAGCTTGATTGAGAAGCTACTCATCGAGTCCAGGTGAGTTTATCTGCAGGAAGGTCAATTTTTCTATAGCAAAATGTGTTATATAAATCTTTAAATATAAAAAATTTCACGCAGACCTGCCCCTTGGAACCCACAAGGGGTTGTTGCCCCTAGGACCCCGCTGTTAGGGGGTTTCCGCCCCCAAACCCCCACTGTCTCGCGGAGGGTCGGTTATGTTGTATGATAACGTGTGATGATTATATGATGTTGTATGATGACGTGTGATGACTATATGACGTTGTATGCTTATGTTATGCTTTTGTTATGTTCTTTATTGTGTATTATCATGTAGCTTACGTGGTGTGATTATGATAATGAGCGTCAAGTATTATCTTAACGAAATGAAAGACTTAATATAATAAAAGTGTAACATAATGAATGAATGAATGAAAAGTTTTGCAAGCAAATGTAAGGAGGTTCACAACTCAATACGAGTTATTAGCTCAACTGTGTGTTTACAGTGTGCAATCTTGACTAACCCTTAAGGATTCACACACAGGAGGAGTTGGCCTATGTGACCACTCCATACGTGCGATATGTGTGATATGAGATGCTTGTCGCTTAACCCTAGATGATATGGCTTTGTTTCCCAGAGGGGGTTAAGCATACGATAGGATCTAAATAGAAGTGAAAGATAATAAAAGTACGAAATGTGCGATAAGTACGAAACGTGTGATAAGTACGAAACGTGCGATATATACTAAATGAATGATGACGGAAGATAATAAATATTACCTTGTTGTACGTATGATGTGTGATCATGTGCGAAAAAAAGAAAATGTTTTAACAAATGAAAGATAATATAATGTTTTGTAAAACTAGAACTCACTCAACGTCACTAACTTTTGTATGTATTTTCTAGTTGGCAGGTAATGATTGCTGAGGATAGCATAGGCGCAACTACTTAGCAAGTTTTTGGGATGGCATCCATTTTATATAACGATGATGTCTTTGTGATGTAATGCAAACAAATAATATTTTTGTAATGGTTGACAATGTTGTATTATTTTGCAAAAGCAACTATTCATATATGAAATGGTTTTAAGTTATTCCACTGCAATGTATTTAGCAAATTTAAATGTGTGTTTTATGTTTATGTGCGATGATTGACCAACTGTGAGCGTCCCTAGAACGAGGCCTTACACCGGGCATGCATCATTGATTTTGGTGGAAGTTGGGATGAACACTTACCGTTAACCGAATTCTCATACAGTAACAATTATCATGTCAATATTAGTATGCCACCCTATGAGATGTTGTAGGGTAGGAGGTGTAAAACACCCATTTTCTAGGGTGATATTGTTCAGAAGTAGTTGGGGAGCATTGAAGTGATTGAGGCTACGACTGAGAAAACTAAAAAAGATCAAGGCCTTCATAAGGCAGCCAAAGATAGACAAAAGTTGTATGCTAACAAAAGACGAAGACCGATTAAATTCATGGTGGGAGATAAGGTTATGTTGAAAGTTTCACTTTGGAAGGGTATCACTCAGTTTAGAAAGCAGGGCAAGTTGAGCCCGAGGTACATTGGGCCATTCCGAATCATCGCTCGTGTAGGAGAGATTAGGGGTGTACAAACCGGTTTTTATGCCCAAACAGGTTCGGGTTCAAAATTGAACCGGTTTTTCGTGGTGGGGTCAAACCGGTTTATCTTCAAACCGGTTCGGGTTACAAACCGATTTGACTCACCAAAAACTCGAACCTATCAAACCGGTTCGGACCGATTTGAAACCGGTTTTTTACCCAAATCGGTTTTTCTTACCGGTTTATAAACCGGTTTTAAGTGCAGGGCTAGCAAACCAGTATAGAAACCGACGGTTCGGGTCGGGTTCGGGACCGGTTTGGTCCAAACCGGTTTTTCTTTGAAACCGGTTTGGGTTTTTTTGGTGAACCGGTTCCAAACCAGTTTTTTTGTACATGTCTAGGAGAGATGGCCTATAAGTTGGAACTACCAGACGAGTTAAGTAGAATTCATCCAACATTCCATGTATCTTATTTAAGGAAGTGCTTAGCGGATGAAAAAACAATTGTACCACCGGAGGACATTGAGGCAGACGAGCGGCTCAATTATGTGGAGCAACCGGTGGTCATCATCGATAGAAAAGAGAATAGGCTAAGGAATAAAGTGGTTCCTTTGATGCCAATACAGTGGAAGCATAGAAAGGGATCGGAGTATACTAGGGAGAATCAAGAAGAGATGAGACAGCATTACCGATAATTGTTCGAGAAGTAACAGGTTTCGGGGATGAAACATATATAAGGGTGCAGGATCGTTGAAGGGTGTGAGTTACAACACAACAACACAAAGAGGAGATTAACCAAACTTTAATCAAACAGTAAACTGGATTAACCAAGATAAGACACTAAGAACACAAGTAATGTAAGAGACAGAACACAAGAGTATGATTTTCAAGAATGCAGTATATTGCTTTCTTTATGTTCTATTACAAGTGTTACAAAGCATGAATAAAAGATACAAGAACATGAGATACTTATACTACATCCTACAGCTGGCTATACTATGGAAGCCAGTTGGATACATTGACTAGACACAAACAAAATCAATTGTAGAGTCAAAAGGCAGATTGCCTTTTGACTTGTGACTATGACATGCCATAGCTCACATCCTTTTCTATTACAAAAAGGATAAAGTACATAAAGTAGAAAGTATATAGACTCAAGACCTCAATGTACAGTTACCAAAAGCATGGACCTTTTCACCAACTCATGTAAGTTGGTGACTTGCAGAGGTGAAGCGGAAAGGTGTCCAGCTTTACAAAAAGGTACATCATAAAAAGCATGTCTTAAAAGTCTTCGGAAGAAATCTGTCTTCATAACTTGAAGCTTCGGAAGAATTTGTCTCTGAGGCTTCGGAAGACTTCATCTTTGGCTTCGGAAGATATTGGGTTTGGCTTCGGAAGATTTCACACTTAGAATATTTCTGTTGAGTGTGTGAAACTTCCGAAGCATTCTACTTCATAACTTGTGCAGCAGATTAAGCCTTGGATGTTTGGGTTGCATCAACCTCTTCATTAGTCTCTCTACAAAGGGGGTGGACTTGTAACATCCGAAAATTTAAAAAAAAAGAAGAATAAAAGAAAGAAAAGCAGGAAAACCCAAGTCGAGGAGTTAATTATGTACAAGGGGCAAAGATTATTATTATTATTATTATTATTATTATTATTATTATATTATTATATTATTATTATTATTATTATTATGTTGTTCAAAAAGGAGCATGGCCGCCCACTTCTTGTACCATCAACTTCTAGAGAAAGAAGAAGTTGAATTTTGGGTTTTTAGAGAGAGGAAGAAGAGGAGTGTAGATTTCAGGTTAGTTTTTGATGTTTTGTGTGTTCTTGGCTGATTTTCAGCTTCAAGTATGTGTTTATGTGTGTTGGTGTGTTCGTTTTTGTGTTTTTGGTAGGTTATTAGGTGTTTGAACTCAATTGCATTCGGGTTTGAAGTCTACTCGGAAGTTGCAAGAGGTGAGTTCTAGACCCCCGTTTTTAAATATTTTAACATATTTTGGGGCTGGAATTGCATGCTTTCACATTTTTATTTAAATGTGGGTGTTTACCCGTATGTGTATATGTGTGCCCGTTTGGGTGGGTGTTTAATTTGTGTAGATTTTTTAGTATGTTCATGTTTGTATGTTGGTTTTTGTGCTTAGTATGCTAGAACTAGACTTAGAACATAATAGAATGATGATTTAGGGACTGAATATGATATTAGTTAGAAGGTAGTGGTCATGCACCTAAGTCCATATACGCCTAAAGTTCATGTGCCCAAACAGTACCCATACGCTAGGATTATGCCCAAATTGCCTAAGTGTTCCCATGCGCCCAACTGTCCACACACTCAAGTGCTCATGCGCCTAAGTCAGGCTCATGCGCCTGCATAATGTCCGTGCGCCTAAAATGTTGCCTAGACAGCTAAGTGTTCCCACGCGCCTAAAAGGCCATGCGCCCGCATAGTGGTCATGCGCCTGCATAATGTCATGCGCCCAAAGACTTGGAAAAGAAAAAATATCCTGAAATTTTGGGACAAAAAGAAGTTTTTAGGCTATGACTAGGGATGTTCCCTAGGATGATGTATGATGTTATGTAATGTTGTAGGATGATGTGTGTTGATGTTATGCATGTTTATTATCTGTTCTTTATGTTCCTTATTAAGTATGATTACTTGGTTTTTCGTGATGTGATTATGTTAATGAACGTAAAGTATTTAATGAAAAATTTAAGATAATGAAAGTGGAACGTAAATAACGAATGAAAAGTCTTAAAAGCAAGATGAAAGGTGTACAACTCATTGCGATGTTGTTAGCTCAACTGTGTGCGGTTTAGCTAACTCATAAGGATACACGCAGGGGTCTAATCCTTGTGATTAACCAAATATATGGGACCCTTGTTGCTTGCCCCGGTACTGACGCCTGCTTCATCCACAATGTTAGAAGTCTATTTATAGTCTCCGGGCCGGTACCCGCTTCGTGCATAATGTTTGGGGTATAGCATATGGCATTGTCCGGATGAAAGAGAAAGATAATAATGAAAGTACGAAACATGCGATACGTACGATAATGAATGACGAATGATGAAGGAAGATAATAATGTATATTATTTATGTGTACATATGATGTATGATCACAAATAAAAGTAAAGGAAAGGTTTTAAACGAAAGTAAAGTATAATATATTTTATAAAACTAATACTCACTCAGTAACGCTAATTTTTATGCATTTTCCAATTGGCAGGAAATGGTTGCTGAGAATAGCACGAATGAAGCTACTTGGCAAGTTTTGGATGACATCCATTGTATATTAAAATGATGTTTTTGCATTGTAATGCAATCAAAAAATATTTTTGTAACACTTAACAATGTTGTATTATTTGACAAAAGTGATTATTAATATATGAAATGGTTTTTAATTAAATAATTCTGTTACTTTGTTTAAATAAGGTTTATGAATTTTAAAGTATGATGTGCACTTTTTTATTTGACTATGAGTGTTCCGAAAACAAGACCTTACAATTATGCATCACCACCACAACCACCTCCACCTCCAAGTACCATGATCGATGATACCACAACCACCACTAAGTGCAACACGTGATGATACTACAGATCCTCAACCATCACCGCAAACCACTATCATCGTTCATCACTCATCACCCTAGCCACCACCATCTCCTCCTTTATCTCTCTCTCTTTCTCTCTCTCTCTCTCTCTCTCTCTCTCTACCATATAGGATTGAAAACCTCAAGAAACACATGAGATCTTAACATAAAACATAACCGGGATCTAAATTTGGAATAAGATTGGATCATAGCTCACCTGCAAATTATATCAAGATGTGTTTTAAGTGAGAACCAAAGGTTGCCGCATCTTTAAAATCGAGTTGTGGTGAGGGTTCACATTCATTTGGTGAGGGTATTGCTTAGAAGGTGGTGGCAGTTTTGTCGAGGGTAACACACACACACGTGGTAACACGTAAAGATATGAAAAGGCTGGTGGTGGTAGGTAATCTTTTGGTGGAGGGTGGTGTGGTGGTCGGTTGTAATCAATGGTGAGATGTGTTGATGGTGGCCGGTGATATGAGTTGCCGGTGGAGAGTGGCGATGTGAGTGCCAGAGTTGGCCCACGGTGCAAGTGTTGCGGTCGGAAGTGTGGGAGTATTTTTTTTTTTTTTTAAATGATTACATGTGAAATTTTAAACCAAACCATAAGGCCCATCTGTGAAATTTACTCTATAAAACAAAAAGGTTGGAAGCCTGGTCCAATAAAAAACCAAATTTGATGAGTGCAATATTAGCCAGACATAATAGAGAAAAGGATGAATTGTGCAGTTAATCAGAGTTATATAATCATCTTAAAATCATCCATATTTCAACTTCTAATTTTCTTGGACCTTTAATGATTGTTAACCATTCAGAATAGTTGTATATGTATGTTTTAACAACAGAACATGAGAGAACATGATTACAATAAATCTCTTCACTGTTGTTTAAGCAAACATCAAAAGCAAAATCTGTCTGGTTTATACAAAAGCAACTATCTTAGCAACTTAAAATCATAACTGCAGTTAGGATGTGGGGAATCATGAATTAACCTTGTTCTTTGTAAGGAGTCCAAATCAATTTGCTAACATCAACCTCCAGACCACCACGACCAGCAGCTTTTAGATGGCGATCTAGCACCTTGGGATCTGCACAAATCACATGCTGCCCTTTCCGGTATTGTATTAGTTCTAGTGCCTGAAGAGTTGCCAATATGTCTTCTGCCCTGATGGCGGTCATGTCACTAAGCTCCTGCAGGTTAGGTTTGGTTGGGTTGGGACTTGTTAAAACAAACCCTAAACTTTTTAACATTACAATTGATTGGAGGTGACAAAATGGACAAGTCAAGCAAGAGGTCAAGAAAATATTGAAGGTGGCGATTTTGACCCATTTAATTAAGAATGGATCCACTTATGATTTTGACCTGCGTACTTTTGAATGGATACATTCATTTAAACCCTATAGAGACAGATTGTATTCAAATTTGGCCCATTTACCTATTAATGGCTCAATATTGCCACCTCTAATTCTTCATGTACATTGTTACCTTTGTACTCAATACACTACCTATTCCACATTCATTCTTTATATGTGGTAATCTTATATGCATATCAATGATTTCTCGTTTTTATACAATTTCAACCACAACCCCCATTTAATGTTTATGATCAAGTTCCACAGTAATTATATACTCGGTTTAACCTAAAATTTTCAAAATTCAAACATACAATCTGGAGGGTATATAATCAGCTAAATAACTAAAATAACACAGAGCTCTACTGAAATTAGTACAAACCTTAATGGATATGTTGCCTTTGTGCTTTTTCAAAATGTCTAAAAGAACCCGGGTCCAATATCCCCTGTAACTAAGCAATCCCAGGTCCGAAAGAGGTCTTTCAGGAGTCCCAACTTTACCTTCTTTCTTTGAAAGTTCATATGCTGCATCATGTGAAAACAGCTATCCCATCATGACATATTAGAAATTAAAATAAAAGAAAAATATATTCAAATATTTGAACATCATATCAGAAAATCTATCACTTTAGTTTAAAAAAGGAATAAGATATGACGTTGATAGTAACTCTATGTTGCATTTTAATTAATTCACTAAGACTGTCAACAACAAACTGTGCTTAATTAAAGTGCAGATCACAGATTTCCACAAGTGCTTTTTACACACCAACTCCCATCCCAAAGGAGATTAACCCCTTTTCCCTTGGAATAATGTCATTTGAAATAGACCAATTATATTGGAATCGTTGCTCTATATATTAATAGCAGATAAGATACTGTATGTTGTTTATACATGTTCTAGAATTGACTGGAAAAATGCACAATCAATGCTTTCTAGGGTGTTCAAGGTCGGTTTTGGCGAAATCTTTTTGGCACGCACCACCGGGTAAATTTTCAAAAAGGTAAACCAATCTGGCTGGGATGGTTGAGTCGGCAAGACCAGCCAAAACCATCCGGTTTGGCATCTATACCGGGTTATTTAAAATAAAACAAATCATTAGTTTGTAAAAATAATTTATAATGATATACATAGTGCATGAATATCATGCATACATAACTGCATATTCCAAATATGAGAAGGAAATATTATATATCTCTATACTAATAAATAAAAATAAATCCAGACATTTGTCATCATTATAGGCTATTTAATAATTAGTTTTCTCGCTTCTCTCACCTCTTAATTATGAATGTTATAATAGCTATTCATTAATTAATAATTATCCATAATTAAAATTTTAAATATGTTAACTTCAAATTTTCAAATGTGTAATACATGGATTTATTCAATCTGTATTGTAATACAGATAAGACATAAATTTTTATATTATTAACCATGTAATAGTAAATTATTTAGCACGTGTATATATATATATATATATAAACATAAACAAGCCAGTTCAAACGATGAACTGAACTCTAAACCTGATTTTTGAAACCGTAAACCACGGAACGAACCATATAGATCTCAAACATCCAATCCGCATTGTTTTCGGTGGTTCAATCAATTTCAACGATATCCTAATTCAAATTGTATGTCCTCTAACCAATCAAACCATACCAAGATGTTAGACATATAAATTGCATAATGTGTATTATAATGGAGAACCTCAGAACCCTAAATATATATCAAAGAAACCAGAAAACCTAGAAACCTAATGTGTCATGTGAGCTAAACACAACTTAACCCTAATAATATATAACTAATAAATGTATCTAATACCCCTCCTTATGTTGGAACATAGATGCTAATCATGCCAACTTGTATGTTGAACTGGTGATGCACACTGAATCTAAACAGGAACTTGCATCTTGGCCTGGATTCCTTGTAAGAACATCATCACCGTCCGAAACAGAACCAGGTTTTGAAAAAATTTATCAGATGCTGTTACATGACATATAGTGTAGGTTCCTTTTGTAATTGTGGAATTGTCAAAAGGCTATTGTGTAACAGCTAGGTAAGGTGTTTGTACTTGAACGAATCTAATGAATGGAGAGGGCCGCTATTGATTTTGAGAGTAATCACCTTCTTCTCTGTGTTTTCTTCTTCTTTATCTTTAGTTTCTGAATGTTTTTTATATTAACATGTATATTCACATATATTTAGATATTATTCTGATGTACTTAAATTAGGAGATAAATCTCTTTGTATTTGGTAATTATCTTTTCTCCGAATATCTCATTCGGTTGTCTTGTATATATATCCCATTCAATGGAATAATGAACTCAAGAGAGATTCAACCATTTACATGGTATCAGAGCTAAGAGCTCTATACCGGTAATCCTTCATCCGATTAGCCACGTGCTTACCGGAATATCCCTGCCCATCCCGTGTCATCATGGCCGAAGACACACCCATCAAAGAAACCAAGCAAGCCGGTCCTGCGAGATCTTCGGGTCTCAAAACAAACTCTTCACCATGTGTACACGGTTACCAACATTCAGAACAAAGTCCGTGTACTTGACGGAACCAAAGTATCCTACTCGTCATGGGTGAAGTTGTTCCAGTTGCACGCCCGTGGTTATAAAGTCACCGAACACATCGACGGTACCAAACCACCACCCGCCACTGATCCTGATCATGATTTGTGGATGGAAATTGACGCCATTGTATTATAATGGATATATGGAACCCTCTCCGATGACCTGCTCGCTCGTGTTCTGCAACCGCACTCTACGGCCCTGGATGCTTGGCTGCGTATCAAAGCATTTTTTTTTTGAATAACAAGGGTTCCCGAGCTGCTGCCCTTGAACATGAGTTCACCAATCTCACTCTTAAATCATTGGGCTCGTTGGACGCATATTGTCAACGACTAAAAGATCTTGCCACCCAATTGAGTGATGTCGATAATCCGGTCTCCCAACAGCGCTTGGTTCTGCAACTTATACATGATCTTCCGCCCGAATTTGACACAGTTGGTGCCTTCATCACTCAGCAACTCCCCACGTGGGAAACTGCTTGCAGCATGATCCAATTAGAGCAACAACGACAACGTACTCAGGACTCCTTGACCACTCCTGCGGTCATGACGACTGCCACTAAACAAGTGCCTCCGAACCGACGCAATCAACCGACCAAGGGTGGCCGATCACAAAGCCAAGGCCGCCGGCCCTCGCAGCCCCGACATCGACCACCGGCCCCTTCTTCCGCTCGCAGATATGGCCCTCCCAATCGCACAGGCCCACCTCTTCCTTACTGGCCCAATAACTTGTGGATGATGCCTCCACCCTGCCCATACCCAACTCAGCCCGGTTGGGCCTCTCCTTGGAGCTACGGCCCACCTACCCAACAGTCCAATGCCACTTCCCATTCACGGGCCTCACCTACCAACCCTAGCCCACACCCGAAACAACAGGCCCATCTCACTGAAATAAACCCTTTAGACCCAACAGAACTCGAGGACGCTTTCCAGGCTATAAATTTTGATGCACGGGCGACATGTCTGCTCAATGGTATATGGACACGGGTGCATCTTCACACGTCACGGGCGACCAAGGTATACTTTCTAATTCCCATGCTAGTTGTGCTATTAATATATTTGTTGGTAATGGTAACCGCGTGCCCATCCACGGATCCGGCCACACCACCCCTACCAAACCACTTTACCTTAATAATGTTCTTTACACTCCGCATATTGTCAAAAACCTAATATTTGTTCGACAATTCATTATTGATAACAATGTTTCTATCGAATTTGATCCCTTTGGATTTTCTGTGAAGGATTACCATAGCGGGAAGATCCTAAACCATCATAATAGTACCAGCAATCTCTACCCGCTCACATCAACCAACGTTCCTGCTTCCTTCAACTTGGCTTCCACCACCTCTGATTTTTGGCATGATCGTCTCGACCACCCGGGACTCCCCTTTATGGATTATTTTCATTCTAGTCATTTAATTTCTTGTAATAAAAGATCTCGTAGGTTACTTTGCAAATCATGTCAGCTTTCTAAGCATAAACGTTTATCTTTTACTTCATCTACTTCAAATACTATCTTGCCATTTGACATTATTCATTGTGACCTTTGGACCTCCCCGGTCCTTAGCAAAACCGGTTATAAATATTACATGGTATTAATTGACGACTATACAAACTATACATGGGTATACCCACTAAAATTCAAATCCGAAACTTTTACAAAATTCAAACAATTTCACATGTTTATCCAAACACAATTGCATACCAACACTAAATCTTTCCAATGTGACTTAGGGGGTGAATTTGATAACCATAATTTTCACAATGTTGCATCCTCTCACGATATTAAGTTCCGTTTCTCTTGTCCACACACATCCCAGCAAAATGGGAAATCAAAACGAATCATAAGACGATTAAACGAAATCATGTTTTGTCTCCTTCTCCATGCATCCCTTCCCATCCATTTTTGGGTTGATGCCTTACAAACCGCAAACTATCTTCACAATATTCTGCCACCCGCCACTCATGGCCTCAAGACCCCTACAGCCACCTTATATGGTCGTCACCCCTCCTACAACCACCTTCAGGTGTTTGGTTGTGCGTGTTATCCAAATCTATCCGCAACACGACCGCATAAACTTGCACCTCGTTCCACATTGTGTGTGTTCCTCGGATACCCCGCGGACTTTCGAGGCTACCGGTGCCTCGACCTTTCCACCGGCAAGATTATTCTATCTCGTCATGTCACTTTTGACGAGGCTACCTTCCCGTTCCCCACCATTACATCTCCGACCTCCTACACAAACCTTGATTCCGTATTGTCACCTCCTGTTTCAACCTACCACACCTCCACCTCAATCCTCACCCAAGCTCCAACAACTGAACCTCCACCCATACCTCCACCTCAATCCCCACCCCGGCCCCCAAAACCCCCTACATACACACATACCTACCAACACCAAAACAAACAAACACACCCCGCAGCTCACCCTCCACCCACCACCACTTCCCCTACACCTCCACCGCCACCTCCCAAGCCCACACATCCGATGCTCACCCGCTCCCGCACCGGCACCATCAAACCTGCAACCCATCTCAACCTTCACCTCACCAAACAACCACCCATTTCTCCCCAACCAAAATTCCACCTCACGGCCCTAACCGACCCGAACTGGCACACGGCCATGACTGATGAATACAATGCTTTAATGGACAATAAAACATGGGATTTAGTAAGTCGACCGCTGGATGCTCATGTGATACATTGTATTTGGTTGTTTCGCCACAAGTTCCATGTCGATGACTCATTACAAATATAAAGCGAGATTGGTTGTTAATGGGAAATCTCAACAGGTCGGGGTTGATTGCGATTAGACGTTTAGTCTGGTAGTTAAACCCACCACTATACGCACCGTCTTAAGCTTTGCACTATCACGCGGTTGGACGATAAATCAACTTGATGTCAAAAATGCGTCCCTACACGGGGACCTACAAGATACCGTATATATGAACCAACCACCGGGATTCAAGGACCCAGCAAATCCCCAGTGGCGGACCCGTCCCTTTACTGCAGCCTTGCCGGCACCTTGCAGTACTTGACATTCACCCAACCGGACATCACCAACGCGGTTCAGCAGGCATGTCTATTCATGCATGATCCTCGTGAGCCCCACTTCCATTTTCTTAAACGCATCCTGTGTTACTTGAAAGGCACGAGTGATCATGGGTTGGTGTTATCCCCTTCCAATTCGTGCACATTTACGGCTTACTCGAACGCCGATTGGGGGGTGTCCAGATTCAAGATCTACCTCGAGATACTATGTTTATCTTGGAAACAATTTGATATCTTGGCCATCAAAGAGACAGGCCATTATATCCCGCTCCAGTGCCGAAGCCGGATATCAAGGTGTAGCAAACGTTGTGGCCAAGACCAGCAGGCTACACAATCTGCTTACCGAGCTTCATGTCAACGTTCGCCATGCGACCCTCGTATATTGTGACAACATATCTGCAGTGTACCTCTCGCAAAACCCGGTACAACATCAACGGACAAAACACGTTGAGCTTGACATTCATTTTGTTCGCGAGAAGGTCCGAATTGGGGCGGTTTGTGTTCTTCATATACCCGCTGATTACCAGTATGCTGACATTTTCACAAAAGGTTTACCACGACAGCTCTTTCATCGTTTTAAAATCAGTCTTTGCATTCAACCTCTTCCTGCTACGATTGAAGGGGTGTATTAATATGTATATTCATATATATTTAGATATTATTTGATGTACTTAAATTAGGAGATAAATCTCTTTGTATTTGGTAATTATCTTTTCCCTGAATATCTCATTCGGTTGTCTTGTATGTATATCCCATTCAATGGAATAATGAACTCAAGAGAGATTCGACCATTTACATTTTATTACCAATATAATCGTAACAATGGTATCATAGCATTCTTTCCTCTAATCGTAGGTGAGGATGGTAACAACATTGATGATTCAAGAATTATGGCAACCAACGATTCTTACAAACACCATCAAAGTTAGGACCGCAAGGGAATTCGATTGATAGTGTCTATAACAGCAAGTGGCACAACAATGGATATCGATTCTTCATCATCAACAAATCAAAATGAGCAGATTATCATGGAAAAGTTCATGTCCATGAGCCAAGAAGGTACGGTTGATGAATATTGCGAGAAACTCATATTCTTGCTTAATAATAAGGTTAAAGTTTTTAAAGAGATTTCTAAAGATTATGAACATCTCTTTATTTTCGGGCTTAAGTCTTCTTATGGGACATCAAAATATGGAAAGGGTTTAAAGTTAAGCAGGCATTTTCTTTGGCCAAATTGCAAGAAAATAGTCTAAATGTGGTTCAATTCATGGGTCAATTCAAGAAGAATCATCAAACTTTGAGGTAAGTACATTCAATCTACACCAAACAAGTAGTCTTGCTATTTCTACTGATTATGAACCACTTCTTGAATCAACATATTATTCTCAAGCTACAAAGATCGATTGCACCCATGTTTGATGAAATGCCTAAAAAGGGTGGGGACTGTGATTCGAGAATCATTTGATAGTGTTGATTTAGAAGAAAATGAAATGACTAAATTTTGGCAATGAAATAAATACAAATGAAAATTTTGAACTCGAACGTAATGTTGTAGAATCGAATGAGGGTGATGTAACCGTTGATAAATTGCCTAAAGATTTAGTATTGAAACAAATGTTTGTTTGGGTATAAAATTACTCTCCTCTTCTTAAATCAGTCACTATAGAACTTGTGAGTCTATTGCAATACACGAGTCTTTTCGTTACAGAATACAACCAAAGGGGCAAGAAACTCTCAATTGTCACGTGTGTGTTCCTATAGGATTTTGTGTTGGATTTCTTTGTTATGGGAAGCAATTTAAGCATGAGTCTTGAGGACAAGAATCTTTTACGGGAGAAGTATTGTTATGTGACAAATAGAGTAGGGTTCCTTTTGTAATTGTGGAATTGTCAAAGGGCTATTGTAACAACTAGGTAAGGTGTTTGTACTTAAATGACTCTAATGAATGAAGAAGGAAGCTATTGATTTTGAGAGTAATATCCTTTTTCTTTGTGTTTTCTTCTTTGTAACAACTTGCTCGTGTTTCACATGGGACTTCTTTCTTGCCTCATTCCTCTTTCTTTGGCTTCTATTCAAACCTCGTAGGTCCCTTCTTACTCTTGCTACTTGTTCTTGCTTCGTTTTTTATATCTTATCAATCCTTCTTTTGACCGAAATTGGTTTCCTTGCTAATCTTGTTTTCTATCATTCTTGATGTTCCTTCTTTCTTGCTTGCTTTTCAAGGTTTGAACCAACTTACATTCCCTACTTTATTGATCTGCTAATGTTGATGCTGCTTATGCTATCAGCCTATCACATAGATTCGAAGGTGTGACCAAACCTACTTTCTCCTACTTCTCCGATTTGCTCATGTTGTTTGTTGCTTTCCAACCAGTAGAAAAAAAACTTCACTTTCTTGCTCACCACCCTATCTAGTTTTAGATGTCGAGTATTTTAGAGTTATATGGTTGTAATTTGGAGATTAGTCCATCTTGAGTAGGACTGTTATCTTGTTAAATTTCAGAAAAGGCAGTCGACTCGATTTGTATCACTAGTTCCATTGATGGGAAGATGGCACCACAAACTCAAAGCCAAACTGAAAGAAGCACTACCAATTTAGACCGATAGTGGCTCATTTAGCACTACCAACTAAAGTCCGGTCTGAATTCTACAATGATGGTGAGTGGCGACTCCTCTTAGCGACGCAATCACCCGCACCGTCTGCCAACGAAGATCGTGTTTCGGCATTCAGCATTGGGGATCTTCAGGGCTAGATTCTCAAGGCCGAAAAATACTTCAGGTATCATAACATGGCGGATGAAGAGAAGGTTGACATCGCTGATATGCATCTTGAAGGCGACGCTTTAGATTTATATTCATGGCTTTCTATAGATCAATCGCTACCTTACTACAAGGATCTTGTTCTCGGCATAAGAACTTTGAGCCAGCCAAATTCCAAAATGTTGATAAACACCTTTGCAGCATCAAACAAACCAGCACCATTCAAGTATACCGCCAGGAGTTTGCACGCAGATCAGCACAGGTGACCAACTGGCCAGATCATTGTTTGTTAGAGGTATTTTAAATGGTCTTAAGGAAAAGTTGAAATCGGATGTGCGGATTCTAAAACCGCACACCGTTTACAAGGCTATGAGCTTGGCTATGGAGTATGAAACGAAGATGGGAACACAAACGGGTAAGACCCTTTCTGAGGTTATGGACAACAAGGCTATTGTGATAGCCAACAAACCTATTGTAAACCTCCAACAGCCTTAGTTGTAACCCCTTCAACAGCTCCATCAAGTCGCATTTCTAACTCGAAAAAGCAATCCAGGTTCATTAAAGAAGAATGCTTTTGTTGCGGGGACAAATATGGGCCAGGTCATCATTGTAAAACAAGTAACTTTTAGCTCTTAGAGGCGGCCAATGAAGAAGGTCATCATGGTATTACAACTGGTGATGAACAAGGGGTAACACACAACGACACCGTAGAAATCGGCCTTCATGCGCTGCTTGGGTAAATTACCTACTCCATTAATGAGTTCTGAAGTCTTGGTTCTAATCGATAGGGGTCAACCATAACTTTATTGCCAATAAGCTTGTCAAAGAAGCTGATCTGGCAACACAAAATGTGACCCCTATTGGTGTACGAATTAGACTGGAAAAATCATTCAATGTAACCATATCTACAAGAATGTGTCGTACAAATCGTACAGGATATTATTCCTTTCCTTAGAGCATTCACATCCCATTCCCCATCCTCATCCCTAAGATTACACTAACAATCACTATCTTTTCTCTCTCCTTTTCGATTAAATATTATTTTTTATGCCTTTATCATTACCTTTTCTCTCTCCTTCACTCACAACCACTTTCAAAATATTAAAAATTTTATAAGGGTTTGAACAATGTTTCTAAAATAGAGATTAAATAGTAACATTTTCTCTCTCATCCACTCATAAGTCAACCTTACAACCAACCATATAATTATACACTTACATAAATTTAGGGACCGGATGTGAATGCTCTTAGGGGGGCTGATGTGGTCTTTGGCATTCAATGGCAAGCCATATAAATACCATTCAGGCAAAAACTAGAGCTAAATAGTTTTGGTTTTTACCATCAACAGGCATGAACACAAGTTGCAGGGAATACAACAAGGCATTCAAAACTTAGCTACATTCCACAACATCATCATTGAGCCTTCAAGGAGCAAGTGATCGAGGGGGCAGATCTGATGTCTCCTACCCGACTTGAGGACAAGTCGTTTCTCCAAGGCCAAAGCATTGGTATGTAACCATGGGTCAACCCAGCTGTGGTGAGGCAGATCTAGCTGGGCTTGGGTATCGTTAGTTAACATGAGTTCTATTTATATCTGGCTATGTTCTAGTTTTAGATTTTGAGTATTTTAGAGTTTATATGGTTTGTAATTTGGAGATTAGTCCATCTCGAATAGGACTGTTATCTTGTTTAATTTCAAATATTGAAGCCAGCCAACTCGATTCTATCAGCCTGCTTGCTTCCATTGAATTAATTCGAGTCATTCGTTTTAAATTGCTAGCTTGCCTATTTGATTCTAAAGTATTTCACAAGTGTGCTAGGGTGCTTGCTTGGTTTTCTCCCAAGAAAATGAGAACTGCCACAAAGTTTTATTCACCAGGCTTCTTGCTTGCTTAGTAGTTCCTCCACTTTACGATGATATAGTAGCTCCCTATTAATTCAATAGCCTAGGTAGGTGCTTGTTGTCCAACTTCACATTAATTCTAGCCATACGTTTTTAAGAGACCAATTTTCTCGCTTGCTTGCTTATAATTTCTTTATCAATTCCATGGTTGGTTGCTTGCTTCTTTCTCCTTTCTCCTTTCTTATCTTTCTTACTCCACGATTGCAGCTATGCAGCAGCCAAAGGTGGCTGCCCTCAAAACCTCCTTCAAGCTCTAATACCATTTTTTGGAAATCTAACACAAAATCTAAGACTGCATTTGATAACAAAAGATCGACTCTCCTTGTTTATTAAAATTTTTCCAATACTTTTCAATTACAATGATCTTTAAACTTATATTTATACTAAAACAAGCCTCGCTAAACAAGTTCCTAATCTCCTCAAACCCCTAAAACCTATGAATTTAAACAACTCGATAATCATGCAAATAAGCAAACTAATCAACCCGATAAACTTACTGAAAAAATAAACTCGGATTTCAATTTCAGTTCTTCAACTTTTGGTTTCTTCCATAATCAAGATTGACCCTTCATTTGAATTCAAGAACAAAAAAAGTGCAGTGTATTTCCATAGATTCAAAAACCATAAAAAAATGCAACAATCTCCATGATGTGTATTTATTGCGGGCATTCTAGTACTAATTGTATTACAAGATAGCTCAAATGTCAGAACAATAATCATCAAGCGTTGATCCAAAAATTCAAGTCATGTTCATAGGAGCTAGAATTTATTAAAAAATATATGTTTATAGCAAGCCCCCAATATTCTGCACATATTACAGTAACAATTATGTAAACAGAACAAATCTATATGGAGATGGAAAATATCAATAAAACAGAAAACTCACAAAATGCAATCAAGAATTTTCCATAGCCTTTCCTTTGATAGGGAGGAAGAGTTAGAATGCATGCTAGATTGTATGACTCCTCTGAATGTTTCTCCTGCAATATATTTTCAACACCATAACAAAATTAATGATTTTGGTATCATCCGTCAAGAAAGCTTGAATAGATTATTACCTTGGAGAAATAGCCAACCATGTGGCACCCACGATCATCACACTCACACAGCACATAAAATAGAAACAAGTCAACATCATAGTACAAGGTCTTGTGATCAAGAAACAATTTTGCCAGATAACAAAGATTTTGGCCATACACTTTGTTCTTTTTCCCGTCAACCTGTCCAAAACACGATAGTTCATTGTTCAACACAATCTTCCAACAGAAAACCTATGCAAGCAACGACAAACACCATACCCTTAAAACATTAATAAACAAGGCTAGTAGATTG
This sequence comes from Flaveria trinervia, assembly GCA_025506515.1. NCBI lineage: Eukaryota > Viridiplantae > Streptophyta > Magnoliopsida > Asterales > Asteraceae > Flaveria > Flaveria trinervia. The sequence goes on from CM046445.1 coordinate 44,492,055, forward strand.
CCACTATCAGAACAGGCTACAACTCCACACTCTACACCTCTAAAGCAAGTTCCACAATACTTCTGACCGTTTAGCTGATTTTGTTGGTTAAACTGAAATTATCTTGCTTATTCTTGTTGCCAAAAGTGATCTTAATTACTTAGTTATGATAGCTGACAGTTGGGAGGCATAGGAAGCTACTCAAATCTGGAGCTCACATGTAATGACATTTCCAACTATCAGCTTTCATTGGTTGTTTAGTTTTTATATCAATTGCACTCAATTGATAATGTGAAATTAGGGTGACAGCTAGTCATGCATGCCTATATGAATGCCATGGCTTCTTTACACTCATTAAGCCCTAGTTCCATTAAAGTACATCAATGAGAGTGGTATTGTACAACGATATATCTTACGTTTTACTTTTATACAAATATGCCACAATTGGGTGTTGTACTACACGCCCTCCTAATGTGTAACAAGCAATGCAATAATATATATGCAAATATTTAATATATAAATAATTAGCCAGAACTTTTGCACAAATTATAATTTAAAAATCAATATGTTAATACTTAAGAGATAGCCTATAATCTACAAGGGCAAATTTCTTTAGATATTTGACGAGATAACTAATGAGTGAACTAATGTAAAATGGTGCAGATAAAAGATCATTAGTCCAGCTTTAGTGATGCAATCAGACGCATGTTTGAGTGTTAGCATTGTGTTAAAATGTCAAAAATATACCTCAAACATTGACAAGGTACCACTACGATATATCTCATCACCAGGGGGATGCTTGAGATCACATTTTTTCTACAAGAACAAAAATAAACAGGGGCATTGTAAGTAGATTGTACAAAATATATCTCATCATCAGGGGGATCCTTGAGATCACATTTTTTCTACAAGAACAAAAACAAATAAGGCATTGTAAGTAGATTGTACAAAATATATAGAGGGGGGTGTTTCTAGGTCTACTTTGCAGTTAGAAGACTCCAATAAATTATGCATATTATTTGCTCCAACACCTCTTGCTTCTGAACTGTTATGTAAGTCTTAGTCGCTTGGAGGAGAAAAACCAAATTTAAATTCCTGGTCAAACTCATCTCCCATATGTGTCTACGCAAAATTAAAATCCTGTAAACTGAGAAGGTAATGTTCTTATTATAAGTGCATGTTGGGGTAAACTTATATAAGTTACTTATGACTTTTTGGAGGGGTAAAAAGACAAAAATACCCCTCCAAAAGTCACCATAAGTTAAAATTTTCAACTGATGGTTGTTCCAACACCTTTTTGGGCTTACAATATATCAATTACTAGATTTTCCAAACATCTAATGTTTATCCTAAGTCATTCGGTGGTGCTTGTTTCAGCCAAGACATTCAATCGCAAATCACTAAGTTGAATCCTAGTGTGCTTCCTTTGGATACTTTTGCATTTAAAAAGGTATAGATGTTTTTCTCCAACACATAAGGTGAATTCACCTTTGTTTTAATGCGCAGAGAGAGATGATTTATTAGTCTATAAAAATACCATATTCCAACCCAGCTAGATTTTCCCCTTACACCTTTGCACCTGATTCTCATATAATTCTAGTTTGCTCAAGTATGTACCTCTTCCCTTTAAAAAGGTAAATGCACATGAACTTACTTTATACTCTACGTGGGATCAAAAAATTACACATGATACCTTTGGAACATTCTAGATGGTGTGTTGCTATGATTGAGATAGTGAATGCCCTTGAACATAATGGCACATGGGCATTAGTAGATTTACATGTTGAAAAAAAATAAATTGGACACATATGCGGGTCATGCTAAAACCTAAGTTGTCTGGTGGTGTGGACTAAATATACAACTATTCTCATGCTAAACTCTCATATTTTTTGTTTCATTTTTTCATTGGATTCGATATGTAGGTGAGCCTATGACTTCATATGAACATCTTTCACATGGCATTGTACATGAAGAGGTTACATGGAGCAACCACCTAGGTTTGTTTCTCACAAAGAGTTCAAGATAGTGTGCAAATTACAAAAATCCATGTGTCCCCATGCCCAGTTTGGAACATTAAATCTAGTCAAAGAATTTGATAGTGTTTGGTCGTGTTCTTTGCATCTGCATTTTACTAGTTGTGTATTTGATGACAAAGAATGTAGGTTGGCCCACTAAAATATTATAAGAATTGAAGTTTCTTGCCAATATACACCTCAAGCTTAAGCACACCTCACTCGTTATTTTTAAAAAAGAACTCCATGTAATGTGTATAGTTTAGTATTTAAACTTTGTGCTCTTATTTGTCTGTATTTAATGTTCTTTCTCGTAACATGAATGACAAAAATTTATGATCTAATTTCACAAATAAATGGAAACAAAAGTAAAATGTAGCACAGCTCACCATATGTCTTTGAAGTTGTTGTTTACGCTTCATGAAAGTAAGACAAAACTCACAAAAGTAGAGGTTGAGGCAGTCATTGTATTCTGGCGGAAAAGGGGAAAAATACCACGTCTCTATCTCGTACCTTCCAAGTTCTATAGTTGCTATATTTTTAACTTTGGTGAACTCTTCATGTTCACGTAAGCTGGCAGCATCTAGCTCTTCATGCCCCTATAAACGACGAATAAGAAAACGTTAAAAATTTGTTTTGTAAAACTTCAACGAACTAAAGTCTTTATAAAGATATTATGTCCTAAAATTCGATCAACTTGTTTATATGTAATGTTGTAACCAGGCAAAACAAATTCATCCAGTCAATTGTATCTAGAAAATGGTGCACCTATTTCATAAGTAATTGTTGGTAATCTTACCATGGAAAAAGAAAAGTCCTTATAATTCCATTTACATAATGCAAGATTATTTTAAAATAAACAAGAGAAATGGTATCATTTCACTGGATAGAAAAAAGAACAAGAAACCAAAAAGGAAAAAAAAGGAAGGTGGAACGAAAAGATATGACAGTATCATTTGACATTGTTGCCTGTTCATAGAGTAATTTTGTTGCACACGAGATGTTTTTAACAAAAACTAAGAGAGAAAGAGGACCACTTCATTGAGATTCTAATTGATGGTTAATAATGCAAACTCTTGGTTCATCATCAAAGTCAACTTTGAAAACCCCCAAATTTCCCATACAATAAAGATAAATATCATTGTAAAACCGACCTCAACATGAGTTTCATCTATCTTGCGTTTCTGGTGACGGGTCATTTTCAAACCTGTTACCTAAAACAAATCATTAAAAAGTAAATCAGGTGGTGTTTTTTCAAGCTTTGGTGCATGAATTGACTTGTAAAAGAAATATTATAATTTATAAGATACTAAAAGAAGCCCTAAGAAGAAGAAAGTAAAGCATATATTACCTTGTCTTCAACCTTTTCATCTACATCATTTTCTACTGAATCAAGGTCAAGTTGTTCAAGTCTAACCCATTCATCAAGCCTCCTGTTGACTGTCAACAACAACATAAACAGAACCGATGGCATATCCAAAGCAACAAAAAAACCAAAAAAACATGATGCACACATACATCATTAGCACAGCAAAGCATTAACCACACACATACTTCATCTCAAGCATAAAATTATAGCATAAAAATACAATAAGAGCTAAACTAAGATCTGAAGGGGAAAATAAAGAAGTAGTTATGAGTACTAATAGTTGATATCAGATTTTTCTAGCTTTAGTACCACTTGCTTCGTCCATATAATTTATGTATCATTGCAAAATTGTAAAACATAGGACCAAAAATTTCAGTGTGTAAATACTTTAGCACAGCCATTCAACATATAAACCAGCAGGCTAATAGCTCATGTCCATTCGTCAAAAACAAGAAAAATATGCTAGAATCTCTTCGAAGTTCGTTGAAAACTTGAAATATATTATCAACCAATACTTAAACAAGCAACAAAACTCGAAATAAGCTGAATCTTAACATAAAAATTGCAAATTTAAATGTCTCAAACAACTAAGAAAAATGGTCTCAGTGGTTTGGGCTTTGTCTGGTACCCATAATGTTATGTTCTTATTGTTGAAAAGTTTGAATGGCACTATCAGTATTGCTTTTCCATTTGGACAGTTTGTACCGCCATGTAAATGAAGATGATACGTTTTATAGATTGTAAAACTGAAGACTGTAAAAGACTTTGGTAACTGGTTAGTTTTCTTTTAGTTCCAATATTAAAATGATTTTGGACTATAGTAACCATATGAATCTGATGAGGCAACCTTACTAGTCAGTTACAAAAAACACACATGACAACTTCATCAAAACTAGTATTTTGAACCTTGCGGAGCTTTACCTTTTGTCAAATACTGGTTTCATCATCAGTTTTCTTTTAAAACATAAACAAAACTAGAATGTTCTAGTTGTTTCCAAGCAATGGCAAGGTATTCAATTTTCAGGATTTTTTATGAAGAATTCAAGATCTCATTCACCTTTCAGCAACTGACACATAAAAGACACCGTAGATATCCATAACAAAGGTTATAAGTTATAACAAGTACTTCATCCTAGTACAGCTCGTAACTTCAAAGATTGAACAAAAACAAATAGCATATGACTTTGGATACGCGCATGTAAGATAGATGACTCAACAGTTTCAGCATAAGGGCTCATAGTTTAGTAGATTACAAATCTAAATGGCCTTGGCTAACCTAAACCTAGATAGTTCACAGCTAACTATGATCAATTGCTAAAACATGGGTATTCCACGAAACCCTAATTGGAAAGTCCATAGACGGGAGAAAGAATAAAATTGATAGGGAGATGATTTCAGAAGATGAGAGATGGCATCTTACACTCGGTATAATGAACATAGTACTCGTAGTCATTGGGTCCGCCGGAGTGAAGTCTCCGGCGCTCGATGACTTTGACGGGATGATGTTTGCCGTCCCTCCAACGGCAGAGAACGCGAGTACCCACTTCTAGAGGCTGCATAACCACTTCAGTACCGCCAACAGGATCGATCGTCCATCGCCTTAAATTATGCCACCTAATCTTATAACACAAAAAATTAATAGATACAGATATAACTATAATTTATAACTTATAATTAAAAAAAAAATTTAAAACACGTGTTATCATTTTAGCATATCAAATAACACGTGTTATCATTCTTTGTGTTATTTATATTTGTGTTTTGTCTTTCTCATATTAAATGATAAAATATGCGAAAATAAAAGATGTTTATATTTGTGTTATTGTCTTTCTCATATTAAATGATAATTATTATAAATAAAAAACAAAACTATTAAACATCTAAAATATAAATGTAGTTATTTTAATAATTTATCAATACATATTAAATATAAAGTAATAATTTCTAATTCATTATGTGTTATAACTTTTAAATATTCATTATATTTTATTTCACCAATGGATAATAAAATCTAAAATATAAAATATTTATAAAACTAATTATTTTAATATATTTTATTTATTCTACCCATGTAATACATGGACTCTAACCTAGTTAATAAATACAAGTTTATTCCTGTCCTTTTATAATTTTCTTTACTTTTCTTATGGTATTAAACTAGTTTTATAACATGTAATTGCTTGAAGAAAAAAAAAGTTGACCCGATATGAAAACCTACTATCGTTCTTGTTTATAATTTTTTTTCACTTAAATGATATGCACCCTCTGTTGGGTCCCTCTGAAAAGAGTTAGTTGATGGGAGCTGTAATCATACTCTCATCTAACTATGGGTTCCAATTCAGGACCTTCCACCATCTGTAGAAAGGATGTGCCTTTGGTGGTTGACCTTTCATTGTCTTCCTTCTCTCTTAGTTTCAACTCCTCTTCAATCTTTGTTCTTGTGGTTAGCTCAGTAAGATGAAGGATGCTAAGGTGACTTCTGATGTGAACAACAATTTCAGAGTTGGAGGGATTGGAGAATGGTTTCTCTGCTAACTCAGCAATGTCAAATTTGTTAGAGTGTAGCAGAGAGGAGGCATTCAGCCTGTTGCTTTCACTATTCTCTCTCTCCACAACAAAGTTGTGAGAGTCTTCATCAAACCTCCTGTAACACTCGGTTATTTTCTTTGAAGCCAAAGCAAGAAGAAAAAGAAAGAAAAAGAAAGAAAAAGAAGAAAAAGAAAGAAAAGAAATAAGTCCAAGTTGAGGGATCAATTTTGCCAAAAAGGACAAAACTTTAGAAGAGTGGGTGTAAAAGGGCATGGCTGCCCACACCACTCTCCCATACTCATCTTCAATCGGCCAAGAGAGAAGAAAAGGGGCAAAAGCTTAGGGTTTCTTGGAAATCAAGTGCAACGTCAAAGTCAAGCGGGTTTGTAGGAAGTTCTACTCGAAGAGGCTACTAACGTGAGTTCTAGGACCCCTCTTTTACACGATTTGACTAACTTTTTGGGCTAGAACACATAGCAAATCGTTTTTGGTTGTGTGGGTGTTGAACCCGTTTTTGTGTGTTTGTGTGTGGCGTGCGACCAGATGGGGCTCGTGCTTGGACTTGTGATGCTTGAATGGGGACGAGGTTACACATTAGCACGACTATCATCCTCAGATGGATGGTCAGTCAGAAAGGATTATTCAGATGCTGGAAGATATGCTTCGGGCATGCGTCATTGATTTTGGAGGAAGTTAGGATGATCACTTACCGTTAGCTGAGTTCTCATATAACAATAGCTATCATGCTAGCATTGGTATGCCCCCTTATGAGATGCTATACGGGTAGAGGTGTAGAACACCCATGTGTTGGGGTGATATCGGCCATAAAGAGTTAGGGAGCGTCGAGGTGGTCGAGGCTACGACTGAGAAGCTGGAAAGGATCAAGGCCTTCATGAAGGCAGCCAAAGATAGACAAAAGTCGTATGCTGATAAATGACGTAGACCGATTGAGTTCCAGGTGGGTGATAGAGTTATGTTGAAAGTCTCACCTTGGAAGGGTATCATTCAGTTCAGAAAGAGGGGCAAGTTGAGCCCAAGGTACATAGGGCATTTCTGAATCATCACTCGAGTAGGAGAGGTGGCTTATAGACTGGAGTTACCGGAGGAGTTAAGTGGAATTCATCCGACATTCCATGTATCTCATCTGAGGAAATGTTTGGCAGACGAGGACATGGTGGTCCCACTGGAAGACATCGAGGTAGATGAACGGCTCAATTATGTGGAGCAAACAATGGTGATAATTGATTGTAAAGAAAAGAGGTTAAGGAATAAAGTGGTTCCACTTGTGCGTGACAGTGGAAGTACAGAAAGGGATCTGAGTCTATATGGGAGACTAAAGAAGAGATGAGCATCATTACCCACGTTTGTTCGAGGAATAACATGTTTCGGGGATGAAACCTATATAAGGGGGTGGACTTGTAACACCCGATTATTTTCTTTGAAGCCAAAACAAGAATAAAGAGAAAGCAAAAGAAAGAAAAGAAATAAAGTCCAAGTTAAGGGACCAACTTTGCCAAAAAGGACAAAACTTTGGAAGAGTGGGTGTTAAAGGGCATGGCTGCCCACACCATTCTCCCATACTCATCTTCAATCGGCCAAGAGAGAAGAAAAGGGAGAAAAGGAGCAAAAGCTTAGGGTTTCTTGGAAATCAAGTGCAAAGTCGAAGTCAAGCGGGTTTGTAGGAAGCTCTACTCGAAGAGGCTGCTAACGTGAGTTCTAGGACCCCTCTTTTACACGTTTTGACTGATTTTTGGGGCTGGAACACATAGCAAATCGTTTTTGGTTATGTGGGTGTTGAACTCGTTTTTGTATGTTTGTGTGTGGTGTGCGACCACATGGGGCTCGTGTTTGGGCTTATGATGCTTGAATGATGTTGTGGTTGTGTTTCTAGGGCTTAGGATGGTTGGTTTAAGCCTAGAACAGGTTAGAAAGGGGCTGGAGGCCGAAATCTGCAGTTCAGGTTCGAAGAGACTGCATTCTGCACCCAACTAGGGCTCATGCGACTGGAAGCCATGAGACCGAATGGCATGCGACTAGAGGCCATACTACCGAAAGGCATACGAGTGAAGGTCATGCGCCTGATAGTCATGCGACTGAAGGTCATGCGCCTGATAGTCATGCGACTGGAGGAAATGCGGCCGAAGGTCATGCGACTGGAGGAAATGCGGCCGAAGGTCATGCGCCTGATAGTCATGCGACTGAGGAAATGCGGCCGAAGTCATGCGACTGGAGGAAATGCGGCCGAAGGTCATGCGACTGAAGCCTATACGCCCGAATGCCATGCGACTGAGGGTCATACGCATGGAAGTTATGCGACTGAAGGCTTTGCGATTGAGAGTCCATAGGCCTAAGTGTCCATTCACCCCATTGTGTCCATACGCCTAAGGGTTCTCATGCGCCTGGAAGGCATGCGACTGAATAGTGCCCATACGCCCAAATAGGGCTCATGCGCCTAAAGAACTTAGTTTATTTTCTGATTTTCGAGGGAAAAATGTTATGTAGGTTTTGACTTGGGAGGTTCCTGGGGGTTTATGTAAGTTGACTTTTGAGGTCATAGATGATATGATGGGCATGTGTGACGATGTATGATTGATTCTTATGCATGATGGTATGTATGATGTATGTTATGTATGTGTGATGGTGCCTTGTATGGTGATGTGTTGTATGTTTATATTCATGTTCCTTGCTATGTTATTATTTTCCCGTGGATTTACGTTGAATGTTAATGAATGAAATGAAATGTATTATGTATTGTAAAGTGGAAGATAATAAAAAGAGGAACGTAATGAACGAATGCATGCATTATGAATGAATGAAAGTAAGAAAGGCTTGCAAGCAAACGTAAGGGGGTTCACACCTAATGAAGGGTGTTAGCTTAACCGTGTGCGGGTTAGCTACCCCGGAAGGATGCACACCGGGGGCTTAATTAGTGTGATTAAGCAAATGTATGGAGGTTCACACCTAATGAAGGGTGTCAGCTCAACTGTGTGCGGGTTAATTACACCAGAAGGATGCACACTGGGGTCTAATCCTTGTGATTGACCATATGTATTAGATCCTTGCTGCTTACCCTAGGTACTGGAGTCAGCTTCGTGCATAATGTTCGGGGTCTATGAAAGACCTCAGGCCCAGTACTCGCTTTATGCATGACAGTGGGTGAAGCACATGGCATTGGTCTGAATGAAAGTAAAGATTAATGATGAATGTACAGAATGAACGAATGAATAATGAAGATAATAATGATATTATCTATGTGTATGTATAATGCATGATCACGTACGATTGTAAAGAACGGTTTTAAACAAAAGTAAAGTATGTCTTATTATAAAACTAGAACTCACTCAGCAACGTTAACTTTTATGTGTTTCCAGTTGGCAGGTAGTGGTTGCTGAGGATGGCACGGGGCCGCTACTCGGCTCATTTTGAATGGCATTCTTTTGTATATGTTTTTGCATTATAATACAATAAATAATAATTTGTAATGAATGTTGTATATTTTGCAAAAACGTTTATTTAATGGAATGAAAGTTGTTATTAATGATTCCGCTGCAATGTTTTATTGAGGCTAATGTATTACATGTTTTAAGTGCATGATTGACAACTGTAAGCATCCGGAATGGGGCCTTACACCTCCACTGGATGATTTCTTTCTAGGCAAAGGGGCTAACTAGGAATCTTGTCCCCTTTCTTGTATCGAGTAGGGTCACCAGTTTTCTTCTCAGCTTCTTCTTTTCATCGTTTAAGGAGTTAGAGTTGATACCAAGAAGTCTAGCAGCATGGTTCAGTGTTCATCTAGGCATATCAAGAAATTGATCTCTTGTGAGGGAACATGAAGATCCATCACATAAGTAAGTTTGACAGAGTCTCCTCACAAGAGATGTCGCTCAGGGTTGTGCAATTTGTGAGCTTTGTCTTGATTGCCTTAATTTCTTCTAAGGAGAGATGTTTGGAAGGCTGAGGGGATTGTCACACCCCCGCTAAGAGCGGAAACACGGGGTTGCGACGAGACGGGAATCGTCATAACACATGGTAAGCGATAGAGATGCAATAATAAAATGATGACAAGCGTGTCATGACGACACCCGACAACAAGGGGACTTGTGTCGTGTATAGTCAATGTTCACGACAACATAGCCATAAGCATAACAGATAAACGATTCACATAATCACATAAGGATGGAACTGTAATGTAAATTCCCAAACCCGGGAACAAGTTTCAAAAGATTGTAATTGTTTACATAGTTCAACATTGCTCAAAATAACTGTTTGTCACACATGTTTAGTCAAAAAATGCATCCTAGGGTCTCCACTAAGGCAGCACACCTAGAACCTCAGCTAGCTTGATCACCTGAAAAGATATGCTCAAAATGGTCAACAAAATTGTTGGTGAGCTCGCAGGTTTAAGTAATAAAAATGTAAGTGATGCTGTATAAAGTAAGTAATGATATGGAATACCGTGAATACAGTTATATACACAAGTAAAATCACATGACATGAGCTTTGCAACCAAACCTAGCGACGTACACAAGAAATTTCGGCGTATATTCACCAAGACCCGTACCTGGCTATTGTTGGTACTAACTAGTATACCAACACGAGGGTGGGGGTGTCAACCCAGTAGTACTACCAATACCTAACCGTCGGTTCCCACACTGGAATTAAATAGTTGCAAAGATAGAACCACACAGCAGACCCAAGCATGTATCAGATAAGTACTTGTAACACAGTATCACGTTGATTCCTTGTATGAAAACTGTATGTATGTAGTACAGCATAGAAAACGGGCGAGCATACTTTTCCCCCATGTTTGTAAATGTTTGTGAAATAGTATAAGCATAAAAAGGGGCCACAAAACTCACTTGTTAAGCGGTAAGTATGTAAGATCAATGTATCCCAAATGTTGAGTGCAAAAGAACGGTCAAACACCTAATGACGGTTATGGTCAAGCATTAGTGACAGGTATAAAGCATATAGTAATGTTTGGTCGGTTCGGGTTGTATCGGTTCGGTCGTGGGTAGCAGCACACACACAAGCGGACACACGCATCATCAGACACACGACGGGACACCACGTTCCATTCGTACGAATCAACCTTCAATCGTGCGAATTAGCTACTTTCGTGCGATTGAACCTTCATTCGTGCGATTGGACTCAGTCGCACCACACAACACACCCATTCGCACGACCCAACCTCCATGCGCACGAATCAACCCTCAATCGTACGAATTAGCTACTTTCGTGCGATTGAACCTTCATTCGTGCGATTGGACTCCAGTCGTGCGAAACACGCACAATCGCATTCACTCAGTCGGTCACCTGACTCAATCGCACACAATCATCCACACGCATGACTCATCGCATACAGACACCCTGTCGCATGACTCAGTCGCACGACATGCCTAGTCGCACAACTCAGTCGCACGATCAACTTAGACGCATGATTCAGTCGCACGACCCACTCAGTCGCACGGCTCAATCGCATGACAGGCCCAGTCGCCCGAACTGCAGAATCGCGACTGTGGTCGGGCTGAGCAGCCCCCGAGCTGCTCTAACGCGGGTTTTATACCACGAGGACCTCCAGAAACACTCAACAAACATACACAAACATGAAACACAAGCAGAAAGACCTCACACGCACCCACTCGACCTCATGTGCTCGGATGAACCCGAGCACCGAAACCCTAGAAAGCGCAGCAGTGAAATCGAACCAAAAACGGGTTGAACAAGGTTGTCTACCTGCTAGGAACGCGTACACACGATGATGCCAAGATTTGGTAGTGAAAACGCGACAAACGTGACGATTTTTGGTGCTAAAACGAGAGAAAAAGTGGAGAAAAGGGTGAAGGTGAAGAAGATGAAGATGAGGATAAATGGCTGGAAATGGGGCTTATATACCCAGCCCAAGTTTGCAAAATTACAAGTTTAGTCCCTGCACTTAACCCTCGAGTTTCCGAAAATTTGTTTCGGTTGTTACGATCTTAAAATGTTCGTTATATTACGGTTAAAAGTGTATTTATTGGCATTTGATAGCCTAAAATGTTTATTATGACAATGGTCGAAATTAAAAATGATATATTTGGTGGTAATGGTGATGAAATTTATAAAAGTTTTATGCTTAACACACGTTCTCGAAGGAAGTACAGGCACAAGGGAAAAAAATAAGCAGACATGACTCCGTAAAGCAGGAGTTCATGAAGAAAAGGAAGATTAATCAAATATTTCATGTTATTTATGTCGTTCGACGGACCTCAAGGTGACGGATGTCACAGTATCCCCCAGTTGAGAGAATTTCGTCCCGAAATTCAGCTGGAGTTAGGTCCAAGAGTGTCATCCACGAATAAGTGTGGGTATTTGAGTTTCATTTGATCTTCCCGTTCCCATGTAAACTCTGGCCCTCGTTTCGAATTCCACCTTACGCGAACAATTAGTATTCTACTGCGCTTCAACTGTTTGACTTTACGATCCATGACCTCAATGGGTTCCTCAATAAAATGAAGCTTTTCGTCGATTTGATATCGTCAATGGGTATATGAAGTGATTCGTCAGCCAAACACTTCTTGAGGTTCGACACATGGAAGGTATCATGCACACCGTTGAGTTCTTGTGGTAACCTTAATCGGTAAGCCACTGGACCAATTCTTTCTGTAATCTCGAATGGTCCAACGTATCTTGGGGCTAACTTCACTTTCTTTCCAAACCGAACAACTCCTTTCCAAGGAGAGACTTTGAGTAACACTCGGTCCCCAACGTTGAATTCTAGAGGCTTTCGACGATTGTCGGCGTAGCTCTTTTGGCGATCTCTAGCGGCTTTCAGTCTATCTTTGATTTGGAAGATCTTGTCGGTTGTTTCCTGGATGATCTCTGGGCCTGTTAGCTGACTTTCACCAATCTCGGCCCAACAAACGGGTGATCTACACTTCCTTCCGTACAATGCTTCGAACGGAGCACACCCAATGCTGGTGTGGTAGCTGTTATTGTATGAAAATTCAATCAATGGCAAATGAGTATCCCAACTACCACCAAAGTCGATTACACACGCTCTCAGCATGTCTTCTAGCGTTTGTATGGTTCGTTCACTTTGGCCATCTGTTTGAGGGTGATAGGCGGTACTCATGTCTAATCGAGTGCCCATTGCTTTCTGTAGTGTTTGCCAAAATCGTGAAGTGAATCGGCCGTCACGGTCGGAGATGATCGACACCGGCACTCCGTGTCTTGTCACGACCTCTTTGATGTACAATCTCGCAACTTGTCCATTTTGTAGTCTTCTCGGATTGGCAAGAAGTGTGCTGATTTCGTCATTCGATCCACTACGACCCATATCGAGTCATGCCCGTTGCTTGTTTTAGGGAGTTTGGTAATGAAATCCATGGCTATATTCTCCCATTTCCACTCGGGAATTTCAGGTTGCTGTAATAATCCCGATGGTTTCTGATGTTCAGCTTTAACTTTCGAGCATGTCAAGCATCTGCTGACGTACGTGGCAATGTCTTTCTTCAGGCCTGGCCACCAGTACAGATCTTTGAGATCGTGGTACATCTTGTCTGCGCCAGGATGAATAGAATATCGTGTCTTATGTGCTTCATCCATGACCAAGGTACGTACACCTCCCCACTTGGGTACCCATATACGTCCACGAAGTACTGTACGCCATCGTCCTTGCACATCAGTTGTTTATCCAAACTCGGAATTCTTCTCCTGCAAGGTTTTCTTCTTTCAACGCTTCACTTTGCGCAATTTGGATCTGAGCTTTCAAATTTGTTTGAATGGTCAATCCCAAAGCTCGAGCACGTAGTTGTTTCACGCGTTCTTTGCGGCTTAGAGCATCAGCCACCACGTTAGCTTTCCCCGGATGATACCGGATTTCACAATCGTAGTCACTAAGAAGCTCTACCCAACGTCGCTGTCGCATATTGAGTTCCTTCTGATCCAGAATATGTTGAAGGCTTTTATGATCTGTGTATACGATGCATTTGGTTCCATACAGGTAATGCCTCCATATCTTAAGTGCGAATACTACAGCGCCCAACTCAAGATCATGAGTCGTGTAGTTCTTCTCGTGCACCTTAAGTTGTCGCGAAGCGTAGGCGATCACCTTATCTTTCTGCATTAGTACACATCCCAACCCTTGATGCGAAGCATCACAGTACACCACAAAATCATCAGTTCCGTCTGGAAGGGACAATATCGGTGCATTGCACAACTTATCTTTCAGCGTTTGGAACGCCCGTTCTTGCGCATCTCCCCAATCAAACTTCTTGTCTTTCTGAGTCAGCAATGTCAACGGTTGAGCGATCTTTGAAAAGTTCGCAATGAAACGACGATAGTATCCGGCCAATCCTAAGAACTGTCGTATCTCTGAAGGTGTCTGGGGTGTATCCCATTTCTTTACCGCTTCGATCTTGCCGGGATCTACATGAATCCCGTCTTTGTTAACACATGACCAAAAACTTCACCTCTCGCAGCCAGAATTCACACTTCGAGAACTTGGCGAAAAGTTTCTCTTCTCTTAACAGTTCCAGAATAGCCCGAAGGTGTTCTTCATGGTCCTCCTTCGATCGAGAGTAGATAAGTATGTCGTCGATGAATACGATCACAAACTTATCCAAGTAAGGTTTGCACACTCGATTCATCAAGTCCATGAACACAGCTGGTGCGTTAGTCAATCCAAACGGCATGACCAAGAACTCATAGTGCCCATAACGAGTTCTAAATGCTGTCTTCGGTATGTCCTCCTCGAAAACTCTTAGTTGGTGATATCCAGACCGAAGGTCGATCTTGGAAAAATACGAAGCTCCTTGTAACTGATCAAACAGGTCGTCGATCCTGGGGAGAGGATACCGATTCTTCACAGTTAATTTGTTCAACTCACGGTAATCGATGCACATACGGAACGACCCATCCTTCTTCTTGACGAATAACACTGGTGCTCCCCAAGGCGAGTGACTCGGCCGAATAAAACCCTTCTCCAGTAGTTCCTGTAACTGACTAGATAATTCTTGCATTTCAGACGGTGCCAACCGATACGGTGTCTTTGCTACCGGTGTAGCTCCAGGAACCAAATCAATACGAAATTCCACCTGTCGTGGAGGAGGCAAACCAGACAAGTCATCTGGGAATACATCTGGGTAATCCCGCACTATAGGGATATTTGTCAATTCCTGTTCCTCCTCTTTCTTTTCCACCACATGAGCCAGGAAAGAGTAGCACTGTTTTCGTAAACTCCGGCGTGCTTTCATGCAGGAAATAAGCTTTAAGTTCTCCCCGGTCTTTCTCCTTGAATTCTGAGTACTCCCCCGTCCGACATAGGGATTCGCACTACCTTGTCTCGACAGACAATCTCGGCCCCGTGTTTCGAACCAATCCATTCCCACAATCACATCGAAACTTCCTAGCTCAAAGGGTATCAAGTCTATATCGAAGGTGTGGTCCTCTAATATTATCGAGCACTTTCTAATAATTTCATCGGCCTGAACAATCCTACCGTTGGCCATTTCTACAGAGTAGCTAGTTTCTAGCCTACTAGGGCTCAAATCAAGCAATTGCACAAACTCAGAAGATATAAAGCTATTGTCTGCTCCAGTATCAAACAGTATAGATGCAAAGTGATTATTGAGTAAGTGCGTACCCGTGACAACATTCGGGTCCTGGCGAGCATCGTTGGCTCCAATGACGAATGCACGTCCCCGAGCTGTATTCCCCTGATTGGTCGGGCCTTGATTTCCAGCTATAGCCATCACTTGCTGCTGGTTGTTTCCTTGTTGACCCGGTGCCCGATTCAGCCTGGGGCACATGTTTCGGTAATGATCGAGACTTCCACACTCATAACAAGCCCTTGCATTCCCGGCGGGGTTAACCGCGTTGACCGGTGCAACCATATTCGGCGCTGTTCTGCAGTCTCTTGCAAGATGCCCCGGGCGTCTACAATTCGCGCACACCCGGCACTGCGTTCCTGGGGATGATGATAATTGCACTTGTCACATTTGGGGTGCGGACCCACATACTCTCGCCTGCCCTGCGTCATGCCACAAAGTTTCTGGTTGTCTTGGCTCTTTTATCAAACTTCCGGCACTCGACCGGCTTGTTTCCCCAAAATCCTTTCTCTTTTCTAGCTCCTCTACCCAAAACTCCGTTCTCACCATTTCATCAGTCAAAGCGCCAGCCTTTAGAATCGCGCTCTGAATAGTAGGAGGAGCGGTAGCGGTTACCATTGCCCGGATTTGAGGCGCAAGTCCCCAAATGTACCTCTCTATCCTTTTTGATTCCGGGGTGACTAGATGCGGAACCAACCTTGCTAGCTCATGAAAACGATCGGTGTAGGCTGCGTGCCCAGCCCCCACCATGGCATGATTCCAGAACTCATGCTCAAGTTTTTGCATCTCATTGAGAGGACAGTACTCCTCGGTGATTAGGGCCTTGAACTCATCCCACGACATTTGCATCGCGGATTCTCTTCCCCTAGCCTGAATCTGAGTTTCCACCATGTCAGTGCCTTGCCCTGTAGTGAGCAAGTGGCGTACTTAATTCTTTGGCTGTCGAGGCATTCGCTGATGTCGATCACGGCCTCCATCTTTTCAAGCCATCTGGTCAGAGCTATGGCTCCACCTTTGCCATCAAACTCTCGTGGTTTACAAGCCACGAATTCCTTGTACGAACATCCCCGTCTAGTATTCACAACCCCGGTCTCGTTAACAATTACAGTTTCGTTACCGGTTGTACCACCATTTCCGGTCTCCTGATTGCTTTCATTCCCAGTCGGGTTATCGTTATCCTCATTATCATTGCCACCATCCCCGTGGGGGTGAGAATTCTGAAGAGCATCACTCACTTGGGCCACGATAGTAGGAATCAGTGTGGCCAACTGTTGAGCGATCAGGGCTGCCATATCAGTGTTCCCTGTTCCTTGATTGTTACTGGCAGGAGCATCACTTGTTCTTGGGGTTCTTCCCCTGCCTCTGCCTCTGCCTCTGCCCCTTGGGGTTTCAATTCCGCTACTATTACTGCGAGTAGATCTTCGAGGCGGCATGTTCTATTCATAAGAGAGATAACATGTAAGCTTTAGTCACCATATGATACACAAGTATTCCGTTTATCAAGTTCCAATGTTCATGTTCCGGTCGGTCAAGATCACCATGCAGCCCATTTCAAGCATATTCTCGGTATACCGGTGGTGTTTATATATAGGGTTCCCCGCAGCGTTCCCACCACACCCACGATGTACCGAGAATGATGCCCGATCCGGTTACATGACATCCGACTTTCCTTTACATCATATCCATAATAATCCATCAGGTCAACTGAGAGCCCAAGCACGTAATCACGTATAGTCTGCGGAGGTTGCCTATCTCGCATCCTTAAAGGATTCAGACATAGCCTCCTCGGGTCGGTCTCAGTATCCAAAGGTAAGCGCAGTATATGATCTGTGAAGATCTCTTCGGGTCTTAATACCCGAATTTGGTTATGATAACTTGGCGCGCAGAGGGAACGGAAGATCTAATAGGAGCATCCCATAAAAGAGTGAGCACAAGGCTCTCTCATAGGTGGAAAGATCACAAAACAGATAGATAACGAACAAGTAATGAGGAACACGTACGAGATACAAAATGCACACAACCCTGGCATGCAATCTACATGAAGGTTCCTAGGTTATAGTCTAGGTCAAGCGTATTGCCTAATTCTCTATAACCAATGGCTCTGATACCAGTCTGTCACACCCCCGCTAAGAGCGGAAACACGGGGTTGCGACGAGACGGGAATCGTCATAACACATGGTAAGCGATAGAGATGCAATAATAAAATGATGACAAGCGTGTCATGACGACACCCGACAACAAGGGGACTTGTGTCGTGTATAGTCAATGTTCACGACAACATAGCCAAGCATAACAAGATAAACGATTCACATAATCACATAAGGATGAATTGTAATGTAATTCCCACAACCCGGGAACAAGTTTCAAAAGATTGTAATTGTTTACATAGTTCAACATTGTTCAAATAACTGTTTGTCAAACATGTTTAGTCCAAAAATGCATCCTAGGGTCTCCACTAAGGCAGCACACCTAGAACCTCAGCTAGCTTGATCACCTGAAAAGATATGCTCAAAATGGTCAACAAAATTGTTGGTGAGCTCGCAGGTTTAAGTAATAAAAATGTAAGTGATGCTGTATAAAGTAAATGATATGGAATACCGTGAATACAGTTATATACACAAGTAAAATCACATGACATGAGCTTTGCAACCAAACCTAGCGACGTACACAAAGAAATTGTCGGCGTATATTCACCCAAGACCCGTACCTGGCTATTGTTGGTACTAACTAGTATACCAACACGAGGGTGGGGGTGTCAACCCAGTAGTACTACCAATACCTAACCGTCGGTTCCCACACTGGAATTAAATAGTTGCAAAGATAGAACCACACAGCAGACCCAAGCATGTATCAGATAAGTACTTGTAACACAGTATCACGTTGATTCCTTGTATGAAAATTGTATGTATGTAGTACAGCATAGAAAACGGGCGAGCATACTTTTCCCCCATGTTTGTAAATGTTTGTAAAATAGTATAAGCATAAAAAGGGGCCACGAAACTCACTGTTAAGTGGTAAGTATGTAGATCAATGTATCCAAATGTTGAGTGCAAAAGAACGGTCAAACACCTATGACGTTATGGTCAAGCATTAATGACATGTATAAAGCGTATAGTAATGTTGGTCGGTTCGGGTTGTATCGGTTCGGTCGTGGGTAGCACACACACAAGCGGACACACGCATCATCAGACACACGACGGACCAGACGCTCGACCCACGTTCCATTCGTACGAATCAACCTTCAATCGTGCGAATTAGCTACTTTCGTGCGATTGAACCTTCATTCGTGCGATTGGACTCAGTCGCACCACACAACACACCCATTCGCACGACCCAACCTCCATGCGCACGAATCAACCCTCAATCGTACGAATTAGCTACTTTC
Organism: Flaveria trinervia; assembly: GCA_025506515.1. NCBI lineage: Eukaryota > Viridiplantae > Streptophyta > Magnoliopsida > Asterales > Asteraceae > Flaveria > Flaveria trinervia. Next base: position 44,510,919 of record CM046445.1, read on the forward strand.
GTGCGATTGAACCTTCATTCGTGCGATTGGACTCCAGTCGTGCGAAACACGCACAATCGCATTCACTCAGTCGGTCACCTGACTCAATCGCACACAATCATCACACGCATGACTCAATCGCATACAGACACCCTGTCGCACGACTCAGTCGCACGACATGCCTAGCCGCACAACTCAGTCGCACAATCGACTTAGACGCATGATTCAGTCGCACGACCCACTCAGTCGCACGGCTCAATCGCATGACAGGCCCAGTCGCCCGAACTGCAGAATCGCGACTGTGGTCGGGCTGAGCAGCCCCCGAGCTGCTCTAACGGGTTTTATACCACGAGGACCTCCAGAAACACTCAACAAACATACACAAACATGAAACACAAGCAGAAAGACCTCACACGCACCCACTCGACCTCATGTGCTCGGATGAACCCGAGCACCGAAACCCTAGAAATCGCAGCAGTGAAATCGAACCAAAAACGGGTTGAACAAGGTTGTCTACCTGCTGGGAACGCGTACACACGATGATGCCCAAGATTTGGTAGTGAAAACGCGACAAACGTGACGATTTTTTTGGTGCTAAAACGAGAGAAAAAGTGGAGAAAAGGGTTGAAGGTGAAGAAGATGAAGATGAGGATAAAGGGCTGGAAATGGGGCTTATATACCCAGCCCAAGTTTGCAAAATTACAAGTTTAGTCCCTGCACTTAACCCTCGAGTTTCTCGAAAATTTGTTTCGGTTGTTTACGATCTTAAAATGTTCGTTATATTACGGTTAAAAGTGTATTTATTGGCATTTGATAGCCTAAAATTGATTTTATTACTGACAATGGTCGAAATTAAAAATGATATATTTGGTGGTAATGGTGATGAAATTTATAAAAGTTTTATGCTTAACACACGTTCTCGAAGGAAGTACAGGCACAAGGGAAAAAAAATAAGCAGACATGACTCCGTAAAGCAGGAGTTCATGAAGAAAAGGAAGATTAATTAAAATATTTCCATGTTATTTATGTCGTTCGACGGACCTCAAGGTGACGGATGTCACAGGGATGGTTTGGAAGGTTGTGGTGTAGTGGTTCTGAAGAGTGTTTTGGGCTGGAGGATGGGTAGTTTGGGTGGTTGAGGTGAGGAAGTAGGTAAGGATAGTGGTGTAGGTTCAGGTGTGTAGGGTTCAATTTTGATGGGGAATGGAGAGGGAACTGGTTCAGGTTGGGGTTGAGTGGTTGGCTTGAAGATCATCCCTTTTACCCTTCTATACATCTCTTCCTTTTTCCTATACAAATGTCAGCCTTGATTTCACTGACAATTTGTTGAAGTGTATTTTCAGACATAGGTCCCACCTGCCTACCAGAGAATCTGTGAGACAGGAGATAGTTTTCATCCAGGCTTTCTCACCTATTTTCTTGGTCGTAGTGACCCCAGCTTCTTCTTTTTTTTCTTCTTTTCCCTCAACTCCTCTCTTGCAACTCTCTTTCTCTCTTTCTCCAGTTGATCCTACTCTTTGTTGAAAAGCCATAGGATCGTATCATCATTATGTGGAGATAGTTCTTGAAGAAAGAAACCTTTAGAGGTTAGGAAAGATATCCTTTCCCTCTAGATTTGCTGCTGCTTCCTTCTGTTGTTCATTCTGCAGCTTAGTTGCCTTTTCCAACTTTACTAACTCCTCTAATAATGGCAGGAGTATGTCTTCATTGGCAACTCCAAGCTTGATAAGCCTGTCAATGATCTCTATCCTCTTCTTGTTATTGACTGCCTCCTGGTTGGCTGCAGCTGCTTTGGAACTGGCAGCTAACAAGTTCCCAGTTAGAAGTCTATTGTTTCTTTTAAGCTTTTCAATCCTCTCCTCCTCCTAAAGCTTTTCTATAGTCATTTTCTTCTTTCCTTTATCATCTTGTAACGCCCGGAATAAATTTGAAACGAGCCAATTAATAATAATGGGCTTAGCCGAGACTATTTAAAGAAAATAAGCGGGTAATGGAGTATGGACCGAGTGGACCTTGCGGGATATGTGTTTGGCGAGTTTAAGGTCCCGAGAATGCCCGGTATATATATAAAGGGATCAGCTTGAGCAGCTATCATTGCAATGCAACACTCAATTTCAAGATAGAGAGAGTAGAGAGTGAAAGTGGAGAGAATTGAAGATTTAAGGCTTGGTTGATCATGTGATTGAAGATCGGTGTTCGTGGGCATCCAAACAACAAGAAAACACCACGAATCTAGGTAAGAAACATCATTCAATTGTTCTTTTTGATGTAAACCCGGATTCTAGGGCTTGGGGTTTTTGAAAGTGGCAAAGATTCGCCCAAAACTCATGTTTTTGTGTAAGAAAACATGTAAGAAGCTTACATATAGCTTATTGGGTGATAAACCAAGGTTTTGGATTTAAAAGATTGAAGTTTTGGGTAAAAAATAGGATGGTTTGTAATTTTTAGCCTGTTCTGCGAAACTGGATGTTCATCCAACAAAATTATGTATTCGTATAGTGAAACTATGGGTCTTCCTGCGAAACTATAGTTTCGCAGGTAGTTCGCAGACATGGTTATCCAACGAAAGTTGGGCAAAACCGGTAGCGAAACTGCCAGCGAAGGTGGCAGCGAAACTGCTAGTGAATCTAGCAGCGAAACTACTAATCTTGCAGCGAAATTAGCAGCGAAATTAGGCAGAAATTAACTCCATTGAGTGTTAACTTATCTGCAGGTTGTGTAGTGCAACCCTTGCTTTGAAAGCTTGATTGAGAAGCTACTCATTGAGTCCAGTTGAGTTCTAGATCCCCTATTTTAAAGGTTTTGAACTAGTTTGGGGCTGGAAATGCATACTAAAATACGTTTAGATGACCAAGATTTTAAGAGTTTAAAGGGAAGATCGATTTTTCTATAAGGAAATGCACTATATAAAAGTGTTAAAATAAAAATTTCACGCCAACCTGGCAGCACGACCCCATCCAGGGGCATTGCCCCTTGGAACCCACTTGGGTTGCTGGCCCTAGGACCCCGCTGTCAGGGGCTGCCACCCCCGAACCCCCTTTTTCCCGCAGAGGATTGGTTATGTTTTATGATGATTTATGCTTGTTGTGCATGTGTATGTGTTTGTGAATGGATGATGCATGATGTATGTGATGATGTGTGATGGGGTATGCAATGTTCATGTGATGTTATGTATGAATGTGTTATGTTGATTTTATGTTCCTATTAAGTATTATTCCATGACTTACGTGTTATGATATGAAATGAATGAAAAGTAGTATGTAATATAAAACGAAAGTTAATGATAATGTTAAGTGGAACGTAAAGAAAGATGAATGCGTGCATTAATGAACGAATGAATGTAAGAAAAGTCTTCCAAACAATGTATGGAGGTTCACACCCAATGAAGGGTGTTAGCTCAACTGTGTGTGGGTTAGCTACCCCGGAAGGATGCACACTGGGGTCTAATCCGTGCGATTGACCATACGTATAGGATCCTTACCGCTTACCCCGGTACTGTGGTCAAGCCACCAGGTACAATGTATGGGAGTCTATTTATAAACTTCGGCCCAGTACCCGCTTTATGCATGACGATGGGGTGAAGCACATGGCATTGATCCGAATGAAAGTAAAGATTATGTATGTACAGAATGAACGATACGAAAGAAAAGGTATGAATGATGATAATGAATGATAATGAGTAACGTGCGATGAACGATAATGAAGATAATAGTTATTACCTTGATAAACGTACGATGTGTGATCATGTGCGATAGTAAAGAAAATAGTTTAATGAATGAAAGGGATATAAAGTGTTATAAAACTAGAACTCACTCAGCAATGCTGACTTTTTTGTGCATTTTCTAGTTGGGAGGTAATAGTTTGCTGAAGATGGCACGAGGCGGCTACTGGCTTATTTTCGATGACATTCTTTTGTATAATGTTTTTATCATTGTAATGCTAACAAATGATGTTTTGTAATGAATGTTGAATTATTTTGCAAAAGTGATTATTATAATATAATGAAATGTTTGTTTAAAGGTTTCCGCTGCAATGTTTTATTAAAGTTAATATAATTATGCATTTTATGTGCGATGATTGACCAGCTGTGAGCGTCTCAGGAAAGGGGCCTTACACATCTTTGGAAGTGCTTGACTTTGGTGGTTCTTGGAAGGAGGGTTCAGATTATAAGAGAGGTAGTGTAGGTGTCTGAGCTGGGGGTTGGTTGAGAAACTCCTCACTAGTCACCTCAGATGCCAGCTCTAGAATTGCATCTATGATGATTAGATCCTCGGAATTGGAGAATAGTCCTTCCGCAGCTTCTATCTCAGCTTTGGAAGATTCAGTTTGTTCTTCCGAGGCTTTGACTTCAGCTTTGGAAGTTTGAGGGAGTGCAGTATCTGTCCCAACTGTTTTGGTTGCTGGGTCATCAGTCCTCATTTCCCCTTTGAATTTAATCTCAGGTTCCATTTGGACCTTAGGTTGCCCAACTTCTTCCACAGTGGTAGAAGGTGCACTTATCCTCTCAAGATCTTCAGCTCCAAAGTACATCATAGCCGCATCAGGGCTAGGCTGATCTAGAGGGATCTCAATAGGAACTTGAAGAAGAGCCTATAGAGATCTCTGAGCATCCTTGGATCTATTTGCAATACACTTGGGATGGCTCAGGAAAGGTAGTTGCAATGGGATCCGAATATCTTGAAGTTGAAGTTTGGCTCAGTGGTTCCTCATGTGTTTGTCTCTAAACACTCTCCCCTTTTTTGGTAGCATCATCTTGAGAGCTAGATGAGCTGGAGGAAGAGGTCAAGGAGACCTAAAAGGGTACATGCCTAATAGATCTCTCAATCTGTTTCTCAGCTAGTTGAGCCTTGAGACTGTCAATCTCAAGTTGCTAAGTGGCAGACCTATCCTCTAAAGTCCTAACCTTGGATTCAAGATTTGAGACTTTAGAAAGCAGGTATTGAATGGTGAGTTGCATTCTTCCTCATCTTCTTTTGACGAATCATAAAGAGATGAGGTAACATACCTAGTATGTTCACCCTCACCACTAGATGTGGTTCTTGGCACCCTGGTTTCCCTTGCTTAATGATGTCTCTTTCAAAGTCATCAAAATGCATGGTTTCCATAGATTCAGTCTCAGAAATGTTACCACTATCCAGAAGGTCCATTGAGGCACCTTCTGTAGTGGCAGCTGAATCTGCATGAGTTCCCTCCACATTAGTGGGACTTACTCAGTAAAGGTTTGCTGATGGGGGCTAGGGATAAGAGGTCTCTCTAGGCACTGTTGATCTTTAAGAGAGTGTCATAGATCAACTTCATTACCATGAAGAGACATAATCTCTTCATCAGTTTTAAAGAGAATGTCAGTAAAGGATAGATAGGTTAAGCCTAATGACCTGGGACCTTGATCAATGTCTACAGACATTGAGCCTATGGTGGGGTTGTCCCTTTTTGGCTACTCAGAGGAGAATAGATACTCACCCTGAGGGCTTTCAGTTTGGTTTTCGGGCTCATGGGTTTGAGACTGAGGAGACTCAATACCCATATTGAGGTCAAATGTGAAGGATGATGAGACCTCAGACTGAGTGGGAGCCTATTGTTCCACTCTAGTCCTTTTGATTGAACAAGAGGAGCTTGTTCAAGCAGAGAAGATTGAACAAGGGTTTGTTTGGGGTGTCTTTGATATGTGATGATGATAGGAGGAGAAGGTAGGTTTGGCAATATGAAGGCAGTTGCTGGTGTGTGCTCATCACCTGTGGGGTTAACAGGGATATCACCAGGAGCTATTTGCTCAGTCATACCTGGAAGCAGAGCAGTGTATCTTCCAGTGAAATTGGTGGACACTTTCTTCAAAGTCTTGAAGATAGTCGGCCTCATGTGAGGGACAGTCAAAGCAGCTACACAGACAAGCTGACTCTTGTTCAGCTCATAGTTGATTATGTGCTGGAGAAATCTGGGATACATGAAGAACGTTTCCCGCTAGAGATTTCCCATGAGATTGGTCAACACAAATTTTGAATAGTTGAATCTAAGGCTTCTCACCATTCCATGAACTAGGCACCCTAGTTCGTATGGAATTTGATCCCATCCCCCAGATTTGTTGGACGTGCAATGAAGAACGACATGTAGCAGGAACTTCTAGTTGTATGAGAAGTTGAACTTGTAGACTGTGGACCTTCTAACGTCTCCACCATATCCTATTTGGATGTAGGTGTTTTCTAAATCTGCTTTGGGGAACTCTATGGGGGCACCCTCATCATGAAGCTCGAGATGCTCCCTGATGAGTTGTTCAATAATAACTAACTCCTGGTCACAAATGCTCGATCGTATTGCGTGAATCCCATTTAGGGTTTCAATCTGACTATTTCCCTAAAATTCAGCCATATGATTGGAGTACATGGTAGGATTAATAGTCAGGGTAGTGTAATAAGATGTTTCGGTAAGAAATGAGATCATCTCAGAGAAGTCAGCATCTCTTGAGGAATCAAGAAGTGCGACTTGATTGTGTTGAGGGTTAAGTGCCATTTGTGAAAGGTGAAAGTGGATGAGTTTGGACTTGGGTAAATTGAGAATGAAGAAAGCTTTTAGGGCAGTAAAATGTGGTAAGAAGATGAAAGTGAATAGTCAGGATTATTTAAAAGAGGGTGAAATGGCGGTAGAAGGGGTTTGGATAAGATGATATGATGTTTTAGTGGGAGATATGACAGGGGCGGTAAGGTTTTAGTCTAGTTAAATAATCCAACATCATTAACAAAATCTTTACTTTTTTACAGTATGGAGCCTAAAAGATTTCCGTTACACAATAAAGTCTTTCTTCCGAGTATAAAGTACTTCCGAAGGTAATTTGTCTTCCGAAGGCAATATTTACTTTCGAAGGTAGTGTCCTATTTCCGAGAGTAAAGATTACTTCCGAATGGAGAGTTTTATAAGCTTCAGAAGTAGATCAGATATGTAATCAATCGCTTCTTCCGAGACTAAAAACTCATCTGAGAAGAAAATTATCCTTGGAGGAATTTTGCTTCGGAAGATATGTAAAACATCTTTCGAGGGTTAATTCCTCTTCGGAAGAATTTCTACCTAGTAAAAATTTCAGAGAGAGACCTTTTGTAACAGGGCTTAGATTGCATTGACAAAAGACATTACATATTTAGAAAGGTTTTCAAAAGAGGTAGACTAATCAATGTTTATCATTCCAATGGCTGTAATGAGATACTTCAATCTCTGTTTGTCAAAAGCTTTGGTGAACAAGTCAGCATATTGTTCATTTGAATCAACTTTGATTAGCTTGATTAGATTTTTCTCATGAATATCTCTAATGAAATGATACCTGATATCAATATGCTTTGTCTTGGAGTGCTTCACAGGATTTTCAGTGATGGAGATAGCACTGTTATTGTCAATATGGATATGAGTGCTCATAAAGTTGAATTCATAGTCTATCATCTGGTTCTGAATCCACATCAGCTGAGCACAACAACTTGCAACAGCAATGTATTCAGCTTCAGCAGTTGATGTAAAGACACATGATTGTTTCTTGCACTGCCATGAGATGATCCTTCCATCAAGAAATTGACATCCACCTGATGTTGATTTCTTGTCAATGTTGCAGCCACCATAGTCACTGTATGAGTATCCATAAAGACTAAAATTGTTATTCCTTGGATACCAGAGACCTAATTTAGGTGTTCCTTTAAGGTATCTGAGGATTCTCTTGATAGCAGTTAGGTGAGACACCTTTGGAGCAACCTGATATCTTGGACAAATGCATGTAGCAAACATGATATCAGGTCTACTTGCTGTGAGATACATTAAAGAACCAATAATTGCCCTATACTGATGTTGATCAGTATCCACCCCCTTAGAATCAGGACAAAGATTATGGTTTCTGGGTATGGGTGTCTTTGCTGACTTGCAATCTTTCATGTCGAATCTTTCTAAGATGTCATTGACATACTTAGATTGATTGATGAAAAACCCTTCCTTCATTTGCTTTACCTGAATTCCAAGGAAAAAATCCATTTTTCCCATGGAACTCATCTCAAACTTCTTTTTCATGATGCTTTCAAAGTCTTTACACATTTGGTCATTTGAGGAACCAAATATGATGTCATCAACATAGACTTGAACAAGCAAGATGTCCTTTCCAGACTTTCTTATGAAAAGAGTCTTATCAATGGTACCTCTAGTTGTAAGGCCCCGTTCCCGGGACGCTTACAGCTGGCCAATCATCGCATATATAACATATAATTATTTTTAACTTTCATAAAACATCGCAGCGGAACATCAAAATAACTTTTCATTTCATTCTAAATGCTGTTGCAAGTTAATACAATCGTTCGTTTCAAAACATCGGTCGTTCGCATTTCAATGCAAAAACATCAATCAAAAGAATGCCATCCAAAATGCCAAGTAGCTACCCCGCGCCATCCTCAGCAATGCTCACCTGCCAACTGGAAAATGCATAAAGAGTCAACGTTGCTGAGTGAGTTCTAGTTTTATAATAAAACATACTTTACTTGCATTAAAACCGTTCTTTACTTTTGCATGTGATCACACGTCATACGTACACATAGATAATATCATTATTATCTTCATCATTCGTTCATGCTTTCTTTCATTCATCGTACGTCATTACTTCTTTTCATTCCATCAAAAACCATGCACTTTACCCCACCAGCATGCATAAAGCGGGTACTGGGCCGGGGTCTATCATAGACCCCCTGTCATGGCGCACAACAGCCTAGCCACAATACCTAGGGTAAATTCAAGCGTACTAGTATCAAGTGCTATACCCATCGTCATGCATTAAGTGGATACTGGGCCGAGGTCTATCATAGACCTCCTGTCATGGGGCACAGCAACCTGGCCACAGTATCTAGTGTAAGCGACAAAGGTTCTATACAAATGGTCGGTCATAAAGACGGATGTAACAATCTTGTAATTTTAGATTAATTTAAAATCTACATTGTTAAATTCTTGCATGGAATTATTGTGTTATTTATGAAACTTATGGGTTGCTTATGATTATTATCTTAATTGCTCTTTTAAATTATAAGAGTGATAATAATTATGTTGTAATAATAATGATAATAATAATAACAAATTTTAAGGGAAATAATAATTATGTTACTAATAATAATAATAATAATAATAATAATAAGAACAATAAAAGTAATATGAAATGAAAAAATTTCTAAACTTAAAAATGTTTAATAAACTTAATCTAAATTCAAGGGACCTTTTTGTCAATTTTGAAACTTCGAAAAGAAAGTTTGGGCTCGAAATAACAAACTGAAACCACAGGACTAATGTTGCAAAGTAACCAAACCCAAACCTTTTCCCCCCTCTATACCCGTATTTCCGGCCGCCGGCCGGCAAGGTCCGGCGCGGCGCCGGCGAACACCAAAACCACCCGAAACCTTTGCATTTTGGCACCAAAATCATTCCAATCGTTTCGTAGGAACGTTTCGAACTTATGCTCACCAATTAATCACTTTCAAACAGCGGTTACAAACCGAATCGAGTTCAAAACCGAAACACTTAAACCCGATTGTCGTTTCATCATTAAACCATAATAATAATCGAATTAACTCAGCATAAACGGTCGTTTATCAATCCTTAATCGAATGCAACACTCAATTACACCTGAAACAAACAAAATCACCAAAATCCATCATCATTCGAAATCGCGACCGCAACTATACGAACACTATCATCAGCGTGTCAAAACTTGAATTAAACAGAGGGCTTTTCATCTTAGTGATCATTTGAAGCTACCTGTGTAACGAATTGGATTATCGTAAACGTTTGATCATCGTTTGGGCACTAGGAGTTCGCGACCTGTTTGTCGAGTTGGATACCTTGATTCATCATCAAACAGGTAAATTAAATCCACTTAACTATTCGTAATAGCTTGGGAAACAAAAGCCCCATGCTCTAGATCGTTACAATATCGATTTGATCTTCAATTTTGGCCCGAATCAATCTAGGGTTCATAGGATTTGGGGGTGATTTGTATAAGACGCTTTTAAGATTTGGAAACGATGATTAAACGCGGCTGGATGCCTTGGTTCACTGGTTCCCCACTCACATTCCGAATTAGAGGTCCCGGGTTCGAACCCGGCGACTCCAATTCATTTTATTTTTGGCTTTTCAGCCTTTAAAAAATATAGAAAAAATTCTAAAAATTTATAAAAATTAATCTGGTAAACTTAAATTATTTTGAAGTCATTTAACCAATTTCTAAGAATTTATGTTCTTATAATACTTGTATACTTATATAAAAACAAATGATATAATAGTTAAATTTCTTATAAAAAAATATAAATTTTAATGTGGACTAACTTATTAAAACCATTATTAGTTCAAATAATATATTTAAATTATTTCTTATAAGTTAAACTTAAAATATAGTTTTAATCTACTAAATAGATGTTTGTTCAAATAATGTATATAAACTAAATTTTTTTTATAAAATAGACATTAAAAATTGTTATTGTTTTTGACTCACACTTTATTTATATTTTTATAATAAAAAGATATCTACACTTTATATTTTGTCTTATCAATCATATTAACGATTCAAGTTTATGACCTTAAGACAATTTATTAAATCAATTCTTTTGTTAGAAATATATATATCATGGAATCCCAAATTTTTCTCTTAAAAGCCCTAAATCATGTTTAAACGTTAACCTAAAACTTAAATCTTGTGAATATTGTTACTTAGGATTCGTTGTGAAGAACTACGTTGAACGTTGCTTATTATATTTCTTATTAATCGACTTTTACATACATTTGATCATGTGAGTATTCCATACCCCCTTTTATACTTTCACACTTTGGGGTGAAACATGTTAATTTATACTTTGCACTTGTAAACTTATTTGAGACTTGTAAACTTTATGGCAATACATCATGTTAAGTTGTGGTTAGTTGAACTTGTGTGGTTACCATGTTATGGCGTTATATGTACAATCATTAACTATTGCTAGCCCAGCGAAGTCATAGATCTATGGGTAAGACAAGCCTGCTTGGTGATCCAAGTACACTTAGCTGATCGTATATATACTTTTAACGTTTGAGACTTGTAAAACATTGTCAAGGTTGATTGTTGCATTGTCCATAGCATCCCTAATCACTATATTCACTAATTTATGACTTGAATTTGCCATCTTTTATATATACTTATGTATTAAAACTATGGAATGCTCACCAACATTAGTGTTGATCTTTTATTTTTAACATGTTTCAGGTAATGCCCAAGTTTGATTTCTACACATTGAAGCTTACACATCTAGGAATGGACCTAGATAAATAAGTGAATTAAAATGACTTGCAATCTTTTATGTTATTTTGTTTGTTTCTTTGAGACTTAAGCTTGTAATGATCCAATTGAATTTTATGATTAAATTTATATTTGAGTTATTAAATAGCGTTATGTGGCTGTGAACGATCTTAACTCTCACTCCTCGACGTTTCCGCCGTCAAGGTTGGGGTGTGACAACAGACCCCGGTGTGCATCCTTCTGGGGTAGCTAACCCACAAACCGTTGGACTAACACCCTTCATTGGGCGTGTTCTGACATACAAGGCTTGCAAGACTTACATTACTTTCCTTCGTTCATTAATGCATGCATTCATTCATTGTTCCTCTTTTCATTATCTTTCACTTTACATTACATAATACTTTCATTTCATTCATTAACATACAACGTAAAGCCAAGGGAAAATAATCATACAATGTAAGGAACATTATCATACACAGTCAATATCATCATACAGAGCATCATGTATACATTACATCATACATACCATCGTGCATAAGCATCAAACATACATCATAACATGCCCATCATAACATCTATGACCCCAAAAGTCAGCTTACATGAACCCCCGGGAACATCGCAAGTCAAAGCCTACTTTTCAACTTTTTCCCAAAAAGTCAGAAAATTTTCTAAGTGTTCATCCGCATTTCTTTTACTTCATCCGCATTTGTTTCCATTCATCTGCATTTCCTTAGTACTCATCCGCATTTCTCTTACTTAGTGGTCAATGCTCATCCGCATTAACTTTTCATCCGCATTTCTTCCAATACTCATCCACATTGACTTACTAAGTGGTTAATGCTCATCCGCATTTCTTTTGCATACTTGGGCAGATTCTAAAACTTAGACATATGTGAAGGCGCTGGATTGGTAGACATCCGAGTGTGTTTTTGACGGAAGGAACAAAACCAAAAACCAAGAGACAAACAATAACACGAACTATAATAAAATGGTTTCATTGATAAAACCTAATGATTACAAGCTCGTTACAACATAAAAATCAATACTCTTGGCAAGGGGAGATTGAGCATGATCTCCCCTCTCATCCGGCAGCACCTACGCCCCAGGCACACTCCTTTATCTCTCTACACAATGAAACTGGTATTTATAGGCCTCATCCCATATCAGATGCGACTGGGCCTATTCGTATGATTGGGCTATGCATATGGTTCAATCGTATGACTAGACCATACTTATGGTTCAGTCTTATGAATAGCCAATCGTATCTCTCAGTCGCATGACTGGTCCATTAACATGGTTCAGTCATACGACTGAGTCTTATTCGCATATGCTCCTGCGAATGACCCAGTTTCATGTGTTTACAACATACCAGGTGTATTACATTAAGCCTAGACTATTCGACAAGCGACGGACACACTATATATGACAATATATGCTCTAACAAATTCCCCCTTGGACGTTGCTTGCGAATAGTAGATAACACCTCTTACGATCTTCAGTCAATCTTTGCTCTGGTTTCCAATAGAATCAAACGAAAAACCATATTAACCAACGTTGCTGATTCGTCAGGTTGCTATAGTATCCCTGAAAATGAATTTAGGCACAATAGCTTTCGTTTACTTTGCAGAACACCATCAGAGCAGTAAGATTCCCCATATGACTGATTTTTCTAGATGATGACATGAACAGTTTTCCATTGCTTCTATCTTCACACAGGCTAACCTGATTAACATTAACACCTATAGAAATTCCCCCTCAAATTCAGCATATCCCAATATATAGAAATTGTGCTCTCCTGGCGTCTTCATACGATGTATTGGGCAAAAGGTAGAAGGTTCCAATCCACAGCTGACAATCTCAAACAAATCAGCATGCACTCAGATTCATCATCAGATACCGACTCACATCATCACTTTCTGATTGCATCTTCAATTTCTCTATACATGGATTCCCCCTAAGAATGGGAATCCTCTCTGTGCAGATAGATAAAACTTGATTGGCCCATAAATAGTCAGATGCTCCTGACTACCCCACAAAATCAGCACCGACCGCTGACATCTTCTCTTCTCTCTTTTGTGTTCTAACTACAATCACCTATTCTGAATGTCCAATGAATAATGGGGTATCCATCGAACTTATTTGACACAAGAACCTCAAGGTGAATGTGCTTCGCTCATCCTCAAATCTATGCAAAAGGTAGTTCTAGACTTTTTTTTGGGTCTGGAACACCGTTCATTCGTATGACATGGAGTACAATTATCACATTCGTGTGAGTGGATAATACGAATGATATCTTTGTGAGACTTGTCATAAGACTGGTCCAGTAGCATGACTGGTCCAGTAGCATGACTGGTCATAAGACTGGTTCAGTAGCATGTCTGGACATAAGACTGGTCCAGTCGTATCCCAGTCATACAAATGGTCTAGCCACATGGTCCAATAGTACGAATGGTCCATTAGCATGGTCCAGTCGCACGAATGGTCCATTAGCATGGTCCAGTCGCACGAATGGTCCATTAGCATGGTCCAGTTGCATGAACGGGTCTGCACGTAGATTTTCAGATCTGCAGCCGCCATGGCCACCAAAAATCCTAATCTGATGAATTTTACATGAACCGAAACAAAATTGACATCATGAGATTCACAAGGGTGATAAGAACGTGTTTTCGAGTTTGATTTTAACTTAGAAACAACACATGTAACAAGATCTGAGCAAAACATGAAGAACATGGTAGTGGGTTTAACGTCAAAGAACCTGAAATAGATCCAGAAATCAAGAGCTCGGGTTGCTAGAATGACTGTTAGATCATTCCAGCAGTAACCTGGCTCTGATACCAATTGTGAAGCCACTGGATCGGTAGACCATCCGAGCGTGTTCTTGACGAAAGGAAACAAAACCAAAAACCAAGAGACAAACAATAACACGAACTATAATAAAATGGTTTCATTGATAAAACCTAATGATTACAAGCCCGTAACAACATAAGAATCAAGACACTGGCAAGGGGAGATCGAGCATGATATCCCCTCTCATCCGGCAGTATCTACGCCCCGGGCACACTCCTTTATCTCTCTACACAATGAAACTGGTATTTATAGGCCTCAGCCCATATCAGATGGGACTGGGCTCATTCGTGCGATTGGGCCATGCGTATGGTTCAATCGTACGACTAGACCATACTTATGGTTCAGTCTTATGAATGGCCCAATCGCATCTCTCAGTCACACGACTGGTCCATTAGCATGGCTCAGTCGTACGACTGAGTCTCATTCGCATATGCTCCTACGAATGACCCAGTTTCATGTGTTTACAACATATCAGGTGTATTACATTAAGCCCAGACTATTCGACAAGTGACAGACACACTATATATGACAATATATGCTCCAACAACATATGAGCCCTAAACATTAGATTTCAGTTCCCAAGCAACATCTATCATGTTCTAAGCTTAGATATTACATTCTAAGCCTTAGAAACACGACTATAACATCATCAAGCATGAACATAGTCCAACATCACATCATAACAACAATATACACACATTCAACATACGGGTAAAAACCCAGTTTTATCAAAACATACATTCATGCATTTTTAGCCCCAAAATCAGTTAAAAACCAGTAAAAGAGGGGTTTTAGAACTCACCTTTGCAGCTCTTGAGTATGACTTCTTCCAAACTTGTTTGCAATTGAGTTCAACCACCTAGAAACCCACTAAAACACACACAACCGAACATACAAACACACATAAGCATTCACCAAGGCAAGCCCAGTTAAGAACACCATAAAACCATGAATTCTTACATTGAATTCAAATCTTTCTTCTGGTTCTTCTTCAAAACCTGAAAACTCTGCACTTTCTCTCTCTAGAATCTATAAGCAGAAAGGTGATGTGCAAGAGTGGGCGGCCATCACCTTTATTCACGAACTTTTTAAAGATTTTCTTCTTTTTGTCACTTTTAACCCCTAGACATATGTTTTATTTCTTTTCCTTCTTTTTCTTCACTTTATTTTTTATTTCTTTGTCTTTAAAAATAACCGGGTGTTACAAGTCCACCCCCTTATTTAGGTTTCATCCCCAAAACCTATTATTCCTCAAACAATCATGGGTAATGCTCTCTCATTTCTTCTTTAGTCTCCCACGTAGACTTAGATCCCTTCTTCTGCTTCCACTATACACGCATAAGAGGAACCACTTTATTCCTCAGCCTTTCTCTTTTCGACCAATGATTGCCACTGGTTGCTCCATATAATTGAGCCGTTCATCTACCTCGATATCCTCCGGTGGAACAATCATATCCTCGTCTGCTAAACATTTCCTCAGATGAGATACAAGGAATGTCGGGTGACTTCCACTTAACTCATCTGGTAACTCAACCTATAGGCCACCTCTCTTACTCTAGAAATGATTCGGAAGGGCCCTATATATCTCGGACTCAACTTGCCCCGCTTTCTGAACCGAATGATACCCTTCCAAGGTAAGACTTTCAACATAACCCTGTCACCCACCTGGAACTCAATCGGTCTATGTCGTTTATTAGCATATGACTTTTGTCTATCTTTGGCTGCCTTCATGAAGGCCTTGATCTTTTCAAGCTTCTTAGTTGTAGCCTCGATCACCTTGACGCTTCCTAACTCTTTCTAACCAATATAACCCCAACAGACGGGTGTCCTGCATCTCCTACCGTATAGCATCTCATAAGGGGCATACCAATACTGGCATGATAGCTGTTGTTATATGAAAACTTAGCTAACGGTAAGTGGTCATCCTAACTTCCTCCAAAATCAATGACGCATGCCGAAGCATATCTTCCAGCATTTGAATGGTCCTTTCCGACTGACCATCCATTTGGGGATGATAAACCGTTCTAATATGTAACCTCGTCCCTATCGCGTCGTGGAATTTCTTCCAAAATTTAGATGTAAACCGGGTGTCACGATCAAACACAATAGACACTGACATACCATGACGATTTACAATTTCCCTGATGAATAGTTCCGCCAACATCTCGGATGAATATGTCTCACGGATCGGTAGGAAGTGAGCACTCTTCATCAAACGGTCAACTATCACCCATATGGCATCATACCCATTCGGGGTACGCGGTAGTTTCGTAATAAAATCCATGGTGATGTGCTCCCACTTCCACTCCGGTATATCCAAAGGTTGGATCTTTCCATATGGCTTCTGATGCTCCACCTTCACTTGCAAGCAAGTAAGGCACTTACTCATATACTCCACCACATCACTCTTTATACCCGGCCACCAATAATCTTTCTTCATATCTTGGTACATCTTTGTAGCACCGGGATGAATAGAGTATCAAGTCTTGTGAGCTTTATCCATGACCTTCCCAGTAGATCCCCAAAACGATAATCCACATTCGTCCAAATCGGGTTCTAACACCAAGTGTGTTTTCACCCAATTCCGTAATCAAACCTCTCATTCTTTTGGAGTTAAGACAATCTTCTTTCAATGCCTCATCTTGAAACTCTTTGACTTGCTTCATCATATCCGAGGTCATAATCAACTCATAAGCTTTCACCCGAATAGTTTCGAGTCTCTCTTTTCGGGTAAAGGCATCCGCCACCACATTGGCTTTGCCAGGACGGTAATGGATCTCGCAGTCGTAGTCTTTTATGAGCTCCAACCATCTCTTTTGCCTCATGTTTAGGTTCTTCTGCTCAAAGAAGTACTTCAAGCTCTTGTGGTTGGTGAATATGGTGCACTTTGTACCGTATAGGTAGTGCCTCCAAATCTTGAACGCGAAGACCACAATTGCTAGCTCCAAATCATGAGTAGGGTAATTAACCTCATGAACCTTTAACTGTCAGGATGCATAGGCTATAGATTTTCCCCTTTGCATTAACACACATCCCAACCTCGAGTAGGAAGCATCAGAATAAACCACCAGATCTTCACTTTCATTGGGTAATGACAGAATATGAGCTTGAGTCAACCTCGCCTTTAACTCCTCAAATGTCTTCTCTTGAGCTAGACCCCATACAAACTTTACATCTTTCTGGGTGAACTTGGTCAGTAGAGAAGCGATCTTAGAGAAGTCTTGAATGAATCTTCTGTAATAGCCCTCCAAACCCAAGAAACTACGAATCTCGGATGGTGTATTTGGAGACTTCTATTGCATCACTGCCTCCACCATTGCCGGGTCCACCATATTCTCCTTAGGATTCACCATGTGACCCAAGAACTGAACTTCACGCAACTAGATGTGCATTTGGAGAATTTAGCATAAAAATTCTCCCTTCTCTACGTCTCCATCACCTCTTGAATGTGACTGGCATGCTCCTCTTCACTCTTGAAATAAATCAGGATATCATCGATAAACACAATCACTGATTTATCCAACATCGGCTGACACACTCGATTCATCAAATCCATAACAGTTGGCGCGTTGGTCAAACCAAATGACATAACGAGGAACTCGTAGTGAGCATAACACGTGCGAAAAGCTGTTTTAGGAATATCCTGCTCTTTCACTTTTAGCTGATGGTAGCCTGATCAAAGATCTATCCTTGAGAACCAACTGGCACCTTGAAGCTGATCAAACAAATCATCAATTCTCGGTAAGGGGTATCGGTTCTTTATCGTCAACTTATTTAGCTCACGGTAGTCAATACACATCCTCATACTGCCGTCTTTCTTCTTCACGATTAAGACCAGAGCACCCCAAGGAGAGATACTCGACCTAATAAACCCCTTATCAAGCAGCTCTTGCAACTGCTCCATCAACTGTTTCATCTCAGTCAGAGCCAACCGATACGGTGCCTTGGCAACAGGTTGGGCACCCAGTATCAGATCAATCTGAAACTCTATCTCGTGGTCAGGTGGCAGTCCTGGTAAGTCTTCGAGAAACACGTCTGGAAAGTCACACACAACTGGTACATCAGACAGTTATGGTGTAGGTGTTTCTACATCCTTCACATAAGCCAAGTAGGCGCTACATCCACGCCTCATGTACTTTCCCGCCACCGCCATTGAGATTACTTTCGGGATCGTCATGACCCGATCCCCATAAACCGTCACCATACTCCCATCAGGCGCTGCCAAATGAATCATCTTCTTACGACACACAATGTTCGCCTCATAATCCGCCAACCAATCCATCCCCAGTACTACATCAAACCGCCTAAGGTCATCACGAATGGTGTAACAGGAAACTTATGTCCTTCTAATTCTACATCGCATCTTCTATCATCTCAGAAATCCTAGTAGACTTGCCTATGGTAGTTTCTACATCAAAGGGCGCATCTATATTCTTACTGCTAACATGCAATTTAGCACAGAAAGCAGCAGAAATGAAACTTTACTAGCACCAAATCTAATAACACAAAGGCTAAAGTTTGGTTTACTAGAAACGTACCTGACACCACATCAGGGTCCGTCCTAGCCTCCTCCTGCACCATCGTAAATGCTCTGGCGCTCCCCCTCAGTCCTTCACCTCCAGTCTTCTTCACCCCAGAACCCTCAGCCCTCGGCATCTTATAGTCTTTACTCATGTGTGTAGGATTCTATATGCCCAAGACACGTAGAACATTGATGCGGTTAGTACGTTATGATCTAAGTCGGGTTATACCCAATAACAAGCTTAGCAAACACCAATTAATATTTAATTAATGATATGATCATGCAATTAAATATTTACACCAATTTAGAAAATGGGTTTTCTAAATAAGTTGCATATGAGAGGGAACAACTTATTAGGATATTTTGTTCAATAATATTATTTGAAATGTCATTTAAATTAGTTAGATGACATCAAATAATAATGAGAAATTATAACTTATAAGTTAAATGGTTAATTGTGTAAGTTATATAACTTGTACATGCAATTAAATGGTTAATTGCATGTCTAGTTAAAAGACCATTTAATGTATGATTGTGTGATAAAATTAAAGGGGGGAAACCCTTTTTAACTTAAATTTCGGCCACCCCCCTTAACATATCTTAGTTCTTTTATTTTGAAAGACTACACACATCATAAATATTTTTGGGGTCTTCATTTTCTCAACACACTCAACACATGCAAACCAGCCAAAAACTCTCTCTTCTCTCCTAACAAACTCGGTTCTAGCAGCTTTCCTTTGTGGGTTTTGAAGGATTTTTGGTGGTGTTTCTTCGTAACAAGAAGGTGCTTTGCAAGGGCTTGGGGTATAGACACTTGAGGGCTTCTTCTCTTGAAGTCTTGGTCGTTTTTTGTGCATCTAACACCTCCATTCTTGGTCGACATTTCAGCTGCAGAAGGTAGTTAATCACAGCTTTATATAGCTGTGATTTTATGTGCATTTCATTATGTTCATAGCTTGTTAATTCACATAAATGATCCTTTTTGATTAGGGTTTGTTTTCCATCTTAAAAATAACTAAGAACATGAAATTTTCAGCTTTAAAATCGGTTTTAAAAGCTATATATCCGCTGCGTTTTCTGAAAGTTTAAATGGTTAAACATGGATTTTGTGTTCTAGCAAACCCGTCAAATGGCATCAAGAGTCGGTTATGTGGATGACTTGCTTTTTTGTCTTTTAAAATAGGTTTTAAAGGATGATAATAATCTAAATATAAGCTGATTTGGGGCTGCTATGTTTCTGTTTTGTTGAATCCCCAACTTTCAAGATTATATTATACATGCTTAAGATTAAATCTTGAAAGATATATATATGTTGATATGTTGTGTTGTTTGGACAACATCTAACCCGAATTTTTCAGTTTATGTTGGCTGAAAATTCATTGGTTTTAAGGGGATTCATAGTTATATTTTGGATGATATAATGGATGCTTATTTTAGTGCATAACCTAGCCATTGACCTTGTGTTGTTTGGTGTTTGTAATGGTTGTATTCATTCATTCAATTGGGTTGTATTATCTATTGTTTCAAGTGTAATTTTATTTATTATTGGTTGTAATAAATAGATTAGGTGTAATTTCATTTTACTAGATATCATGTATTAGGACCTTATATCTTGTAATATGAAGACATATGCCTTGGAAGCACAAAGGAAGACACTAAAGACATGGAGCATTTTGGATGCGGTTTCAAGTGGGAGGCTTTTGGAAGCTTTCTATGTGTTCTCTTGTTGTAACCTTAGAAAAGACCAATAACAACACTTGTGATGGCAAACAAGTGTTGTCAACATAAGGGCTATGGTTATGCACATATGATTGTTAATGTTTATGCTTGTTTAAATGTTTGTTGTTTGTTTGAATGGTTGATGTTTTGACATACATAACAAACTCACTAACAACTTAACAAGCTGAAAATTGATGGTTCTAAAAGTTTATAAAGTTATTAAAATGGTTTAATGATTTTAAAGATTAAAATTGGTTTTAATCAAAAGACCATAGGGTACCTTGTATTTGATTGCATGCAAATACAAGTACATAGAGTTTTCTAAACTAATATTATGTAACCTCTAAATATTCTTTAACAAGATCAACACCATCCTTTTACACAACACTTGAGTCACTTGAGAACTCTTAGTGGGATAAAGGTCACCTAACCACTTTGAGGGAACTCGTGATTCAAGGTGAGAATGCCTTTTTGTGGGATAAAGGTCACCTAACCACTTGTTTTGGCAAACTCACATGTGGGTGTAAGTAGGGTCTTGATTTGCAAATCATGTCAAATGGATCACCTACGATGTGGTTTCCAATGGTGTTGATGGGATTAACATGCCGACTTTACATATGATGTTTCAAGTCGATCCCATATTTCTAGAAGTTGCAAATGGTTGCAATCGTCAAACGTTGACCGCCTTATTAATTTAAAACGTGGGATAAAGGTCACCTAACCACAATTTAAATGTAATGTTGGGTTCTAGATTTTAATATGAAAAGACCTTAAAAGGCATTTATTATTAAAATTACAATATTAAAAATACTAAAATAAAACTTTGTTAAATTTTAGATGGCCTCAAATAATGATAATTCCGATAACTCATCCGCGTCCAACCAATCTCTACGAGCGATCCTCCAAAAGGAACGTCTAAATCATAACAACTTCATCGATTGGTATCGAAACTTGAGAATCGTTCTCAAGCAAGAGAGAAGATCGTATGTTTTAGACGACCCTATCCCCGATCAACCTAGAGAGATGATGAGGAGGCTACAACGATTGGCTGAAGTACACTGAGGACTCCGTCCAAGTGTCTTGTCTCATGCTAGCGAGCATGACTCTAGATCACCAAAAGGAGTATGAACACCACGGAGCTTACGACATGATAACCAAACTGAAGGAAACGTTCCAACAGCAAGCAAGGGTTGAGCGCTTCGAAACGGTTCAAGCACTCCATGCATGTCGTATGGACGACAACCAATCTGTTTCATCTTATTACTTAAGATGAAAAGTCACATTGACCGCCTCGAGAGGCTTAATTGTCCCGTCTCGAAGGAATTGGCCACGGATTTGATCCTAAATGGCCTTACCAAGAGGTTTGAGACATTCGTGTTGAACTACAACATGAATGCTTGGGACAAAAGCATTGGTGAGCTTCACTCAATGCTCAAAACGGCCGAGGCGGCCATGGGTAAAAGGGTTTTACCCGTTCTCACCATTAATGAAGGTGGGAACAATAAAAGGCCTCGTCCCGCACCCAGGCAAAGGTTGCCAAGGGTAAGGGACCTGCTTGGGGAAAAGGGAAAGGGTGGCAAGGGTGCCACCCAACCACAAGAGAAAAGGAAAAAGGTTGCTACTAACGACCCATGCTTCAAGTGTGGGGAGATTGGACATTGGGCAAGGAATTGTCCTGTCCATCTCCAAGAGTTGAAAGCAAAGAGGGATGCCGGGCAGACCTCAGGTACAATATACATGATCCATATTGATTTAAACATGATATCCTCTAACACATGGGTATTAGATACCGGATGTGGAACTCACATTTGCAATTTGTTGCAGGGGTTCAAAAGAAGCAGTGACTTCAAGAAAGGGGATGTAAGCCTCTACATGGGCAATGGGGCTAAAGTTCAAGTTAAAGCCCGTGGTGACTACATCTTGAAACTTCCAAATGGTTTGGAAGTAATTCTAAACAATGTTTATATGCTCCTAGTTTGACTAGGAATATTATCTCTGTAGCCCTGTTAAAACAATTTGGATATGTATTATCATTTGTTGAAAAAGATATTCATGTTTCTTTTAATGGTATGTTCTATTTTAAAGCTATTCCCATTAATGGTATTTATGAATTGGTTCATGAAAATACTTTAAATAGCTCATTGTACCAAACTAACACCAAGAAACTCAAGTTGGACTTGATTGATACCTATCTTTGGCATTGTCGTCTTGGCCATATAAACAAGAAACGTTTACAAACACTTCAAAAGAAGGGTCTTTTAAAAACAAATGAATGTGATTCATTTGATGTTTGTGAATCTTGTTTACAAGGAAAGATGACTAAGGCACCCTTTAGTGGAACTAATGAAGGGCAAAAGATTTATTAGAATCATACATTCGTGTATGTGGTCCTTTTAGCCAATGACTAGAATGGTGAAAGATACTCATTACCTTTACCGACGATTATAGTCGCTATGGGTATGTGTACTTATTAAGGCACAAAGATGAAGCTTTTGAAATGTTCAAAATCTTCAAGAATGAAGTAGAAAATCAACTCAACAAGTCAATTAAAGTTCCCGTACCGATAGAGGAGGTGAATACCTAAGTGATGCCTTTCAAGATCATCTTAGGAGTTGTGGGATTGTCTCACAACTCACTCCACCTGGAACACCACAACATAATGGTGTGTCTGAGAGGAGGAATCGAACCTTATTGGATATGGTCCGATCTATGATGGCTAGAAGCTCATTACCTCTATCATTTTGGGGTTTCGCTCTGCTCTCCGCGGCCCGTATTCTAAATATGGCCCCAACCAAAAAGGTGGAAAGGACACCTTTTGAGATATGGCATGGAAGGGTTCCATCCCTATCATACTTAAGGGTCTGGGGTTGTGAGGCTTATGTTAAGACTCCCACCCCAAACAAGTTAGAAGTCCGATCCACCAAGTGTATCTTTGTTGGATATCCTAGAGATTCTATGGGATATTATTTCTATGATCCGCTGGAACAAAAGGTGTTTGTTGCCAGAAAGGGTGAGTTCTTAGAAGCAAAGTTCCTTATGGAAGGAGCTGGCAGTAGAACAGTGGACCTTGAAGAGGATCAAGAACCACAACCCAATGCACATTTGGTTGAAACTAGCACTCAACATGAGGATGTTGAGGATGATCAAGGGGTTGATCAATACACACAAGACGTTCGCAGAAGTGGTAGAATTAGTAATCCACCTGAAGATACGGATTTTTCGTGGATGGATGCTATGTGGTAGATTCAGATGAACCAACCACATACCATGATGCAGTGTCCAATTCGAATTGTGACAAATGGCTTGAAGCCATGAACGTTGAGATGCAATCCATGTATGACAATCAAGTTTGGGAACTTGTTGTACCACCCCTTAATTCCAAGGTAGTTGGAAGTAAGTGAGTTTTCAAGAAGAAAACCGATATGCATGGAAACTTGGATACTTATAAAGCTAGACTTGTAGCAAAGGGTTTCACTCAAACTCAAGGGGTTGATTATGATGAAACCTTCTCACCTGTTGCGATGCTAAAGTCTATAAGGAATTTTTTGCCATAGCTGCTCATTATGATTATGAGATTTGGCAAATGGATGTCAAAACCGCTTTCCTAAATGGATATCTTGAGGAAGATGTCTATATGGTTCAGCCTGAAGGTTTTATCGGTCCAATACATCCTAATAAAGTATGCAAGTTAAAGAAATCAATCTATGGATTGAAACAAGCATCGAGAAGCTGGAATCACCGTTTTGATGAGGAAGTAAAGAAATTTGGCTTCATAAAAAATGCTAATGAGGCTTGTGTGTATAAGAAGGCTAGTGGGAGCACAATAACTTTCCTAGTATTGTATGTTGATGACATACTACTATTTGGAAATGACATTCCAACCTGGAAGGTGTAAAAACCTGGCTTGGAAGTTGTTTTTCCATTAAGGATCTTGGTGAAGCCGCCTACATTCTGGGAATAAGATCTATAGGGATAGATCAAGGCGGTTGATTGGTTTGAATCCAAGTGCATACATTGATAAGATCTTGAAAAGGTTCAAGATGGAAAACTCTAAGAAAGGTACCGTACCTATTCAAAGAGGAACGATATTGAGTACGGCTCAATGTCCAAGCTCAAAGGATGAGCAAGATAAAATGAAGGCAATCCCATATGCATATGCTATTGGATCCATCATGTATGCAATGATATGCACTCGACCGGACGTGTCATGCGCCTTGAGCATGACAAGCCGTTACCAGCAAAATCCTGGAACAGTCATTGGATGGCTGTTAAGAACATACTTAAGTACCTAAGGAGGACAAGAGATATGTTCCTGATCTATGGATCTGGTGACGAGGAGCTCGTTGTAAAAGGTTACACGGATGCGAGTTTCCAAACGATCGTGACGATTCACGGTCACAATCGGGATACATTTTCATTCTGAATGGAGGAGCTGTCTCTTGGAAGAGCTCCAAGCAGGATGTGGTGGCTCTATCAACTACAGAATCAGAATAGTCAAGAAGCTGCATGGTTGAAGAAATTCATTGCCGATCTAGGGGTTGTCCCTTCCATTCAGGAACCCTAGAGATCTTTTGTGACAACGAGGGTGCGATTGCTCAAATCAAGGAACCTCGTGCTCATCAAAAGACTAGGCACATTGAGCGGAGATTCAACTACATACGAGATGAAGTTGAAAAGGGAAAGATATGTATTCGCAAAGTTCACACGGATCAAAACATTGCGGATCCTCTCACGAAGCTCCTTGAAAAGGAAAAGCATGAAGGTCATACTTGTGCCATGGGACTTCGATATCTAGTGATTGGATTTGATCTGTAAATTTTATATTTGGATATGTGGAACTCTATATTATTTGAATAAAATTATTTGGTTATAGTGTTTCAATTAATGTTCCTATTTAGCATGTTTTATCCATGAGTAAAATGTTTACTCTAAAATGTCCGTAGTCGCTCATACTTGTGGGAACAAGTGTGAGAGTAAGATTATTATGAACTTGGATTGGTTGATATTCATATGGATGAATATAGAGCAATGGGTTGCTACCAAAGTTCGTAGATATTTGTGGGACACAAATATTGGACTAACCGCATCTCAAATTTTACTACATGGAATCTTAATGATTGATCATAAGTAAATTTGAGTAAAGGCGAATATCATTGGTATCCTCCGACCTGAGATACATATGAGTTTTGATATTCACTAAGTATTATACCTTGAGCTAATTCTTCACTGTCCTGAAATAGTGGACAGTACATAAGGGTATGTTCAGATATAACACGAGGTGTTTGTGAGAAACGTATGTAGTCAAGATGGAATTTGTTCCTCTTATTCGTTGAGAGTTAGATGTCTAAGGCCTGACAAGTTAAATCAACAAGAAATGATCATTATGTGTTCTTGGATTAACATGACATCTGTGACAAAAGGATAGATGATTGATTCACCTAAATCATTTCAAGTAGGATACTTGAATGGAATGATGTTATTGAATGGCTATAAGTCATGCGTATTAAGGGTAGTGAACCGTTGTTAGGCGGTATTTACTGCTTGCATCAATCCTCTACGAATCTTGTGCAAGTGGGAGATTGTAGGATTCTATATGCCCAAGACACGTAGAACATTGATGCGGTTAGTACGTTATGATCGAAGTCGGCTTATACCCAATAACAAGCTTAGCAAACACCAATTAATATTTAATTAATGATATGATCATGCAATTAAATATTTACACCAATTTAGAAAATGGGTTTTCTAAATAAGTTGCATAGGAGGGAACAACTTATTAGGATATTTTGTTTAATAATATTATTTGAAATGTCATTTAAATTAGTTAGATGACATCAAATAATAATGAGAAATTATAACTTATAAGTTAAATGGTTAATTGTGTAAGTTATATAACTTGTACATGCAATTAAATGGTTAATTGCATGTCTAGTTAAAAGACCATTTAATGTATGATTGTGTGATAAAATTTAAAGGGGGAAACCTTTTTAACTTAAAATTTCGGCCACCCCCTTAACATATCATTGGTTCTTTTATTTTGAAAGACTACACACATCATAAATGTTTTTGGGGTCTTCATTTTTCTCAACACACTCAACACATGCAAACCAGCCAAAAACTCTCTCTTCTCTCCCAACAAACTCGGTTCTAGCAGCTTTCCTTTGTGGGTTTTGAAGGATTTTGGTGGTGTTTCTTCCTAACAAGAAGGTGCTTTGCAAGGGCTTGGGGTATAGACACTTGAGGCTTCTTCTCTTGAAGTCTTGGTCGTTTTTTTGGTGCATCTAACACCTCCATTCTTGGTCGACATTTCAGCTGCAGAAAGGTAGTTAATCACAGCTTTATATAGCTGTGATTTTATGTGCATTTCATTATGTTCATAGCTTGTTCTTTCACATAAATGATCCTTTTTGATTTGGGTTTGTTTTCCATCTTAAAACATAACTAAGAACATGAAATTTTCAGCTTTAAAATCGGTTTTAAAAGCTACATATCCGCTGCGTTTTCTGAAAGTTTAAATGGTTAAACATGGATTTTGTGTTCTAGCAAACCCGTCAATGTGGCTCTCTGTGCCATAATTAAAACATCGAACCGTACAGTAGTCCTATGCTATATGCCCCGTCTTCCCATATTTGAAGCATAAGTTCGATCCCAGCCTACATTCTCCTATATGCTCCTTTCCACATCTACCACACTTCTTCGACCCCGCACCAGATGTGACCACACGACGGTCATCCACCCGTGCCTTCTTGTTACTTGTCGGGGCACCACCCCGACCAACCTTTACCATTCCAATTCCGATCACTACCACCTTTCTTGCTACCTTCGGCCACCACCACAGTTCTCTCATCATACAACCTCCCTGCCAAATCAACCGCCGACCTAAACATGCTCGGCCGGGCTACAATCATGTGCCTGCGGATATCTGCTGGCAAGCCCTGGATGTACCTCTTGATCTTTCATGACAAAGGCGTCACTTGGTTCGGCACCAGACGTGCCATCTCATTGAATTTGGTGGTGTACTGCTGATGTGTCATCGTCCCCGCCTCCAACTGAAGGAACTCTCTCGCAACCTTGTCCTTTTCCCGTTGAGGACAAAACTCCTCAATCACCAACCTTTTTAACTCAGACCATCTCATCCTCCTAATATCCCGACTACCCTCAGCTTGGACAATATTGTCCCACCAGCATAAAGTTGAGTCCACGAAAGAGTGGGCAGCAAACTTCACTTTCTGATCTTCCCGACACTTGCTGATGTTAGAACAACTTCCATATCTCTCACCCATCTGTGAGCAGCAGCAGCAGTGCCATTACCATCAAAAGTAGGAGGCTTACATCTTTGAAATGCCCCGTAGTTACAGTCTCGTGTCGCCTCTGGCATAGGCTCTTCTTCTTCCTCCTCTTCTTCGTCATCAGATAGAACCATCTCAGTCTCGGGCTGTCTTCTTTCACCCGTAGGTCTACTTCTTTCTTTCCTTTCTCCTTCCCTCATAGCCTTGATAACTTCGGTCACCACAAATGGTAAGATTGTTTGCATGACCTGATGCACCTCTTCGACCAAAGCCTCCTTAACTGAGGCCCTTAAGTTAGCACTCTCATCACCGCCCTCCGGATGAGGGGTCTCTGGTTCTTCATGACCCACCTTTTTGGCTCTAGGCCTTCTCGTAACCCATGGTTCAACACCACGACCTCCACCACGTGAAGCTTTAGATTATCTACCACCGACCATCCTCAACACACACTGAAAGATTCAAACACCAACACAGTCATTCAAGGGAACAACTTAGTTTATGTCAAGTATAGAAGTCCTTAATTATAGTGGCCAGTTGTGATTAGCCACTTACTTTACTCTTCATACCCCGAGCATTACCTATCCTGAATACATCAGTATCTAAATCTACCAGCAACACAAAAACCACATAACATGCACACGTAATACCGTTATCATTAAGAAAATACCTCATGGCACGCAGCTACTCGGACTGGCATCCCCTCCCTTTCCGTCCCATTCTGAGTTTAAGTTAAGGTTTATTTTGAAAATTTACCCGTTTCACTTAAAATTTGGCTTTGATTCCAACTTGTAAGGCCCCGTTCCTGGGACACTTACAGCTGGTCAATCATCGCATATAAAACATATAATTATATTTAACTTTCATAAAACATCACAATGGAACATCAAAATAACTTTTCATTTCATTATAAATGCTTTTACAAGTTAATACAATTGTTAATTTCAAAACATCGCTCGTTCGCATTACAATGCAAAACATTAAACAAAAGAATGCCATCTAAAATGCCAAGTAGCTGCTAGGGGTCTTCAAAAAATCCGATATCCGAAACTATCCGAAATTCGATCGGTATCCGAATCCGAATAAATCGATCCGAATCCTTATTCAGTTATTCGGATCGGATCTCATCCGAATCCGAATTCCTTATTCGGATTTCGGATATTACAATTTTTTTATTCGGGTTATTCGGATTATTCGGATATCTGAATAATCCAAATAAGACTTCAAGTTTATTTCTAGCCCAGAACTCATTACTAAACTATCTATTATGTTTTCAACTCAATACACATGAATATTTACACATTTTAGTCATAATCTTAAATAATTATGCAATAATCGACCATTGTTTTAAATTAGAGATTCTAATCTTCGTGTTTCATATAATTACCTATTATATTTCAATTTTGAATTTGCGTACAATTCATTTTTTTAGTTTTATATTTTTTATTGTGATTTCCAACTTATAAAATATTAAAATTTAAAAATTAGCAAAAAACAAAAAAGAAAAAAATTTAATAAAAAACTTATTTGGTTTATTCGGATTATTCGAATAATTCGGATTATTCGGATATTATCCGAATCTGATCCGAATTGAATTCGGATAGATTCGGATCAGATAGAAAATTCCTTATTCGGATCGGATCGGATTTCGGATAGGGTCCTGAAATTTTCAAATTCGAATTATCCGATCCGAATAATCCAAATAATCCGTTATCCGATCCGATGAACACCCCTAGGAGCTGCCCCGCGCTATCCTCAACAATGCTCACCTGCCAACTGGAAAATGCATAAAAGTCAGCATTGTTGAGTGACTTCTAGTTTTATAATAAAACATACTTTACTTGCATTAAAACCATTCTTTACTTTTGCATGTGATCACACGTCATACGTACACATAGATAATATCATTATTATCTTCATCATTCGTTCTTGCTTTCTTTCATTCATCGTACATCATTACTTCTTTTCATTCCATCAAAACCATGAACTTTACCCCACCATCATGCATAAAGTGGGTACTGGGCCGGGGTCTATCATAGACCCCCTGTCATGGCGCACAACAGCCTAGCCACAATACCTAAGGGTAAATTCAGGCGTACTAGTATCATGTGCTATACCCATCGTCATGCATAAAGTGGATACTGGCCGAGGTCTATCATAGACCTCCCGTCATGGGGCACAGCAACCTGGCCACTGTATCTAGTGTAAGCGACAAAGGTTCTATACAAATGGTCAGTCATAAAGACGGACCCCGGTATGCATCCTTAGGGGGTAGTTGACCCACACATCGTTGGACTAACACCCTTCATTGGGCGTGTTCTGACATACAAGCTTGCAAGACTTACATTACTTTCCTTCGTTCATTAATGCATGCATTCATTCATCGTTCCTCTTTTCATTATCTTCCACTTTACGTTACATAATACTTTTATTTCATTCATTACATACAACGTAAAGCCAAGGGAAAATAATCATACAATGTAAGGAATATTATCATACACAGTCAACATCATCATACATGGCATCATGCATATATAGCATACATTATGTTAGGGACCGTGTACTGGATGGAGTACTAACTGATTTACATGTATACCAACTCAAATAGTGCGGAATCCTATTTGATTGGTGATCCAATCGGTGAGAATGTTAACCCGATCGATATAACAATAATCTAAATGTTAAGAATGAATAGGAATCGATCAAGAACGGTCGATGAACTTGGACTGGCTTTCTTGGATGTTCTAGATGGCTAGGGTACGTGTAGGAGTCGAGTTCTTCAAAGTGTTACATTTTCCACGAATTAAGTGGTATTTATAGGTTAGGGTTAGTCAATCGTACGACTGGACCATTAGCATGGTTCAATAGTGCGACTAAAGCATGTGACTGAGTCAATCACACAACTGAAGGTTCAGTCGTGCGACTGAGTCATCCGTATGTCTCAGTCGTGCGACTAATCCAATCTCCTGGTTAGCATAAAGTGTTCATGCGTATGGTCCATTAGCATGGTCCATTCGCATGAAGACTTCATACTACTAAGTTTGAATATGTTTCCCAATCATTACTTGACTAGGATTTATTCAAACAACCACAAATCTATATAGTTGGTTCAATATGCGTTAATAAATAATAAACATTAAAACATACACTGAAACATTAGACATTAAGATTAACAACCACATAATATGTTTCATTCAACTCATTCGTTTCATTACATTTAGGACATGACAGACATATTACACCAAGACTGCAAACTAGGTACATATGGATCAACAACTCCCCCTTGGACCTAGTTTCCTTCATTGTCTGGCATCCTTCATTAGCTCATCAAACTTCTTATGCCTCTCTCGACTGTGACTCCAACATGTATCTCGAATGCAAAGCAGAGTCTTATCACGTTCTAAAACTGGAGGGCCTGTATAATATCCAGCGGATCATAGAATAATGGCCACCTGTATAAAGTATAAACATCACTAGCTGACAGGTTGGTTAGCCACATTGGGTCAAACACCTGGATGGTCTCCATTTGGCGCTCTTTCTGTAATACTATGACCGCTTCTCTTATACGCTAGTCATAATACCACCACTTGAAGTGGGGAGTGAAGTTCTGTGGCATTACCTTCATGGGGATCTTTGACATAGTACGCGGTGGACTGCACTTCAACACCACTTTGGGTTTCCCAGTCCTTGGGTCCACCTCCGACCTTCGAATGTACCTCGTAAGTTATTGAGGCTTGAAATTAACCCATCGTGTGTGGTATTCTCTCTTCAACGCAGCTTCAAACCAACCTGATATCTTCTTGGGGTCAGCATATAGCAGGTTCAGGCATGCCAACTGGTTGAGCTCAAAACCAGGGAGAGTCTTCAGATCATGTGGAAATCTAAAGTACTCGATTCCCTTCTCCCTCTTCATAGCATATACATTAAGATCCTCAAAATAAGCCTATGCTATAATCTTGCCAGACACCTTAAGATGCTTCTTGACTTTGTAAGCTTGGCGTATGCACTCGGCTTTGGCGCTGTGCGTTGGGCACAGATCTCTGCAAAGCAAGCCGCCCATTCAGCCTTTTTGTTCTCAACATCAGCATCAGAGGCTTGGGCTTGGCTTTCTGATTTCTCGGTTTTCCTCTCCATCGTATCCAATTTAACATGCATATCACTGTCAAGTGTATCTCCAAAATTTGGAACCATATTTCCCTCTCGATCAGTATATTCCGGATAGTGCTGTGTTGTGATGTCTTCAATCTCTATCTCATCAACATCATTGAGCTCGTCATCACTAGCAACATTGATAGTAGGGGCATCTTTAACCAATTCATCCGGGTTTAACCAGAACATTTCTGCGAGTTGCTAATCAGTGAGGTTGTGAATTATTTCTCCTTCTTCGGGAGTATAGCTTACTGACCTCCTGACAATCCCTTTCAGATCAAGTATCATTATGAGTTGAGACTTGATCTGTTGAAAGGGAGCAACATCATATTCATCTCGCTGAAATTATGGATCTGCTTGATTTAAAACATGTAACACATCATTCATCAGTAAGTAATCAAAACAGTAAACATTAAATATATACATAAACATTCATGCACATAAGTTTAATACAATATTCAATTACACATGATTTAAATTACATAAACATCTATGCATTAGTTTGTCTTGAATCATGTGTTCCTCTGCTGTCGGGGCTGATGTCGAGGCACCCTAATCTTGATTCCTTTTAGTCCGCCTCTCACTAGCTTCTTAGGCACCCAAAGCAGATGGATCTTCTTCCTTGTCATCATCACCTCCATCCTCAGTGTCATCCTTATCCTCTTTATCATCATCCACTTTATCATCTTCATCACTAGCGTCATCATCTTCTTTGATCTTCAGAGGCTCTTCTTGGATCCTTTAAGCTTGAGCATGATAGATCTGTTAGACAACTCCAACTCTTCAGTCTTCTTTTCTGATTCGGCTTTATGCTCTTTGAGTTGGGCGATCTCCTCTGCCTGCTAAGAGATCTGCTGTGATTGTGCAACAGTTAGCTCCATTAGCTGTCATAGTTGTGCAGTCTTCTCATCGTCAGCAGCTAACAGCTTCAGCACCATACGATTTAGTGCCGACAACTATTCCTCTACCCCACTTGGAGGTAAAGGTGATCCAGTGGTGAATGTCGTATGGGATAAGAGGCTGGTTGGTGGCTGGTGGTGGTGGAAGTGGTGTATATGGGTGGTGGTATATGTGGTGTGGTGATAGGTAAGCTGTAGTGGTGGTGAAAGTGGTGTAAATAGGTGGTGGAGAGGTAGTAGTGGTGATGGTGGGTGAAGTAGTAGTAGTGGTGGTGGGTGGAATGGTGGTAGTGGTGGCTGTGGTGGTGGTAGTTATGAAAGTCATTCTCCTCTTCTTGGTCTTCATTCCATGGGGCTAAGCCATCCTTTTTCTCCTCATGCCCCTTGAGGAGGATGCTCCCCCTGGGATGCTGCTGGGCTGATCAGGTGTGTAGCTGGGATCCGCAGCATCCTCCCCAGACTCGCTAGGGCGTCCACTAACCTCCTGTATACCTCGTTCGGTGGCAACCACCCTGTTGCCCACCGTCCTGGTCAGTGGCTCCTCATTACTCTCCTCCTCCTCATCAGGAGGGCAAAAATCCTGATGGAAACTGGTGGTGGTGGCATCTCCATGAGTGGGTGGTGGAGGTGTAACATGTGCAGTGGTGGCCCTAGAAGTAGCGGGGCCAGAGTCTCCACCAGCGCCACTGTCATCATCATCGGAGTCATCAGATGTAAGAGCAATCTGCTCAACATCTGAGTCACTCTCCTCGTGGTACCACTTACGCCTTGCCAGCGCCACATAATCCTCCTGGGCCTGGTGCCCGAACAGTCTCCTCACGAGGGGCTTAACTTGCTTTCCCCTGTACACCTTCATGCGACCCAATGTGGTGTCATCCATCACCTCAAGTACTACTGTGTCCTCCTTCTCCTTAGGCAACGACGGTAGCTTCTGATAAGTGATCATTTGAATGAATCGGGGGTACATACAAAACCCCTCCTTCCCTTTCCCCCCAATGTTCTCCACCAGATAGGTGAAGATCATCCTAGAGAAGCTGAATGGGTGGTTCAGCACCAACACTGCGTAAGCGTTCTGGATCTGATCGGAAAGCTAGTCGAACCCTCCCTTCCGAGAAGCTATGCATTTGAGCAGCACATGTGCGAGGTACTTGAACTGGGGGCACAGGTTTCTCTTGTTGAGCACACTTGCGTTGATGTCCACGGAGTACTTAGCCCTCATGAAACATCCTCGAACGGTAAGTAGGTGTAATCGGGTAGGACAGTCAGCATCATCCCCAAACTTTAGAATAGTCTGAAGATCATCCTCTGTGATCTTAATAGCCTCACCGAATATCGAGCTCCTCATGCAATGGGGCTCAGAGGACCTGTCCACCACAACACTTTCTTAGAAAGCCTGTTGGACTAAGAGGTAAGGAGTACATGGTGTCGAGATAGCTCGGAATATCCTAGATCTCCGTAGAAAGGTAATAATGCCAGAGAAGTCTGCAGCATTCCTTGAGGTGAGATCTAGATGAGCACAAATATTGTGCTTAGTGCTCATGGGCCAACGACTCGTCATCTGTCACACAATGCAAATAAACGTTAGTGTGTGTCAATGAATAGCCATTTGAATTTCTTAACTTTAATCTTTCTAGTCTGTCATGCGAATGCGATTGAGTTCATACGTACGACTGAGCATGCGACTGGGCTTAGTCGTAGGCTATCCCAAGCGGTTGAACCAGTCGGGCGAATAAACTCATTCGCATGGTGCAGTCATGCGATTGGGCCATACACTCAGCTCAGTCATTGAAGTTCATCCGGATGCCCATTCGCATGACAGACTGTGTGTTCCATCTAAATTCAATTTTGAGCAAAGTTTAATGTTAGACATCGTGGTTTGGCTCATTAGACTCGAAAATGTCTGATATAACACCCAACAACTTTTAATTTAACAATATACTTAGTTTAATTAGTTTCCTAGACAAACTAAGTCTCGGTTCTTTTTAGGGTTCAATTCAGTCGATTTAGAGCCTGAATCGATGGAAATTTGAGTGGATTTCACCGTACATTACCTGTAGAATGACTAGAAATCGCCAGTATGCAATAATCAGTGGTCTAGAGTGATCAATTGAAAATTGGGCAGAGTAGTGGTAGAGTCATGCGAGTTAGAGGCAATTTGGGAGTGATGAATGACTGTGATCGACTCCCCCTCTATTTATACTAGGGTTTCCTTCAGTCGTGCGACTGAGCCCAGTCGCATAGTTGGTACGTGCGACTGAAGATCAGTCGTGCGACTAGCACAGTCGGTCACCTTCAGTCGTGCGACTCGAAGTCAGTCATGCGACCGTGTCATTCGGTCACCATCAACCATGCGATTGGTTTAGTTTTGTGTTCCAGTCGTGTGTTTTACTCATGGTTATGGTCCAATCGCACATCCATCCCATCCGTGTGTGTTAATCATGTGATTGGACTCATTCACACAGGCCAATCGTACGACTGGTCCATACTCATGGTCCAGTCGTGCGAATGGATCATACTCATGATTTGACTTTATGACCATTTGACACTTAACCCCCTTTTACTTTTGATTAAACCTTTTGAGCATTCGATCATCTCAGACATGATCATTTTAACTTAGAAACTCTTGATCACTTCAGTCGTGATCCTTTTAAACAAAACACATTTTGTCACCTCAGACGTGACCCATTTAACATTTGAAAACATGTTTGGTCACCTCAGACGTGACCCTTTTAAGTGATAAAATCCCAGATTGAATTCCACAACATAGTCCAACATATAACACTAACTTGACTAACAGTTAAAACAAAATAAAAGAGTTAACAATAAAAGATAAAACTAAAAATGTTTTTGTGATTTTGTGTGAGGTGGAAATCCTAAGATAGAAATCTAACAGATTTATTTCTTGACCTGGCAGCTTCAAGTTATTTTGACCATAAGTGGAACAATTCATTATGGAATCATACAGGTAATCAATCATTCAGGACATGTTACCAAAATCATTTGATGCTAAATTCTTGTTTTCGCCAGAGTCATTAGCAAGTTTAGGAAATCATACTAGTACTATAAGATGCACACATTAATTTGGACTTTCAAGAATTACAGCCACGATGATTGTCAGTATACTTGTCCACTTAAATCCATACACAGACTTTTGACACAGATTGGTGATACATTAGGTTAATTATTTCAACAAGCATTTGTGGATCCCACGCTTATATGGTAATCAACATTCCTCAGGAAATGTTTGAGCGGTCTACGGGTTTTTGACAAGAAAAAACTATTCTTAAAGCTTTCAAGGAGAATCCAAGCCTCAGGTCAATGCCACCTCACAGCAGAGAGGTGGCAAACAACAATGAATTCTAGAATATAGGTTATGCTTATCCTCAGGTCATTGCCACAGCACAGCAGAGAGGCACATAACCTATCTTCTTGTTTGAGCAATTTATTCTTTTTGCATAGATCGCACCAACAACATAGGTTATTAGTTTCATTGCTTTTTGCAGTTTCATCATGTGCTTTGCTCATATTTTGGTCATCCGCACACTTTTGTGGCGTTTATTTTGCTCGTCACCCCTTATTGGAACTCTGTTGATTGTGTTACCAGGGATAAGATGATAACCCACAACTTGTTAAACAACTTAGTTTGATCTTGAGATCACCAAAGAGGTTTACTTATCTATTGTGTTGAATCTACCAACACATCATCTAATGGTCTAGCAACCTCTAGGTCTACTTTCTCCGTATTACCTTAGTAGCAGCTAGTTTTACTATCATTTTTCCTTTTATTTTTGCTTAGATTACTCAGACTTATACTTTGAATTTCGCATCTAATTCAATTTAAATCTTTTAAAGTCCCAAATTCTCTGTTCCTATGTACTATCATTTTCCATAGTCGTTGAATCAGTTTCACAGA
Source organism: Flaveria trinervia (assembly GCA_025506515.1). NCBI lineage: Eukaryota > Viridiplantae > Streptophyta > Magnoliopsida > Asterales > Asteraceae > Flaveria > Flaveria trinervia. Next base: position 44,547,499 of record CM046445.1, read on the forward strand.
TCCGTCTCATTTGTATCAGCTTGCCTGTCCTCCTCCCTCTTTTTTTTAATCCTAACTTAACTTAACCTATTCTACCCCTAAAATTCTAAAACCGTAAACGATTTGCGTTTTTAGGATTTTAATAGGCGAAGAAATAAAACCAATAAAATTAATTAAATGACATAAAATTAAAGACAATAAAAGAAAAATTGAATCAACGCATCGGACTAAACATGTTCATCTTCTGGAATTACATCACTTTTCTTTTTAACGCCGTTGACCTCTAACAAATAAAGAAAACATGGTTTATCAAAGGCTTTTGTGTAGAGGTCAGCGCGTTGGAAATCCGTATTTATCTTAACAACATCGATTAGATTCTTTTCAAAACAATCACGTATAAAGTGATATTTAATACCGATGTGTTTGGTCTTAGGATGTTGGACAAGATTTTTGGTAACGGCTATTGCAGCAGAATTATCAACAAATATAGGGGTGTTAGAAAATTTCAAACGTAGTCCCGCATCTGCTGTTGAATCCAGATGATTTGATTGCAGCAGCTTGCTGCAACAACATATTCAGCTTCACAAGTTGACAGCGCAACTGATGTCTGCTTCTTACACTGCCACGTGACTAATCTTCTCCCAAAGAATTGACATCCTGTTGAGGTGGATTTGTAGTTCATCTTGCATCCGCCATAATCCGAGTCACTGTACGCGGTAAGCTCGAAGTCATCATCATGAGGATACCACAATCCAAGTGTTGCTGTACCCTTCAGATAACGGAATATCCTCTTGACTCCTATAAGATGGTTAACTTTTGGTTTCGCCTGATATCTTGAACAAAGACATGTCGCATACATGATATCAGGTCTTGAGGCAGTGAGGTACATGAGGGATCCAATCATTCCTCGGTACATGGTGGCATCAACCAGATCACCATTTTCATCATGTGCTACATCATGGTTTGTAGCAAGTGGAGTCCCAGCTGCAAAAGCATTTTCCATGTCAAACAGACTGAGAATATCCCCTACATACTTTGTTTGATGTAGAAATATCCCCTTTGGTGTTTGATCCACCAATAACCCTAGAAAGAACTTCATCTCTACCATGGCACTCATTTCAAATTCTACCTTCATTACTGCTTCAAATTCTTTACATAAGTCTTCGTTCTTGGAACCGAAGATTATGTCATCAACGTAAATATGAACAAGCAGCAGATCACCATCCTTTTCTTTGATGAACAGTGTACAGTCACGATTTCGCAAGGTGAGTTGAGAGTTTTTCATACCATGATCTTGGGGCTTGGTGAAGCCCGTAAAGAGCCTTATCCAGTTTGTAAACTCTGTCCTGATGATATGGATCCTCAAATCCTTCGGGTTGACTGACATACACTGTTTCCCGGATTTTACCATGAAGAAATACACTCTTTACATCTAGTTGATAGACTTGAATCTTCATGTAAGAGGCATAGGCTAGGAAGATACGGATGGCTTCCTTTCTCGCCATAGGTGCAAATACTTCATTGTAATCAATTCCCTCGACTTGTCGAAATCCTTGAACTACAAGTCGAGCCTTGTTCCTGATGATGACACCTTGATCATATTTGTTACATTTCAAGACCCATTTTGTGCCAATGACCTTAGCACCTTTAGGTTTATCTACTAGTGTCCATACACCTAACTTCTTGAACTGAAGAAGTTCTTCTTGCATGGCACTCACCCATGCCTCATCATTTAGGGCTTCACTGACGTATTTTGGCTCAAACTGAGACATAAAACAATGGTAAGCACCGTCGTGAAGATACCCTTTTTCCATTATCGAGGCATAATCAACTGAATATAGATGATTTCTTATCTGAACTCCTGATCTAACATCCCCAATGACATTGTCCAGGGGATGATAAACATTTAGGCGTGATCCAGGAGTGGGGGGAACAACTACCTCAGAATCAAGATTATAAACATTTGGTTCCGTATCTGAGGCAGTAGGAGTGTGAGGTTCCGAAGACTCAGAGGCATCAATATCAGATGCTTCTGGACTTGTAGTAGTAGGAACCTGTTGCTCCTGAGTGTCCTGATCATTCTCCACGGCTTCATTGTTAGAAGAAGAGTCACTTACCTTGAGTGCTCCCCTTGAGTGGTTAAGTGATTCACCTTGTGAACCAGATGATGTAGAGTCCTGTGATGGTGTGTTTAAGACATCATACATCATTTTGGCTGCTAACTCATCCTCAGAAGTGGAGAGAGGAATGTTGAAGGACTTGAAGAATCCATCATAATCGAAAAAGAATGCGGGTCCTTTTCCAGCAGGAGGAGTGGTGTATCTCTAAACGTCGATGTTACACCACACTTCTACTTGACCCATTGAGTTGTTGTAAACTCTCTTATTCGGTTAGTTGTATCCTAGAAAGATTCCCTCTTCAACCTTCTCGATAAACTTGCCTTCTTGAGTTTTCTTCAGTAGGGTGCACAGTGCGCCAAACGGTTCGAGATACTCTAGATTTGGTTTACATCGTTGAAGTAACTCGTAACACATCTTGCCATGACGTTTGACTACCAGAACTCGATTTAACATGTAACACGCATTTGCAACTGCCTCATTCCAAAATTGGATAGGCAGTTTCGAGTCTTCTAGCATCGTCTTTGCAGTCTCTATCAGGCTTCTATTCTTCTTTTCAGCAACCCCATTCATCTGTGGAGTGTAGGCAGATGTGACCTGATGTACAATTCCCTTTTCTTTGCAGAATGCCTCCATCCATTGGTTCTTGAACTCTGTTCTGTTGTCTGAGCATACTTGTCTTACCTTCAGCTTGTAGAGTGACTCCAGTGTAGTTACCAATTCTTTGAATGACTCAAATGTTTCCGATTTTGATTTCAGAAACATCACCCAAGAGAATCTTGAGTAGTCATCTGTAACTACATAGCAGTACAAGTCGCCTGCGATGCTTCTTAACTGACGGGACCAAACAGATCCATGTGGAGAAGCTCAAGAGGCAGTTCTATGGAATTAACTTTCTTTGCCTTATGAGACTTCTTAGTCTATTTTCCTTTCTTGCAGGCGACACAAAACTCCGGGAGTTGGAAGTTCTTGACATTGACTCCTCGCACTAGGTCATTCTGGATCAAGTGATTCATCTTCCGTGGATTGATGTGCCCCATTCTCCTATGCCAGGAGATAGAATCCTTCTCAGTAGCTTTTGATAAGAAGCATTGAACTTGATGATCCGTTGTGGAGGCCTTTGATAGATCCAAGACGTACAGGTCATTATATCTTGAGGCTGACATTAAGACTTGGTCTTCCGAAATCACATAATCCTTTTTCAGGACATAACACTTCTTATTATCGAAAACTACCTTAAATCCCTTGTCACATATTTGGGACACAGAAAGCAAATTATTTTAAAGTTGTTGAACATAGTTTACCTTGTCAAACTTCACTTTCTGGTTCCCCACTTTCCCTTGAGCTGTGATGTAACCTCCTTTGTTTCCAGAAAATGAAACATGACCCCCTTTGATTTGTTTGATGTTTGATAGGAGTGCCCGGTTTCCAGTCATGTGCCTTGATGCTCCGCTATCTACAATCCAAGTGTTTGTTTTAGCACTATAGCGAACACCTTGCACAGTCAGTTGAAAACATTAGTTAAGGTTAGGGACCCAAGCCTTAACTGGCTTGGGTAACCCAGAGGAATCACACATCATAAATTCCACCCATTGTCCATTAGAGGGTGAGAGAAGGTCGTTTGTCTTCTTGTTCTCATTTCCAGACATAGATTTTTTTCCATAAGGCAGTTTTGTGTAAGGCCTGTTTGTGGTAAACAGACGACTAGCTAATAGGATGAACTTTAGGTTCACTGACCCTTTTTGGTGGAGTCATGGAGCTTCTTTTGGAAGAGCTCGCTTTAGTGTCATAAAGTTCAACCTTTTTCTTTGGTGTCTGATAACAAGGACAGTAAGATGCGATGTGACCATACCTTCCACAGTTGTAACATGATCTGCTTTCGACTTGACGACTTAATTGTTTCTGTGGAGAAGTATGTGACACTTGGGTGACTTTATTAGTTTGGGCTTAGTCACCTCCTATTTTAATGGTTTAGCTTGTTTAACAAAATTAATTGTTTGAACGTTATTAGCATCTTTACTCTTTAGCTTACCTTGACTTGGACATGATACGCTTGATTGGTTAACATGTTTGGTCTGTTTAGGTTTAGAATTAAACTTGGTTGAACCAGACTTTACTTTAACCTTCTCAAATTGTTCATCCAGATTAACACAAGGCATTTTACCTTTTGATTTTGAAGTGGCATCATTTTGTTTAGTGCCAGATTTAGTTGATTTACATGTGGAATCTGGATCACTTACAAGAGGAGTGGACACCACATGATCCTTGATTGGGTTATTAGTTATTGGTTTACTTTTGGCATTCATCAAGGTCTCATGTGGTGGTGGTACCACTTTATATCCCAAACCCTCCCTATTGTTGCGTTCACTCACTAAGTGTTGGACAATATGAGAAGAACTTGTCCAACTATGCAGTTTTTGTTTTAATGAATTTACTTCTACTTCCAAAACTACTTTTTGTTTATTAGTGTCTTCTAAGGAGGTTAGATAGAACTTAATGTCATTAGCTTGGTTAAAAGCTATAACTTCAGTTTCCCTAAGTTTTTTATTCAAAAGTTCTATCTTTTCTTTATAGCTGTGCTCATTTTGTTTAAGACTCTATTTGCTTCTGTGCACAGTTGCAAATCCTTTACTAAGTTATCATCATGGTCTAATAACCTAGAAAATTTCAAATCAATGCTTTCCCTATATTTATTATAATCAGAACAAGCATGATTAATGAAAAGTTGAGTAGTGGTACTTACCTGAGAAGGTGCGGTTGAATCCGCCATCAAAGCAGTGTCTGACTTTTCTGGTTCTAGTGATTCTGGACTTGTTGAAATTGTCCCTTCTTTAGGCAGGTGATCAACTACAGTTGCAGTTTCTTCAACATTTGACATCGCGAGTTCCACTGCAATATCACCTTCGCTTGCTGAGTCGTTATCTAGATCCTCAACACTAACAATGTTGGATTCTCCCAGAGACACAAACCGAAAGCTCCAATCTTGTCCTTCGTCATTGTGAGCAGTCAAGGCTTTAGGATCCTTGCTTGACAAAGTAGGACTGCTTGTGGATTTATCCTGACGATTGAAGGATGAAAATGTTGGATTCTTTATGCCCAAGACACATAGAACATTGATGTGGTTAGTACGTTATGATCCAAGTCGGGTCATACCCAATAACAAGCTTAGCAAACACCAATTAATAATTAATTGATGATATGATCATGCAATTAAATAATTACACCAATTTAGAAAATGGGTTTTCTAAATAAGTTGCATATGAGATTGAACAACTTATAGGGATATTTTGTTCATGGATATTATTTGTAATGTTGTTTAATTTAGTTAAATAACATCAAATAATAAAAGTGTGTATGAGTTATATAATTAAAAGGTTAATTATATAACTATTAAAACAACTAGTTTATTAAAAATTAGAGATTGGTTTTGGGGGGAAACCCCTCCCTTGTACAATTTTCGGCCGCCCCTTATGGGTAGGGGTCTTTGTTGTTTTCAAGTCACCATACTCCAAGAACAGTATACACACTCCAATTCTCTATCTCATACATGCAAAAGACCAAGAAGAACAAACTTTCTTCCTTTTCTTGAAGATAATCAAGGCTGGAAATCGGTTTTCTAGCAGCTGAATCAAGGCTGAAAACCGGTTCTCCAGCAGCTTAATCAAGGCTGGAAATCGGTTTTCCAGCAGCCTTCTTGGTCGTTTTGGGTGTACAAATCCTAGCAAGAGTGGTCTTTGCTTGATGCTTGTGGGTATGGATGCTTGAGGACACCTCTCCTTGGTGTTTTGGTCATTCAAGAAGCTCATATTCTTTCCCCTTCATCACGTTTTTCAACAGCATATAAAAGGTAGTTTGTATGTCATATTATGGTTGTTATTTGTTGTTGGTAGCTAGTTCAAACATATATAAATGATCCTATGATTTTGGGTTTGTTGATGATATGTTATTAGCCTTGATTTTCAGATTACAAATGATAATATTAAGGTTTTAATCCGCTGCGTTTTTTTCAAGTTTAAATGGTTAAACTACTTTGATTAAGGTCCACAAACCCAACAGAAAATGGATTTCCATTTACTGTCTTCTTGGGCTTCGCACACTCACGTTTGAAGTGCCCCTTTTCCCCATAGTTGAAGAAAGTAACTTTGGTCTTGTCAAAACCAAAAGTTGTGTCCTTAGTAGCAATCAAATTCTGTCCGGTCTTCTTGACAAACTTCTTAGCTCTCCGACAACACTTGCTAAGGCCCATATGATGTCCATTCTCTCCAGCTCTATCTCGTCTACCTGCTCGTAGTCCTCATCTGCCAGATGGCAGTTCCCAATCTTCCCAACAACTAGTCCGGCATAGGAGTGAACGACCACTGCTAAGAGATCCATGCGCTCCTTTGCTACCTCCATTGTAACATTCCCGAGATTCTCAGTCTTCAGTTTTGTAGCATTGGCTTCAGGTGCTATGTATTAAGTACAAGATGACCCTGACGTGTCAGATCCTGAAGTGGTAGCTTGAGATGGACCAGCTGAACTCGACACAAACACCATTTGAAGTGGTGCTCCATATGTTTTGGCTTGTGGAGTTGAGTTGTACAGTGCCAGATTATGATCATATGAAGACTTTTGGGCCCTATACTTCATCCTCAACTCTTCCTCTCTCAGCTTTAGAATGAAGTCGTTGATATCTAACTTTGCCAGCAAATCATTCTGTCTGAGGTTGGATACAAAGGAAACCCACTTCTCTGGCAACCCATCTGCAAAGTTTGAAACTTTGTCTTGCATAGACGTGGTGACTCCATGAGTGTGCAGCTCACTCATTAAGAGGTAGAACCGGTCAATGATGTTGTCCAAGCTCTCCTTTCCTATTGACGAGAAGTTTTCAAACTCCTTTTTCAATGTTTTAGCCTTTAGAGCTTTTAACGATGCATTCCCTCATACCTCTTTTCCAATGCATCCCATAGCTTCTTAGCTTGCTTGTTCTTAGAAAATTGATGGAAGATGTCCTTAGGAATTGACTGAGTAAGCAATGCTTATACTTTCTTCTCTGCATTGTACTTTACCTTTTGGCCGTTAGTCATACCGCTTAAGGTAAGTTTGACTCCATCTGCACCTACAGGCATGCTATATCCTGTCTCTATCAACTCCCATAGATTAGGATCTACTCCATTTAAGTAAATCTCAAATCTTTGCTTCCATTGTGGGTAATCATCTAACGTTATAAGCTTAGGGGGCTTGTTATGATTTCCAACTTCATTTTCTAGAAGCAACAGATTTTGAATCCTAGAGTCCCTTCTGGCGGTGAACCCTGAATATTGATCCTCCATTACTAATGACTTTGGTCTTTAGAACAAAACTGTTTTACTTGTGCGAATGAAGGTGTGCGATTGGACAACTTGTGCGATTGACCAATGCATATGGCTCAGACGTGCGAATTGTACGGCCCCGTTCCCGGGATGCTTACAGCTGGTGAATCATCGCACATAAAACATATACTTTGCATTAAATCATTAAAACATTACAACGGAAACATAAACAAATGGCATTTCATTTCATCATAAAAACTTTTGCAAAATAATGCATTGTTTGTCGGTTACAAAATTTCATTGTTGTATTACATCACAAAAGCTTTAAATAAATGGATGCCATCTAAAAGAGCTGAGCAGCTGCCTCATGCTATCCTCAGCAACCTTACTTGCCAACTGGAAAATGCGTAAAAGTCAGCGTTGCTGAGTGAGTTCTAGTTTTATAGCAAAACATACTTTTCTTTCATAAAACCATCCTTTCTTTTAAGATCATATTATACTTTACATTCGTTTGTGATCATACATCGTACGTACATACAGATAATATCATTATTATCTTCATCATTCTTTCGTTCATACTTTCATTCATTCAACATTCATTCATTACTTTCATCATCACCATGAACTTTACCCTTCATGCTCGTGATACCGTGCCTAAGCCTATAAAAGACCTTCATTGGTGATGCGCACATGACCCAAGAACTGAACTTCGCGCAACTAGAATGCGCACATGGATAATTTTGCATACAACTTCTCCCTCCTCAACGTCTCCAAAACCTCCTGAATGTGACCGGCATGCTCAACCTCGCTTTTCGAATAAATCAGGATATCATCAATGAACACAATCACTGCTTTATCCAGCATCGGCGGACACACACGGTTCATCAAATTCATAAAAGCAGCCGGCGCGTTGGTCAAACTAAAAGACATGACAAGAAACTTGTAGTGACCATAGCGCGTGCGGAAAGCTGTTTTAAGGAAATCTTGCTCCTTCACCTTCAATTGATGGTAGCCTGATCGAAGGTCGATCCTTGAAAACCAACTAGCACCTTGAAGCTGATCGAACAAATCATCTATCCTTGGTAAGGGGTAGCAGTTCTTCACTGTCAACTTATTTAGCTTACGGTAGTCAATACACATCCTCATACTACTGTCTTTCTTCTTCACAAACAAGACGGAGCACCCCAAGGAGAGATACTCGGTCTGATGAACCCTTATCAAGCAGCTCTTGCAACTGCTCCATTAATTCTTTCATCTCCATCAGAGCCAAACGGTACGGTGCCTTGGCAACAGGTTGGGCTCCCGGTATCAGATCAATCTGGAACTCGATCTGGAAAGTCACACACAACGGGTACATCGGATAGTTATGGTGTTGGCGTATCCACATCCTTTACATAGGTCAAGTAGGCACTACATCCACACCTCATACACTTTCCCGCCACCGCCATTGAAATTATCTTCAGAATCGTAGTCACCTGATCACCATAGACCGTCACCGAACTACCGTCAGGCGTTGTCAAATGAATCATCTTATTACGACACACAATGTTCGCCTCGAAGTCTGCTAACCAATCCATCCCAAGAACCAAATCGAAACCACCTAAGGTCATTACAAACGGTCTAACAAGAAACTTATGACCTTCTAGTTCTACGTCACAGTTCTCTATCATCTTAGAAATTCTGGTAGACTTACCTATGGCAGATTCTACATCAAAGGGCGCATCAACATGTCTACTACTAACAGGCAGCTTAGCACAGAAAGCAGCAGAAATAAAACTTTTACTGGCACCCGAATCAAATAACACCGAAGCTAAAGTTTGGTTCACTAGAAACGTACCGGACACAACATCAGGGTCCGTCCTAGGTTCCTCCTGTGTCATTGTGAATGCTCTGGCGCTCGCCCTTGGTCCTTCACCTCCAGTTTTCTTCACCCCGAAACCCTTGGCCCTTGGCTTCTTACAATCCCTATTCATATGACCCTCTTCACCACAGTTAAAGCACTGGGCCGTACGACAGTCCTTGGCCATGTGCCCCGCCTTCCCATATTTAAAGCATAAGTTTGACCCAAACCTACATTCCCCACCATGCTCTCTCCCATATCTACCACACTTCTTCGTACTCGCACCCGACGTGACCACACGACGGTCATCCACCCTTGCCTTCTTTTTACTCGTCGAGGCATCACCCGCCAAACCTCTTCCCATTCCAGTTTCTATCACCTCCACCCTTCCGACTACCTTCAGCCACCACCAACACACCCCTTTCGTCATATAACCTTCCTGCCATATCCACCGCCGACCTAAACGTGCTTGGTTGGGCGACAATTATGTGCCTGTGAATATCTGCTGGCAGTCCCTGAATGTACCTCTTGATTTTTCGAGACAGAGGTGTCACCTGATCCGGCATCGGACGTGCCATCTCGTTAAATTTGGTGGTGTACTGTTGGTGTGTCATCGTTCCCGCCTCCAGTTGCCGAAAATCCTCTCGACCTTGTCCATTTCCCAGTGAGGAAAAAACTCCTCCATGTCCCACCAGCACAGAGCCGAGTCCACAAAAGAGTGGGTAGCGAACTTAACTTTCTGGTCTTCTCGGCACTCGCTGATATCAAGTACATCCCCCATTTCCCTCACCCACTGGTGAGCAGCAGCAGCAATACCGTTACCATCAAAAGTAGGGGGCTTGTATCTCATAAACACCCCATAGTTACAGCCTCGTACCGTCTCCTGCACAGGCTCTACTTCTTCCTCTTCTTCTTCGTCATCAGACGGAACCGTCTCAGTCTCGGGCTGTCTTTTTTCGCCCGTAGGTCTACTCCTTTCCCTTCTCTCCCCTTCTCTAACAGCCTTTATCACTTCGGTCACCACAGACGGTAGGATCTTCTGCATGACTTGATGCACTTCCTCCACAACTGCCTCCTGAGGCTCTCAGGTTAGCACTCTCATCTCCGCCCTCCGGATGAGGGGTTTCCGGTTCTTCATGAACCACCTTTTCGGCCCTAGGCCTTCCTCTCGTAACCCGTGGTTCAGCACCACGTCTGCCACCACGTGACGCTTTAGATGATCTACCACCGGCCATCCTCTAACTCACACTGAAAGATTTAAACACTAGTACGGTCATTCAAGGAAACGGCTCAGTTTATGGCAAGTATAGTAAGTCCCTAATTACAGTGGCCAGTTGTGATTAGCCACTTACTTTACTCTTCATACCCCAAGCATTACCTGTCCTGACTACATCAGTATTTAAATCTACATACAACACATAACCACATACCATGCGCACATAAAACCAGTATCCATATGAAAATACCTGATGGCACGCAACTACTCAGATTGGCATTCCTTTCCCTTCCGTCCCATTCTCAGTTTAAGTTAAGGTTCATTTTGAAAATTTACTCATTTCACTTAAACTTTGGCTCTGATACCAACTTGTAAGGCCCTGTTCCGGGATGCTTACAGCTGGTGAATCATCGCACATAAAACATATACTTTGCATTAATCATTAAAACATTGCAGCGGAAACATAAACAAATGGCATTTCATTTCATCATAAAAACTTTTGCAAAATAATGTATCGTTTGTTGGTTACAAAATTTCATTGTTGTATTACATCATAAAAGCTTTAAATAAATGGATGCCATCCAAAAGAGCTGAGCAGCTACCTCGTGCCATCCTCAGCAACCTTACCTGCCAACTGGAAAATGCATAAAGGTCAGCGTTGCTAAGTGAGTTCTAGTTTTATAGCAAAACATACTTTTCTTTCATAAAACCATCCTTTCTTTTAAGATCATATTATACTTTACATTCGTTCATGACCATACATCATACGTACATACAGATAATATCATTATTATCTTCATCATTCTTTCGTTCATGCTTTCATTCATTCATCATTCATTCATTACTTTCATCATCACCATGAACTTTACCCTTCATGCTCGTGATACTGTGCCTAAGCCTATAAAAGACCTTCATCGGTGGTGCTCGGCACCAAGTGGTCACACTACCTAAGGTAAAGTTCAGGTATACCATTGTCATATGCAGTACCCTTCATGCTCATGATACTGGACCTAAGCCTATAAAAGACCTTCATCGGTGGTGCCCAGCACCAGGTGGTCACAGTACCTAAGACACGCAACAATGGTTCATCCATATGGTCAATCACAAAGAAAGACCCCAATGTGCATCCTTTTGGGTAGCTAACCCACACACCGTTGAGCTAACACCTACAATGGGTGTGCACCTCCATACATTTGCTTGCAAGCCTTTCTTACATTCATTCATTTATGCATGCATTCATCATCATGTTCCTCTTTCATTATCTTTCACTTTACGTTACATAATACTTCGTTCATTCATTATCATAGCACATAAAGTCATAGGAAGATAATCATACATCATCACAAGGAACATAAACATATCATTCATACATCATCATGCAGGGCATCATACATACATAACATACATCATGCATAACCATGCAACATCATCATCATCATCATGCATAAACATCAAGCACATAACATTACATGCCCATCATACCATTTATGTCCCTAAAAGTCAACTTACATAACCCCCGGGAATCTCCTAGGTCAAAGCCTCCATTACCTCTTTTTCCCAGAAAGTCAGAATTTTTCTAAGTGTTCATCCACATTTCCTATAGTCATCCGCATTTCCTACAGTTCATCCGCATTTGCTATAGTCCATCCGCATTTGCCTTATTGTTCATCCGCATTGGATTTACTTCATCCGCATTTACTTTACTTCATCCGTATTTGTCATCCGCATTAGCCTAACATCCGTATTTCCATACTTAGTCAAATGCTTATCCGCATTGACTCAATTTGCTCATCCGCATTTCCATACTTAGTCAAATGCTCATTCACATTGACTCACTTCGTCCTCATTGACTTACTTTGCTCATCCGCATCTCCATACTTAGTCAAATGCTCATCCACATTTCCATACTTAGTCAAATGCTCATTCGCATTGACTCACTTCATCCGCATTGACTTACCCATTGGTTAATGTTCATCAGCATTAACCCTCTTCATCCACATTTACTTTCAAACACTTACGCAGATTTAAAAACTTATTAAGTGGGTCTAAAACCTCATACTCAATTCTCATGCACCATTCATCATGTTCTAAGCTTAAATCTTACCCTCGAAGCCTTAGAAACACAATCATACATCATCAATCATGAACATAGTCACACATCACACCATAACATCATCATACACACATTCAAGCACATGGGTCCGAAACCCAGTTAAATAAAAACATACATTCATGCATTTCCAGCCCCAAAATCAGTTAAAAACCAGTAAAAAAGGGGTCCTAGAACTCACCTCTGCAGCTTTTGAGTATGGCTTCCTCCAAACTCGTTTGCAAATTGAATTCAACCGCTTAGAACCCACTAAAAACATACCCGAACACATACAAACACACATAAGCATAAACCCGAGGATAAGACCAGTCAAGAACACTATAAAAGCATGAGTTCTTACCTTGAATTCGAATTCATTCTTCTTGTTCTTCTTCAAACCCGAGCTCTACTCTTTCTCTCTCTAAAATCCGGACTCAAAAGTGAAAAGTGGCATGGCATGGGCGGCCATGCTACTTTTGTACAACATAAAAGTAAATCTTGTACTTTTTACATATTTAACCCCTCATCTTAGGTTAAATAGCCTTTCTTTCTTTTCCTTTGCTTTATTCTTCTCTTTCTTTGACTTTAAAATACCAGGTGTTACACGAATGAACCAATGCGTTTCGAAGGTTTAAGGTATTTTGACGCAAAAACACGAATTTCTCAAGAACCTTAATTGCCGTATGCCGGAAAAATGTTAACTTTGTGACCTGGAGACGTCTAAAACATAGTTTGACACAAAAGGATTGCGTTTTTTGAGCGAAAAACACAATTTTTATATCAAAACAATTGAATCACACATAAATCAAGAGCCTTTGCTCTGATACCACTTGTTAGGGACCGTGTACCGGACGGAGTACTAACTGATTTACATGTATACCAACTCAAATAGTGCGAAATCCTATTTGATTGGCGATCCAATCAGTGAGAACGTTACTCGATCGATATAACAATAATCTAACATTAAGAACGAATAGGAATCGATTAAGAACGATCTATGAACTTGGACTGGCTTTCTTGGACGTTCTGGACGCTAGGGTAAGAGTAGGAGTTGAATTCTTCAAAGTGTTACATTTTTCCATGAATTAAGTGGTATTTATAGGTTAGGGTTAGTCAATCGTACGACTGGACCATTGCATGGTTCAGTCGTGCGACTAAAGCATGCGACTGAGTCAATCACACGACTGAAGGTTCAGTCGTGCGACTGAGTCATCCGTATGTCTCAGTCGTGCGACTGATCCAGTCTCCTGGTTAGTCATGTGACTGGTCCATTAGCATAAAATGTTCATGCGTATGGTCCATTAGCATAAAGTGTTCATGCGTATGGTCCATTCGCATGAAGACTTCATACGACTAAGTTTGAATATGTTTCCCAATCGTTACTTGACTAGGATCTATTCAAACACCACAACCTATATAGTTGGTTCAAAATGCATTAATAAATAGTAAACATTAAAACATACACTAAAACATTAGACATTAAGATTTTTATTCAACTCATTCGTTTCATTACATTTAGGACATGACAGACATATTACATTAAGACTGCAAACTAGGTACAAATGGATCAACACATCATACATACCATCATGCATAAGCATCAAACATACATCATAACATGCCCATCATAACATCTATGACCTCAAAAGTCAGCTTACATGAACCCCCGGGAACATCCCAAGTCAAAGCCTACTTTTCAACTCTTTCCCAAAAAGTTAGAAAATTTTCTAAGTGTTCATCCGCATTTCTTTTACTTCATCCACATTTGTTTCTGTTCATCCGCATTTCCTAAGTACTCATCCGCATTTCTCTTACTTAGTGGTCAATGCTCATCAACATTAACTGTTCATCCGCATTTCTCTAATACTCATCCGCATTGACGTACTTAGTGGTCAATGCTCATCCGCATTAACTATTCATCCGCATTTCTCCAATACTCATCCGCATTGACTTACTTAGTGGTTAATGCTCATCCGCATTAACTGTTTATCCGCATTTCTTCCAATACTCATCCGCATTGACTTACTTAGTGGTTAATGCTTATCCATATTAACCGTTCATCCGCATTTCTTCCAATACTCATCTGCATTGACTTACTTAGTGGTTAATGCTCATCCGCATTAACCGTTCGTCTACATTTCTTTTACATACTTGGGCAGTTTCTAAAACTTAGACATATGAGCCCTAAACATCAGATTTCAGTTCCCAAGCACCATCTATCATGTTCTAAGCTTAAATCTTACATTCTAAGCCTTAGAAACACGACCTTAACATCATCAAGCATGAACATAGTCCAACATCACATCATAACAACAACATACACACATTCACATACGGGTAAAAACCCGATTTTATTAAAACATACATTCATGCATTTCCAGCCCCAAAATCAGTTAAAAACCAGTAAAAGAGGGGTTCTAGAACTCACCTTTGCAGCTCTTGAGTATGACTTCTTCCTAACTTGTTTACAACTGAGTTTAACCACTGATGGAGTGCAGATAGTATATATTTTGATAAAGATTTATTGCACAGATTCAGTTTTATTTGGTTATTACTAATACTAAACCACACACACAAAAGGCAGTGTACTTGTCGTATGGTAATATAGTGTAGATAAGAACCGAGTATCAATCCGTGGACACACCTAGCCTACTCAACAAACTTGATGATTTGATTATCAGATTTGGTTTTTGTTAAAGAAAATGATAAGTTGCATTGGAAAGGTTTTTAGGGTTTAACAACAGTGATAAAAATAAAGTAAACTAAGATTTGAAGCGTTTGGATTTAAAACTAGGGAATAAAAGTTATCATCCTAACTAGACTCCACTTATGTAACTGTGATGAGTTGGTGGTGTGATTTAAAGATATGGATTAATGTAATTGTGTTAATGTTTATAAAGATGAGCTGGCGCGATTTCTTGTCTATCCTGCTGCCGTAGTGACTTGATCCTGTCAGGCTGAGTTTACTGCTTAGATCAAAGCCCTAGTAATGTAGGTACATCTTTTGTGACCTATTTGACATACGATTTCTGAAAACATAACTTAATGTTAAAAAAGAGTTGATCAGGTTCCTTCCTAACATACCATTAATTTTAGAAAACCGTAACAATTACTAAAGTTTCCAAACTAATAAAAGGGAACCTGCAAATGATCAGAAAGTTAAAGTGATATGATCTCTAATAACCATTTCTAGTTCATTAGCCATGGATTTATTATGAAGACCGGTTTCGCGAATGAAAGTTAATCATATGGTTTTTCAACTTTGTATGACGATCACAATCACAAACCATAAATTTATAACTTCCTGTTCAAATGTAGATGCTACCCATCAATAGTTTTCCCAAGACCACCATAACATTAACACAATATTTATCACACCATTAGTTCATCACAAATCACATAAGTTTCATCTGATTAGGATGATAAAAAGAGTTTAGCTCATAATGAGCTTGAACATAACAACATGTAAAAAAGAAGATAAGTATGTAATCATCGGTGAAATGGAACAATCAAACCGATAATCCACAATGGATGGCGTTTAGATGATCCCGAGCTTCTTTCAAGTGTTGTATGCACCTCTCGAGCCTCCAAATGACCTTGAAGTCTTGATTCCCGAGAGAGTTCTGCAGAGTAACTCTCCCACCAAAGCTTTTCAAAAAATGGTAAACTTAGGATTATATTTATAGGCTTTCCAGAGTGTTTAAGCACGGCCCCGTGCTAGTACAATGCTTACGAAAGTTGGTCGGCTAGTACATGCAGGTTGAGTCGGGCACGACCCCGTGCTAAATGGGGCACGACCCCGTGTCTACTTTTAGGGGACAGTATTCTTTGTCCCGTCAAATGTCCAAACACGGGGGTGTGTTAATTTAGCACGGGGGTGTGTTTTTGGCAAAGCATGGGGGCGTGCTTAAAGAGGCACAACCCCATGCTTGGACTCCAAAGCTAAGATTACTTCAATTTATTGCTAAATATGCTTCTTTTGTCCATCTTGCCCTTTTAAACACCTGAAAACACAATTTTACATTTTTAAGTATATTTTCATCATTTTAAGGAAGGTATTAAGGAATAATTGATGTGCTTTTGATAGGATTTTTATGTATAATTTGGAGCACATCAAACATCCCCACACTTGAACTTTGCTTGTCCTCAAGAAAAAATCACTTAAAATGACAATTCCACCAAAAACCAAATAAAACAAATTATAAACATGTCTTTTGAGAAAGACGCAAGTAAACATTATTTTTATCCAAATATAAATATTCTAAGCACATGTAAAATGATATCCTAGCAAGCAATAGGTTAGTAAATATTATTATCATGCAAAAATCTACACTTCTCACAAGATGCACTCACACTCGACTCAATATATGGAGTCATAATCAAGATTAAGTATGACTAATACACTCAATTGCCTAGTATGAATATGTAAGGCCCCGTTCCCGGGACGCTCACAGCTGGTAAATCATCGCACATAAAACATATACTTTACATTTAATCATTCATAAAACATTGCAGCGGAAACATAGAACAAATGGCATTTCATTATTGTTCATAAATACCACCAGCAATACCACTACTCCAGGTGGAAGACATGCTGCAAAAGATGATTTAGCCACAGGATCTGCAACAGCTGGAGGTTGATAAGGAACATATTGCAGTATGTCCAAATCAAACAACTCCACAGGGTTTTGTGGAATCTTGTCCAAAGGTGATTCATTAAACTTCACATGCAAAGTCTCTTCAACTATCTTTGTTCTACAGTTGAAGACTCTGTATGCCTTGCAAGTAGATGAATAACCAACAAAATACCCTGCATCCACCTTAGGATCAAATTTATGGAGTTGATCCTTTGTGTTGAAATAAAACAGGACACCCAAATGCTCTGAAAAATGAAATTAGAGGAGCCAAGTGATGGAGAACTTCATATGGAGTCTTCATCAACCTCTGATTTACTAAAATTCTATTTTGCACATAGCAAGCTGTGTTGACAGCTTCAGCCCAAAAGGTCAGTGGCAAACCAGAGTCAGCTAGCATGGACCTTGCAGCTTCAATTAGGGTCCTGTTCTTTCTCTCCACTACTCCATTTTGTTCTGGAGTCCTTGGGATGCTAAACTGCCTTTTGATTCCCTTTGAAAGATAGAAGTCATCAAGTGTATGATTTCTGAATTCAGTTCCATTGTCACTTCTAATACACTTGACTGGAAGGGAATACTGCTTCTCAATATACAACACAAAGTGATAATCTTCTGAGCAACCTCATACTTTGAATGTAGAAAGAAAGTCCATACAAATCTGGAGTAATCATCCACATTACCAGACAGTATTTCTTCTTTGCCATGCTCATTACTCTCACAGGACCAAATAGATCCATATGCAGTAATTGCAAGCAGGCAGTGGACTTGGACACTTCAATAGGAGGAAATGAGACCTTGTGCTGTTTTCCTTTTAAACAAGCAGTGCAAGTTTCATCACAGTGGAACTCCTTTATTGGTAAGCCTCTGACTAAACTATTGTGGCTAAGCTGATTCATGTTTTTGAGATTAACATGACCAAGCCTCCTGTGCCATAGTTTAGATTCTTGAAAAGAGGCTTTGGAAAATAGGCAAGATTACCTTTGAGATCTATCTTCTTAGAGAGATCTAAGGCATACACTTTTCCTGTCCTGTTGGCTTTCAGGAGAGTGTGATCATCCAACACCTTGTCAATCACGGGCAAAACTTTGGATGACAGAATCCTACAGTTTTGACTTGTGAAAAGGGCAACATGGCCTTTATCACATTTGACTGACACTCAAGAGGTTGTACTTGAGATTTTCCACATGATTAACATCATCAAATTTGATTTCTCCATGGAGACAAAGCCCTTACCAATGATGTAACCCCTAGCATCATTGCCAAAAGAGACAAATCCCTTCTTTCCTTGAGAGTAGTCATGAAGAAGAGAGATGTTCCCAGTCATGTGCATGGATCCCCCACTGTCTACATACCAGATGCTATTTTGGCATGTTGAAGAACCCTGCAATAATAAACAATCAGTTAGTTTTAGAGACCCAACCTTTTTGGTTTTGGGCCTGTCTCATCAATAGATGGTAAACTAGCATGTTTATTTGTAACAACAGCCTGAGAGAAGAAGATGGTGCAGAAGAGAGTCCTTGGCTTAGACCTCCTTTTCTGTGGTTTCAACATAGGAGAATCTAGTTGGTTAATTCTACCCAACAGATGTTGTACCATCATCACCAGCTGTGTCTGATTTTGTGATAAAGCTTTCAGCTCATCAGACACATTGCTAGTGGAGTTAGATAAGGTCCTATGTTGCACCTTCTTCTTTTGAGCACCCTCAGCTGTCACCTGTTTAACTCCTTCCTTTTTGGATTGCTTTAAGGACTTAAGGGTTACAGGATTTGATGTTGCTGATACAAATGTGGTCTCAAACTCAGTTTTCATTTTTACCATTTTCTCATTAATTTCTTCCTTTTGTTTGAGTTTGGAACCTCTTTTGTACCAACAATCATCTGTAAGATGATTGAACAAACCACATACTTCACATGGTTTCTTCTTCATCTTAGGTTGATCATCAACTAAAGATGGTGAAGACTTGTTCTTCACTGCTTTGGAAGCATTGGTTGCTTTCTTGACAGCATCTTTAGTAGTCTTCAAACTCTTTCTACTGCCAGTTTTCTCTCTCAGTACTGACAGCAGTTGAAGTTTGAACTTCAGGAGTTGAATCCTGCTCTCCAGTCTTTTCAGGACCTTCAGGATTGACTCCTGAGTTGATCAACTTATTGATCATGTGAATGTCAGCATTTGGACCATCAACATCAGCTGATAGGTTCAAAGAGGACTTGATACTGACTGCTACTTCTGATTGTGCTGTATCAGAAGGTAGATCACATGACTTGATGGATTGGTTATCACTCTCACCATCAGATTCTACCTCTGCTCTTGGGGTAAAATCTGTAGGTGGAGCAGTGTGATTGTAACCAATTCCAAACTTCACATTTGAAGCAGATTGCTTACTAAGAAGCATTTCAAAACCTTTGCATGATTGTACCCATCTATCACACTCGACCTGGGTAACTGCAAGGGTTTCTTTGAGATCTTTGTACTTCTCTAAAAGTACATCTTCTCTAGCCTTATCATCAATTATTTTGCAATTCAGTTTATAAACCTCATCATTTTTATCTTTGAGCACAAACTCAAACTCAGCTTTGTTTTTGGAAATTACTGTTCTAGCTCAATGTTATTATTATTAAAGCTACATTTGCTTCTCTAATGGAAGCAAATGCTGCTATGCATTGTTCAGAACATAATGGCTTTTGCCTCAGAGGATACCTGTGATACCTGTGGTGTAGAGGCATTGGAAGATGAAGTATCAGCAGACTCCAAAGCCATAAGAGCTAGATTCCCAAAGGGACTGTCACCACCATGTTGACCAGCACCTGAGAACAGTTGATCATGACCAGACAAGTCATCTGGTAAACTGCTCCAGTCAACAACTCCTGGGGTGAAGAAGCTGTGTTGTTGAGATGAAGGTTGTTGATGAGATAGAGAAGGCTGAGGTTCTGGTAATGCATGAGGTTGTGGTGTCATAGGAACTTGAACTTGACTTGACTGTGGCATGTAATAACAAGGGTACTGATAAGGCATTTGACCCTGAGGAAAAAATATGCCGGAGATTGTTGTTGAGGATGATGACTAGATGTGACAGGATGTTGCCCTCTGTTTTGTTGACTGTTGCCAGGAAAAGTCACAAGGGTGCAGTAGAGTTTGATCCAGTTGATCTACACTCTCTTGCAAAGTGTCCAAGCCGTTGGCATTGTGACACCTCAACTTGCTCTTGTCAAAACCAACTTTGGTTTTGCCAGAGAGTCCTGGGAATTTTCTTCCAGTTCTTTTGTAGAACTTCTGAGATCTGATATTTATCAAGGCCATTTGGCTTAAAATATCCATCTCTTCTAAGTCATCATCAGCAATCCCCTTGAGATCATCCATAATGAAACATAAATTGTCATTATTACCTCCAGTAAACTGACCATCAACACTTACAAATGCAGAATTAGAAGTGCTCAAAGAGAAAAATATGCTCATCATACTGGCATTCAGATGCAGCATATTCTGACTCATGACCCACCAAGGCAGTGTTGCCTTGAATAAAGTCTTCAGTGAGCTTTCCAGATGAAGACAGCTTTCTCTCTGTTCTATCTCTCTCTCAAAAGTGAGCAATTTCCCATGGAGTTGGGTGAGAGATAGTTTGTCCAAACTTGCACTGGAGCGTAGGACAATAGTATATGTGTCCCATCTCTCAGGCAGTGATCTGAGAAATCTGTTATTCATCTGAATATTGGTGTATTCAAGTTTGACCATTTTTAGTTCAGAGATCAAACAAGAAAACCGCTCATATTGTTGAGTCAGTGTCTCACCCTTTCTATGAGAGAATGTCTCATATTGTGGGCAAGAATTTCTCTATTATTTGCCAAGACCTCATCTGTTCCTCCAAATTGTTCTTTCAAAGCAATCCAGAGGTCATGGGCAGTTTCATGATGCATTAGCCCAGAATAGATTTCATTGGGCAAAGCCATGGCCAGAATTCCATGGGCTTTTGCATCAATCTCAAGCAACTTTTTATCCTCATCTGAGTATTGCTCCCTCCTCTTCGGAACCATTTGATTGGTTTCGGGTTATTCACCATAGGCTTGTGTGGACCATGTACC
Organism: Flaveria trinervia; assembly: GCA_025506515.1. Lineage (NCBI taxonomy): Eukaryota > Viridiplantae > Streptophyta > Magnoliopsida > Asterales > Asteraceae > Flaveria > Flaveria trinervia. The sequence continues at coordinate 44,568,741 of CM046445.1, forward strand.
ACAGATGTCCAACACCCTGCGCTATTAACAGACAGGTGATGGAGCATACGTCTTTGCCATATGTTATACTCATTCCTAACCAGCATAGGAGGCTTGGTTGAGGAACCAGTATTGTGAGGATCATTGGAGGGAGTGGTCATTTTCAGTTCAAAAATAGTTGAGTTCAAGTTTAAAAAGAAGTTTTAGACAAACCACAACAAACTCAATGAGAACCAAGAAAAGATCTCAGGATGAATGAGCAGAAATACAGAAAATTCAATCTCTATAACCGTTTCTTGCAAAAACAAAAGCTAATTCAATCAAACTTGGATCTTGAATAGCAGTTTCAATGATCAATTATTAGATCGATCAATGATTAACCTGCTCTGATACCATTTGACAGATCAGTGATCACAAGTTTGATGTATCAGAATATAAAGCAGCGGAATACAAACACGAATTAGACAAATTGTAGCAAGCAATCGATACTTGTAAGCGTTAAGATCGCATACGGTTATAGGGAGAGAATATGAATTTCTGATTTCTAGGAATGTTTATAGATGTAGAATATTTCTAATCGAATCAATCAATCATTCCATTCAATTGCTCATATCGCTCAATGATTACAATGGGTTGTCACTCCTTATATAGAGTGCAACAGTCACTGTGTTATCACGGAAAGTGACAACTGGCAGATCCAATACAGAAATAACTAATTCTTAACAAATACTGAAATGTTCACAACTACTGAGAACATATCAGCAAGTTAAGTACAAAATATAAAACTACTGAAACTACAACGACTGAAGAACAAGCTTCAGTCTTTTACAAAACTACTGAAACAAAGAAAATAAAACTACTGATATCACAACTACTGAAGAAGTACTCTTCAGCAGTTGTGACAAACTATGAGGCTTCAGTCAGTTGATCTTCAGACTTTGACCTTCAGGCGTTTCATCAGCTGATGACTTCAGTAGATATCATCAGCTGATGTCTTCAGTTTTGTCTTCAGACTTTGTACATCAGTTGTTGATCTTCAGTACTTGTGAACTCTTCAGCTGTTGTACTTCAGTACTTTGGTCTTTCAGCTTCAGCACTTGTGTTCTTCAGCTGTTGTACTTCAGCACTTTGGTTCTTCAGCAGTTAAGGTCTTCAGCACTTGATCTTCAGCTGTTGAAGTCTTCAGCACTTGTCAAACTACTGATGAGGCTTTCAGCAGTTGTTGTGATACCGTGTGGGACTTAGAGGTTTTCTGATCTTGGCTCATTGGTTCTTTTGGTCCAACAAACTCCCCCTGAACCATGCAGCCAAAACCTCTAACTTATTTATACTCCCACTTATTGATGGCAAAAATGTTGGTCTTTTTCCTTCTTGATCAGTAGAGAAGATGACCCATATACGCTCCGGCCTGGGAAGAACCTCAAATATTTGTTTGGCAGAGTATGAAGGGAACTCTGTTTTGGGGAACTGGACACAGAGTTGTTATCCCATTCATGAGATTCACTTCCCCATAATGAGTCTGTACGACTCTCTTGTGTAGGCCTCAAGGAAGGTGATTTGTTCCTCCATGGTTAGCTCTTCAGCACCTCCTTCAAACAATGATTCCGGCCCATAATACTCAGACAGGTATTTGGCCTGTTTCCCATTCTTTAGCTCCACAGTTGTTATTACTCTGTAAGCAAACTCATCCGGGTGATTACCCTCAAGGAACAACTGGAGCTCATTTTTCCTGACTTCCTCAAGCCTCTTGTAAACTAACCCCTTTTTCACTATTTTTGTTTTCCAGCATCTTCTGAGGGGTTAGATTAGCTTTGTAGGCCTTCTTGAAGTCTTCTAGGATTTCCCAGGGTGAAACTACAAAGACCAGAGAGATCACTTCATCTACGATCTTTTTCACCTGGCCAATGTATCTCCGAGGTATATTGTTCTTATGAATTCTGTGAGAGACCCTGGGATCAGGCCAAATCCTCACTCTTTCCTTTTGATATGAAAGGTATGCCTGAGAGTGTAAAGTCTGAGGGCTTGCTCCTTCATATTGATGATGGAAGATGTGGCTGCATAAGTTTGTCAACTCTCTTCAGCAATTCCTCATCATGCTGTTTATGAAGCTCTTCTTCTTCTAGCTTCACTTTAACCATTTGTCTCTGCACTTCAGGAGTAATTGCTGAGGAGTGACTTGTGGCCTTAGGCAACTGAATCACAGCTGATAGCGGCAGCTGGTCTTCATCATCTTCTTCATCTTCTTCTAGCCTCAATATCCTTCTCTTCTTCTTCAAGGGTATATCATCGGCTATGGGTTTTGAGGGAAAGGGAGTTGGTTTGGTGGGTGTGTTTTGGGTGGTTTTGGTGTGGGAATGTTGACAGGCTGTGCTAGCATCCTTGAGGTGAGTGTGGCTTTTGATTGCTTTGCTAGCTCAGTCCTGCTCCCAGCACCCACTTCATTTAAAGCTTCAATAACAAGCCCCTTAGTGTATGCTTCAGACGAACAGATCTTGGTGGTGATTGCCAAGATACTGTCCCTGGACCAAGCTTTGATCTCAATCATTGATCTTCCAAGATATTTTGCAATAAATCTTATCATGATTTCTAGCCTTTCCTCTTTCTAAAACACTTCATAACTTGCCCATCTATTCTGGATTTCTTCAATCTCTAGTCGTCGAATCTCAGAGTCAAGTTTGTTGTGTCATGACCTTGCCTGAACAGCTGATCAATGATGTTGTCCATTGATCTACTGTGTTCGGCATCAGCCTCTTTTATCAGTAGCTCCAAGGCTTATCTTCAGCAATGTGCTCATCAGCACCTTTCTTTCGCTTGTAGGTGAGCATTGGTGCTGTTCTTTATCCTTTTGGGCTTGCTTCGCTTCCTTCTTTTCCTCGGATCTTTTCCTCTTCTGGTCTTTCACTGCAGGACTCTCCCCCTTTTTGGTTGCATTGGAGGAAGGGGTTGAGACCCAGAAAGAGTCTTGTGGACAGCAGCATCAACCAGGGGCTGTAATGTTGAGGAAAGCCTCTCATCAAGGGCTTTGATCACTATATCAGTGATTAGGGGGTGATGAGAGGGAGGGAATTTTTGAGTGCAGCACCTATTTGCTCAGGAGGGTTCCGTTCCTGAGAAGTAGGGCCTGAAGCAGAGGGGGTGGTTGATTTTGGGTGGCTCTGGTGTTGGGAAACCTTCAAGGGAAGGTGCCATCTGTGGGTGTATGATGGTGGCAGATGGACTTGCATCCTGAGACATCTTGGCCAGCAGCTCTTTGAGTCTGCTAACCTCATCCTCTAGAATGGTGTTTTGAGCAACTACATCGAAGAAGAAGCTCAGGTCATCATCAGTTGATACTGAATCACCTGACCTCCTGCTTAGAGCAGGATTTACATGCGCTGGGTGTAGACCAGTTGGTGCATGTGCCCCTTGTGCTTGGTACTGGGGACTTCCAGCCTCAGGACAATGTCCATCATCAGCTGTTGCCTCTAGGGAGGTCTTAGCAATGTTACCAGCCTCACTCTGGTCATGTGCTGAGTCAGGAGGAGGTGGCAGCCTCACTAGATATTCTAAGCTCCTTCTCTACACCAGGAGATAGAATTGGGAAACCCCTGTGCTGTGGGTTCTCAAGTGCACTGTGTTCCTCCCCCTCAATTGTAGAGGTATTCCCAGTTGGAAGTGGTTTCTGGGGAGGGGTGAGGAGTGCAATTGAGTCAGCACTTGTGCAATTATAAAGTTGGGCTGTGAGGGGCGGTTGTTTGGGGTACAGGGGTAGAAGCAGTGTGCACCTGGGGTGGATGGTGCTCTTCATGGCAATCTCCTCAAGTGAGGAAGATCCCAGATAAGTAGGTGCCCCTTGGGTTGCTGCAGGCTCCTGTTGAGAGGAAGCCTGAGCGGCTGTGGCTGGAGGAGTCATGGTATCCACTAGGGGGTTTGGACTAGTGGTATATCCTGCGTTTGTTGTGCAGGAGCATCCTCAGGGGACTCAATTCCCTGAGTAGCCATTTTGGGTTTCTTTTTGGTGGGTTTGGTGGGGACATTGGATTGGAGGTGGTGGCTGTGGGTTCCAGCTGCGGGGGTTTTCGCAGCTTGGCAGCCAGTTTGAGTGTCCGGTCGGAGTTGTGCCGGGAGTATACTTCTGGCAAAACAGCCGTAGCAGGGACTCCCAAGCCAACAAGTCCCTCAGCATTAAGCTGGTCTATTATAATGGCCATTATGAACCGTGGATAGAGTATCCAACGGTTGGCAGTTAGTTTTTGAGCCATATCTTGAGCTCTGAAAATATTAATTCTGAAAATTCAGTGGTTGTTGCTCAAGGATAGAATACATTACCTGCTGCCATTGGTGGACATTTGATCCCAAGACGATGTCTTAGGGGCCAAACATACATTGACCATGTGAAAGATCAGGCGCTCAGTGTCATTAAAGTGTTTCTTCATGATGGTGGTGGCACTGAGATCACCTTGATATCCATGCCGAGCAAATGAGAGATCTATAGTGCCCTTCGGATATCCAGCAGGAGAGGTAGCATCACTCAGTTGAAGAATTTTACGGATTGTTGCAGGAGTAATCACTACTTCTTTGTTGTTGACGACCGACCGGAGGGATTGTGTGTGGCTCTCCTCAGTTGTAACAGTAATGTTCATCCAAAATTGGTTCAAGGATTCGGCATGTAAAACGGGGTTCAGAAGGAATGCCTTGTTGTATTGGGACTGAACCATAAGATCGATAGCAGTATCGAACTTAGTCCAGATCGGCGATTTTGTGAGGTAGGCACACACAGTTGTGTCGCGGTTTAATTTGCATAGACGCCATGGAAGTGTTTTGGAGAGGAACGTTAGGTTTGAAGAAGATAAAGCATGGAGACCTCAGGTAAGGGTATTTATAGGGTACGGGAGGAAACGACTGAAGGATGTGGTGTTAGTCATCAGTAGTTTTAAACGACCGTTGACATGGTATTATCCTTTCAGACGTTGAAACAGCTGAAGTCGCGGTGTAGGCATCAGTAGTTTAGAAAACTACTGAAGACCGTGGTTTTGACTTCAGGTGATTGAAACAACTGAGGACATGGTGTTTGTCATCAGTAGTATGAAACTACTGAAGACAGTGGTTTTGTCATCAGCTGTTGTAAACAACTGAAGACTTGGTATTGGTCATCAGTAGTTATAAAACTGCTGAGACGGTTTTGCTTCAGTTGTTTAAAATGAAACAGCAATGGTACAAACGACTGAAGGGAAAGTTCTCTTCAGCTGTTTTCGTCAATTCTTAGCTTTTCAGCTGTTTCAAACTATCCTCAACACATTCATCAGTCTTTATGGCTGATTTCAGTTGTTTCATAGGACATCAGTACTTATCTGTTTTTACTGATTTCAGTAGTTATGACTACATCAGTAGTTGTAACTACTTCAGTAGTTTAGAGCAGATGAAGTACTTCAGTACTTGTGAGAACTTTTAGCCTTCAGTAGTTATAAAAAGTACTGAGGTTAAAAGAGCTCATCAGTACTTATATGTGACAGGCACTCATGATCATCAATATGAATTACTGAGATCATCAGTAGTTGTCACCTATTCTAGCTGCAGCATACCAAGCCTTAACACCAGGTTTTGGAAAGTTGAACTATCCAAAGGCTTAGTAAAAATGTCTGCAAGCTCATCAGCACTGGGCACAAACTTAGGATCGATCAGACCTTTTTCAAAACAGTCTCTTATAAAATGGGTGTCTGATCTCTATATGTTTGGTCCTAGAGTGCTGGACTGGATTTTTGACAATGCAAAGAGCTGAAGCACTATCCATTAACAATGGAGTCTTAGTCTCTGTAATGCCATAATCCAAAAGTTGTTTTGAAGCCAGAGTACCTGAGATGTACAGCTTGCAGCAGCAATGTACTCGCTTCCGCAGTGGATGTAGCAACTGAGGTCTGTTTCTTGCTCTGCCAAGAAATTAAGCAGTTGCCTAGGAATTGACATCCACCAGAAGTTGATTTCCTGGTCAACTTACACCCTGCATAGTCACTGTCAGAAAAAGCAACTAATTTACCAGAATGTCTGGTAGAGTACCATAAACCTAGAGATGGAGTGCCTTGCAGATATCTAAAGATCCTTGACTGCAATCAGATGAGACTCTTTAGGTGCAGCCTGAAATCTAGCACAAACACATGTAGCAAACATAATATCTGGTCTAGAGGCTGTTAAATACATCAAGGACCCAATCAACATCTGTAAAGTGTTTCATCAACCACTTTACCTTTCTGATCTGAGTCCAGTTGTGTGGTGCTGCTCATGGGAGTAGAACAGGGCTTACAATGTTGTAAATCAAACTTTTGCAAAAGATCTTTTGTATATTTGGATTGATGAATAAAATTCCCTCAGCCTTTTGTTTGATTTGCAACCCCAGAAAGAACTGTAATTCTCCCATGGCACTCATTTCAAACTTTGTTGCATCAACTTTGTAAAGGCATCACACAACTTTGGATCAGAGGATGCAAAAAATAATATCATCTACATAAATTTGAACAAGTAGATTATGCTGCCCAGCTTTCTTAATAAATAAAGTCTTGTCTATGGAGCCTCTAGTGAAATTGTTTTCCAGAAGAAGTTTGATAATGTCTCATACCAGGCTCTGGGAGCTTGTTTTAACCCATAAAGAGCTTTATCAAGCTTATACACCCAATTAGGATGTTTGTTGTCCTCAAAGCCTGGAGGTGACATACATAAACCTCTTCTTTAACTTTTCCATACAAAAATGCACTTTTGACATCCATTTGAAAGACTTTAAGTTTTTGATAAGCAGCATAAGCTAAAAACAATCGAATTGCTTCCAGTCTGGCTACAGGGGCAAAGGTTTCATCATAATCAATACCTTCTTCTTGTGCAAACCCCTGAACAACCAGTCTGGCCTTGTTCTTAACAATAAGCCCATTTTCATCAGTTTTGTTCCTAAACACCCATTTAGTGCCTATTGCACACTTACCTGGAGGTAGAGGAACCAGTTCCCCACTTGCTGTTTCTTGAACTGAAGAAGCTCAAGCTGCATGGCATCAACCCATCCATTGTCCTTTAAAGCAATGTGATAATTCTTTGGCTCTTGCTGACTGATGAAGAGAGCATAGAAGCAGAAATTTGACAATTGACTTCTTGTTGATACTCCAGCAGTGATATCACCAATGATTTGAGACATGGGGTGATTCTTCAGATCTTGATACACAATGAGATCTGTGCAAGTGTTTGTAGCCGGTTCAGCAGCAACAGATGGTGATGGTGAATCATTTCCTTGAAACCAATCAGTGGATGGTAATTCAAAGGAAGTTGAATTCAAAGAAATCTCATCAGCATTTGTTGTGGATGGTGCTACTGGCGCTACAGGAACATCAGGTCTAGTTGAATCAGGCAGCTGATCACTAAACCTGAAGAGTGAGTACTGCAATCATCATCATCATCAGCAGTACCACCAGGTGATGAACTGTTGACAGGAGCAACAGCAGGAGTTTGATAAGGAACATATTGCAGTATGTCCAGATCAAATAACTCCACAGACTTTGTGGAATCTTGTCCTTTGGAGATTCATTAAACTTAACATGTAGAGTTTCTTCAACAATCTTTGTTCTGCAGTTGAAGACTCTGTATGCCTTGCAAGTAGATGAATAACCAACAAAGTATCTGCATCCACCTTAGGATCAAATTTGTGGAGTTGATCCTTTGTGTTGAGAATAAAACAGGGACACCCAAATGCTTTGAAAAATGAAATCAGTGGAGCCAAATGATGGAGAACTTCCTATGGAGTCTTCATCAACCTCTGATTTACTAAAACTCTATTTTGCACATAACAAGCTGTGTTGACAGCTTCGGCCCAAAAGGTCAATGGCAAACCTGAGTCAGCCAGCATGGACCTTGCAGCTTCAATGAGGGTCCTGTTCTTTCTCTCCACTACTCCATTTTGTTCCGGAGTCCTTGGAATGCTGAACTGCCTTTTGATTCCCTTTGAGAGATAGAAGTCATCAAGTGTATGATTCTGAACTCAGTTCCATTATCACTCCTAATACACTTGACTGGAAGGGAATACTGCTTCTCAATGTACAGCACAAAGTGGATAATCTTCTGAGCAGCCTCATCCTTTGAGTGTAGAAAGAAAGTCCATACAAATCTGGAGTAATCATCCACAATTACCAGACAGTATTTCTTCTTTGCCATGCTCATTACTCTCACAGGACCAAATAGATCCATATGCAGTAATTGCAAGCAGGCAGTGGACTTGGACACTTCAATAGGAGGAAATGAGACCTTGTGCTGTTTTCCTTTTAAACAAGCAGTGCAAGTTTCATCACAGTGGAACTCCTTTATTGGTAGCCTCTGACTAAACTATTGTGGCTAAGCTGATTCATGTTTTTGAGATTAACATGACCAAGCCTCCTGTGCCATAGTTTAGATTCTTGAAAAGAGGCTTTGGAAAATAGGCAAGGATTACCTTTGAGATCTATCTTCTTAGAGAGATCTAAGGCATACACTTTTCCTGTCCTGTTGGCTTTCAGGAGAGTGTGATCATCCAACACCTTGTCAATCACGGGCAAAACTTTGGATGACAGAATCCTACAGTTTTGACTTGTGAAAAGGGCAACATGGCCTTTATCACCCATTTGACTGACACTCAAGAGGTTGTACTTGAGATTTTCCACATGATTAACATCATCAAATTTGATTTCTCCATTGGAGACAAAGCCTTACCAATGATGTAACCCCTAGCATCATTGCCAAAAGAGACAAATCCCTTCTTTCCTTGAGAGTAGTCATGAAGAAGAGAGATGTTCCCAGTCATGTGCATGGATCCCCCACTGTCTACATACCAGATGCTATTTTGGCATGTTGAAGAACCCTGCAATAATAAACAATCAGTTAGTTTTAGAGACCCAAACCTTTTTGGTTTTGGGCCTGGTCTCATCAATAGATGGTAAACTAGCATGTTTATTTGTAACAACAGCCTGAGAGGAAGAAGATGGTGCAGAAGAGGAGTCCTTTGGCTTAGACCTCCTTTTCTGTGGTTTCAACATAGGAGAATCTAGTTGGTTAATTCTACCCAACAGATGTTGTACCATCATCACCAGCTGTGTCTGATTTTGTGATAAAGCTTTCAGCTCATCAGACACATTGCTAGTGGAGTTAGATAAGGTCCTATGTTGCACCTTCTTCTTTTGAGCACCCTCAGCTGTCACCTGTTTAACTCCTTCCTTTTGGATTGCTTTAAGGACTTAAGGGTTACAGGATTTGATGTTGCTGATACAAATGTGGTCTCAAACTCAGTTTTCATTTTTACCATTTTCTCATTAATTTCTTCCTTTTGTTTGAGTTTGGAACCTCTTTTGTACCAACAATCATCTGTAAGATGATTGAACAAACCACATACTTCACATGGTTTCTTCTTCATCTTAGGTTGATCATCAACTAAAGATGGTGAAGACTTTTCTTCACTGCTTTGGAAGCATTGGTTGCTTTCTTGACAGCATCTTTAGTAGTCTTCAAACTCTTTCTACTGCCAGTTTTCTTCTCTTCAGTACTGACAGCAGTTGAAGTTTGAACTTCAGGAGTTGAATCCTGCTCTCCAGTCTTTTCAGGACCTTCAGGATTGACTCCTGAGTTGATCAACTATTGATCATGTGAATGTCAGCATTTGGACCATCAACATCAGCTGATAGGTTCAAAGAGGACTTGATACTGACTGCTACTTCTGATTGTGCTGTATCAGAAGGTAGATCACATGACTTGATGGATTGGTTATCACTCTCACCATCAGATTCTACCTCTGCTCTTGGGGTAAAATCTGTAGGTGGAGCAGTGTGATTGTAACCAATTCCAAACTTCACATTTGAAGCAGATTGCTTACTAAGAAGCATTTCAAAACCTTTGCATGATTGTACCCATCTATCACACTCGACCTGGGTAACTGCAAGGGTTTCTTTGAGATCTTGTACTTCTCTAAAAGTACATCTTCTCTAGCCTTATCATCAATTATTTTGCAATTCAGTTTATAAACCTCATCATTTTTATCTTTGAGCACAAACTCAAACTCAGCTTTGTTTTTGGAAATTACTTGTTCTAGCTCAATGTTCTTATTAATTAAAGCTACATTGCTTCTCTAATGGAAGCAAATGCTGCTATGCATTGTTCAGAACATAATTTGGCTTTTGCCTCAGAGGATACCTGTGAACCTGTGGTGTAGAGGCATTGGAAGATGAAGTATCAGCAGACTCCAAAGCCATAAGAGCTAGATTCCCAAAGGACTGTCACCACCATGTTGACCAGCACCTGAGAACAGTTGATCATGACCAGACAAGTCATCTGGTAAACTGCTCAGTCAACAACTCCTGGGGTGAAGAAGCTGTGTTGTTGAGATGAAGGTTGTTGATGAGATAGAGAAGGCTGAGGTTCTGGTAATGCATGAGGTTGTGGTGTCATAGGAACTTGAACTTGACTTGACTGTGGCATGTAATAACAAGGGTACTGATAAGGCATTTGACCCTGAGGAACAAAATATGCGGAGATTGTTGTTGAGGATGATGACTAGATGTGACAGGATGTTGCCCTCTGTTTTGTTGACTGTTGCCAGGAAAAGTCACAAAGGGTGCAGTAGAGTTTGATCCAGTTGATCTACACTCTCTTGCAAAGTGTCCAAGCCGTTGGCATTTGTGACACCTCAACTTGCTCTTGTCAAAAACAACTTTGGTTTTGCCAGAGAGTCCTGGGAATTTTTTCCAGTTCTTTTGTAGAACTTCTGAGATCTGATATTTATCAAGGCCATTTGGCTTAAAATATCCATCTCTTCTAAGTCATCTCAGCAATCCCCTTGAGATCATCCATAATGAAACATAATTGTCATTATTACCTCCAGTAAACTGACCATCAACACTTACAAATGCAGAATTAGAAGTGCTCGAAGAGAAATTAATATGCTCATCATACTGGCATTCAGATGCAGCATATTCTGACTCATGACCCACCAAGGCAGTGTTGCCTTGAATAAAGTCTTCAGTGAGCTTTCCAGATGAAGACAGCTTTCTCTTCTGTTCTATCTCTCTCTCAAAAGTGAGCAATTTCCCATGGAGTTGTGAGAGAGATAGTTTGTCCAAACTTGCACTGGAGCGTAGGACAATAGTATATGTGTCCATCTCTCAGGCAGTGATCTGAGAAATCTGTTATCATCTGAATATTGGTGTATTCAAGTTTGACCATTTTTAGTTCAGAGATCAAACAAGAAAACCGCTCATATTGTTGAGTCAGTGTCTCACCCTTTCTATGAGAGAATGTCTCATATTGTTGGGCAAGAATTTCTCTATTATTTGCCAAGACCTCATCTGTTCCTCAAATTGTTCTTTCAAAGCAATCCAGAGGTCATGGGCAGTTTCATGATGCATTAGCCCAGAATAGATTTCATTGGGCAAAGCCATGGCCAGAATTCCATGGGCTTTTGCATCAATCTCAAGCTTTTTATCTCATCTGAGTATTGCTCCCTCCTCTTCGGAACCATTTGATTGGTTTCCGGGTTATTCACCATAGGCTTGTGTGGACCATGTACCACAGATGTCCAACACCCTGCGCTATTAACAGACAGGTGATGGAGCATACGTCTTGCCATATGTTATACTCATTCCTAACCAGCATAGGAGGCTTGGTTGAGGAACCAGTATTGTGAGGATCATTGGAGGGAGTGGTCATTTTCAGTTCAAAAATAGTTGAGTTCAGTTTAAAAAGAAGTTTTAGACAAACCACAACAAACTCAATGAGAACCAAGAAAAGATCTCAGGATGAATGAGCAGAAATACAGAAAAATTCAATCTCTATAACCGTTTCTTGCAAAAACAAAAGCTAATTCAATCAAACTTGGATCTTGAATAGCAGTTTCAATGATCAATTATAGATCGATCAATGATTAACCTGCTCTGATTACCATTTGACAGGATCAGTGATCACAAGTTTGATGTATCAGAATATAAAGCAGCGGAATACAAACACGAATTAGACAAATTGTAGCAAGCAATCGATACTTGTAAGCGTAAGATCGCATACGGTTATAGAGGAGAGAATATGAATTTCTGATTTCTAGGAATGTTTATAGATGTAGAAATTTCTAATCGAATCAATCAATCATTCCATTCAATTGCTCATATCGCTCAATGATTACAATGGGTTGTCACTCCTATTAGAGTGCAACAGTCACTGCTGTTATCACGGAAAGTGACAACTGGCAGATCCAATACAGAAAAATAACTTCTTAACAAACTACTGAAATGTTCACAACTACTGAGAACATATCAGCAAGTTAAGTACAAAATATAAAACTACTGAAACTACAACGACTGAAGAACAAGCTCTTCAGTCTTTTTACAAAACTACTGAAACAAAGAAAATAAAACTACTGATATCACAACTACTGAAGAAGTACTCTTCAGCAGTTGTGACAAACTACTGAGGCTTCAGTACTTGATCTTCAGACTTTGACCTTCGGCGTTTCATCAGATGATGACTTCAGTAGATATCATCAGCTGATGTCTTCAGTCTTTGTCTTCAGACTTTGTACATCAGTTGTTGATCTTCAGTACTTGTGAACTCTTCAGCTGTTGTACTTCAGTACTTTGGTCTTTCAGCTTCAGCACTTTGTTCTTCAGCTGTTGTACTTCAGCCACTTTGGTTCTTCAGCAGTTAAGGTCTCAGCACTTGATCTTCAGCTGTTGAAGTCTTCAGCACTTGTCAAACTACTGATGAGGCTTTCAGCAGTTGTTGTGATACCGTGTGGGACTTAGAGGTTTTCTGATCTTGGCTCATTGGTTCTTTGGTCAAACATAGTGTATGTGTCCTATCTCTCAGGCAGTGATCTGAGGAATCTGTTGTTCATCTGGCTATTGGTGTATTCCTGTTTCACCATTTTCAGCTCAGATATCAAGCAGGAGAAACGCTCAAATGTGAGTCAGTGTCTCACCCTTTCTATGAGAGAATGTCTCATATTGTTGGGCAAGGATTTTCTCTATTGTTTGCTAAGACCTCATCTGTGCCACCGAATTGTTCCTTCAGGGCATTCCAGAGATCATGAGCAGTTTCATGATGCATAAGCCCAGAATAGATTTCATTAGGCAGTGCCATGGCCAGAATTCCATGGGCTTTAGCATCAATCTCAAATAGTTTCCGATCTTCATCAGAGTATTGTTCCTTCTTCTTCGGAACCATTTGATTGGTTTCCGGATTGTTCACCATAGGCTTATGTGGTCCATGTACCACAGATGTCCAACAACCTGAACTGTTAACAGACAGGTGATGAAGCATTCTTCGTTGCCATATGTTATACTCGGTCCTAACCAGCATCGGAGGCTTGGTTGAGGAACCGGTATTGTGAGGATCATTAGAAGGAGTCGTCATCTCAGATTCAATCAAATTCGATTAAGCTAAACCAATTTGAGAACAAAAACCAACACCCCATTGAACTAGAAGATCTCAAAATAAATGTGAACGAAAGCGACAGAAATTCATAATCTATAACCAGTTCTGCGAAACTCGCTAATTCAATCAAACACAGATATCAATTAGCAGTTTCAATGATCAATTGTTAGATCGATCAATGATTAACCAGCTCTGATACCACTGTTAGAATTAGTGGTTTATATTTGATTGATTTGAGAGTATAGCAGCGGAATTCAAACAATGAATTAGTCGATTCACAAGAACGAAACGATATTCAATGAAGAACAAAGACGGTTATAGAGAGAGAATTCTGCAATATATTTCATTTAATATTCCGCTTCGTGGTAACAGAATGTCACACTTACATTTAGGTCGACACCTCTTATATAAGAGATGTGACGTCTGCTGATGTCACTTGATAGTGACAACTAACAGATTATTACAACTGAAACACAACTACTGAAGATGTCAAAACAGCTGACATCTCCTTACAAAAATGCTAAGTGTTATCAGTTGTTATAACTACTGAAAAACATAAAACACTGAAACTACAACGACTGAAGAACAAGCTCTTCAGTCGTTTTACAAAACTACTGAAAGTGAAAATATAAAACTACTGATATCACAACTACTGAAGAAGTACTCTTCAGCTGTTGTGACAATACTACTGAACTTCAGTAGTGGTCTTCAGACTTGAACTTCAGATGTTTCATCAGCTGATGACTTTAGTAGATATCATCAGCTGATGTCTTCAGTCTTTGTCTTCAGACTTTGTACATCAGTTGTTGATCTTCAGCTTGTAAACTCTTCAGCTGTTGTACTTCAGTACTTTGGTCTTTCAGCTTCAGCACTTGTGTTCTCAGCTGTTCAGCTTAGTAACTTGTGTTCTTCAGCTGTTCAGCTTCAGTACTTGTGTTCTTCAGCTGTTCAGCTTCAGTACTTGTGTTCTTCAGCTGTTGTACTTCAGCACTTTAGTTCTTCAGCTGTTGAAGTCTTCAGCACTTGATCTTCAGCTGTTGAAGTCTTCAGCACTTGTCAACTGCTGATGAAGCTTTCAGCAGTTGTTTGATACCATGTGGGACTTAGAGGTTTTTTGATCTTGGCTCATTGGTTCTTTTGGTCCAACACATTCATCATAAAAACTTTTTCAAAAGAATGCATCGTTCATCAGTTACAAGATTACATTGTTATATTACATCACAAAAGCTTCATATAAATGGATGCCATCCAAAAGAGTTGAGCAGTTGCCTCGTGCCATCCTCAACAATGCTCACCTGCTAACTAGAAAATGCATAAAAGTCAGCGTTGCTGAGTGAATTCTAGTTTTATAATAAAACTTACTTTTCTTTCATAAAACCATTCTTTGCTTTCTTTCAAAACCATACTTTACATTTGTTTGTGATCATATATATACGTACATACAGATAATATATTTATTATCTTCATTATTCTTTCGTTCATACTTTCATTCATTCATTCATTACTTCCAGTGACATGTACATTACCCCGAACATTGTGCACGAAGCGGGTAACTGGGCCTGAGGTCTTTCATAGACCTCAAACATTATGCATGAAGCTGACTCCAGTACCTAGGGCAAGCGGCAAGGATCCCATTCATATGGTCAATCACAAAGATTGGACCCCAATGTGCATCCTTTTAGGTAGCTAACCCGCACACCATTGAGCTAACACCTACATATGGTGTGCACCTCCATACATTTGCTTGCATGCATTTCTTACATTCATTCATTAATTCATTAATGCATGCATTCATCATCATGTTCCTCTTTCATTATCTTTCACTTTACGTTACATAATACTTCGTTCATTTATTATCATAACACGTAAAGTCATAGGAAAGATAATCATACATCATATAAGGAACATATCATTCATACATCATCATGCAGGGAGACATACATACATAACATACATCATGCATAAGCATGCAACATCATCATCATGCATAAACATCAAGCACATAACATTACATGCCCATCATACCATTTATAACCTCAAAAGTCAACTTTCATAACCCCCGAGAATCTCCTAGGTCAAAGCCTACATTACCTCTTTTTCCCCAGAAAGTCAGAATTTCTCTAAGTGTTCATCCACATTTCCTATAGTCATCCGCATTTCCTATAGTCATCCGCATTTCCTACAGTTCATCCGCATTGGCTATAGTTCATCCGCATTTGTCATCCGCATTTGTCATCCGCATTTGCCTAACTCATCTGCATTTATTATACTCAGTAAATGTTCCCCCGCATTGACTCACTTCATCCGCATTTACTTATGCAGGATCGTTGAAGGGTGTAAGTTACAACACAACAACACAAAGAGAGATTAACTAAACTTTAATCAAACAGTAAGATTTTCCGAAGCTTTTGGAAGTCAAAAAGCTTTCGAAGGTTAATTATCTTCGGAAGTTTTAATTAAAAAGCTTCTGAAAATGACTTCGGAAGATTTTCCTGAGAGATTTGATGATTTTGCTTCGGAAGAGAAATTAAAACTTGAGTGCTTTGTATAGAAATCAACAAAGCATTCGAGCGTTAATTTTGCTTCGGAAGTAAAAGGTCCTTGAAAATAAGTAAGTGTCTAAGATAAATATTTAAGCTTCGGAAGATGGATTTAAAATCTCTTTCGAAGGTAAATTCTTAGACAGTTAAATATTTTGAAGGCATGATTTGCTTCCGAAGTTAAAAGCATAACTTCCAAAGTATCAGAAATTTTCAAAAATCTAAGGAAAGTCTTCAAAAAGAAATTCTCATCGAAAGAAAACATGAGCTTATGAAAGTGATGAACTAGACAACTTAGGACTACATATTTTAAGAAATAATAAGAATTAGTTTTAAGAAAAGCTTACTAAAAGTTTATCATCCCAATAGTTGATATTAGATATTTAAATCTCTGTTCATCAAAAGCCTTTGTAAACAAATAAGCATATTGTTCATCTGTGTGAACCTTGACTAGTTTAATTAATCCCTTTTCATAGTTATCTCTTATTAAATGATACCTGATATTGATGTGCTTTGTCCTTGAGTGCTGCACAGGATTCTCTGTGATGGAGATAGCACTGTTGTTGTCTATGTGAATAGGAGTCTCCTTGAAGTTTAACCCATAGTCTAGCATTTGATTCTGAATCCGAAGCACTTGAGCACAACAGCTAGCAGCAGCAATGTATTCAGCTTCAGCAGTTGATGCAGAGACACAGGATTGTTTCTTGCATTGCCATGAGACAACCCTTCCACTAAGGAATTGACATCCCCCAGATGTAGACTTTGCAGTCATGTTGCAACCACCATAATCACTATCTGTATAAGCATACAGATTGAAGTTAGGATTCTTGGGGTACCATAAACAAAGTGTTGAAGCACCTTTGAGGTATCTTAGAATCCTCTTGATAGTGATGAGGTGAGACATCTTAGGGTTGGCTTGATATCTTGCACAGATGCATGTAGCAAACATAATATTAGGCTTGCTAGCAGTAAGATACATAAGAGACCCAATCATAGCCCTGTATAAGTGCTCATCTACACACTCGCCCTCAAGATCAGGACCAAGGGAGTGGTTTCTAGCTATGGGTGTCTTAGCAATCTTACAGTCAGTCATATTTAACCTCTTAAGTAGGTCTTGAACATACTTTGACTGACTTATGAAGATGCCATCTTCAACTTGCTTAACTTGAATTCCCAGAAAGAAATTGAGTTCCCCCATGGCACTCATTTCAAATCTGTCTTTTATCAGCTTCTCAAAGTCTTTGCAGAGCTTTGGATTAGTTGAACCAAAGATGATGTCATCTACATATACTTGAACTAGCAATATGTCTTTTCCTTGTCCTTTGATGAAGAGAGTTCCATCTGTTGCACCCTGAAAGGATCATACATGCCAACTCAATGGGTGAATTGATGATTGCTCACTGGAATCCCATAAGTCCAGATGAAATGCGGATGAAGATCTGCAAGGAAAATAACAAGTGTTATCTTCCGTATTAGTTAATGCAGAAGACATAACTCTGATGCGGACAAGTGTTTACTCTTCCGTATTGACTGATGCGGAAGACATAATACTAATGCTGAAGAACAAGTTACTCTTCCGCATTGACTAATGCGGAAGAACAAAAGAAGATGGGACAAGACTTTGCTCATCCGCATTGACAAATGCGGATGACCAACCAAATGCGCACAAGTATTTGTTCATCCACATTAACCAATGCGTATGACCAACTTACTAATGCGGATGATCAAGTGGAAATGCTGATCAAGATTATCTCATCCGCATTTGTCAATGTGGATGAACAAGTAGAGATGCGGATCAAGACTTAGACTAGTTTCTGATGTAATAGGTCAGGGGTAGTTTAGTCATTTTGTAAAGGCATCTTGTATGCCTATAAGTAGAATAGTTAACCTCGTACTGAGGTGATGGCTGATAGATAGAGAATTTTTGTTGTAATCATTTTTTGTAACTTATCAACTTTCATATATCAATACAAAAAACATTATGAGTAATTTTCTTGCTTTGAATGTTCTTTGATTGTTTGTTCCGCCACTCAATCATTGACTTGATTATCATATTCGATTCTCAGTAAGAATATCACTCTTACTCAAACCCAGTCAATTGGTATCAGAGATTTGGCTCTCGATTCTCTTTCAGATCTACGCACAGACTGAATAGAACTCGATTAATCTGATAATCAAGTTGCTAGTAGTGGATATCACCATCTCTACTTAGCAAACCACAAGAAAATCAGTACAGAACTCATTCTGAACCTCGAAAGAACTACTTGAACAAGTTGGACTCATCAAACATAATCAATCTTAAAATCTATACTTACACAAATCAACATGGATTCTAACAGTTACTCTGAACTAGGTCATACACCTAAACCTCCTATGCTTAAACACAAATATGAGTTTAAACAATGGAGAAAAGGTTTAGAAATTATATCACAGGTGTAGATCCTGATTTTTGGATCTCAATATGTAAGGGTCCACACAAGACTGTTACTCTCTACAGCTCAAGCTGCACTATACAAGACTGCTAGAATACCAATTGAAGACTTAACTCTGTATGAAGATGACTATAAGAAAATAAAATTGATCTCAAAGCATACTCAATTTTGACTCAAGCACTCAAATGGATGTGCTGAAAAGATTGGAAAAGTATGGATTTGCCAAAGCTGTTTGGGATGCTCTCAAAATTATGTGTGAAGGAAGCAGTGAGGTTGTTGAAATTAACAAAGACAAGCTGGTCAATCAGTATGAAACCTTCCATCACACCAAAGGAGAATCCATATCAAACAACTGCACAGATTTGTACAGTTGGTCAATGACTTGGAAATTATGGGTGTTTCATACAACATAAAGAACTTAACAAGAAAATGCTTCACAGTCTACCTGAAAGCTGGAAGGAAAATGTCACAATGCCGAAAAATACTCTTGATCTTGAGAGTACCAGTCTAGACATTATGATAGCCAAGATTGAAGCTTTGGAACTTGATGAACGAAGCAGAAATCTGAGTGGACCAAGAGTGATTCAAGCCTACAAATTCCCTTTAGAATCACATTCTGTTGAAAATGCTTTCATCACAAAGGAAGATGACTTCATCTCATCAAGAGATCAAATGAACAATACTGGGTTCATTGTATCTCCACCATTCAATCACCATTCAACTTGAGCTCAAGCACCAAATGTCTCCACTATTCCTCATACCTCTCCAGAAGACTTGAAATCAAACGAGCAAAAGGCAACTTACAATGCCTTTGTTGCAAGTTTCATATCTAGGGGGAAGGCTCACTTTTGCCCACCTAATACAGGAATATTTAGAAGAAATAGACCTGATGATGTTGAGGAGATGGATCTACAGTGGCAAATGGCAATGATTGCCATGAGAGCAAAGAAATTCTCAGAAAAGGAAGAAAGTTGAGCCTGAATGAGAACAAAACTTGGATATGAAAAATCCAAGGTAAAATGCTTCAATTGTGGCATGACTGGCCATTTCTCAAGAGAGTGTAATGCTCCTAAAAGAAACAACCATTCAAGGAACTCTCCAGGTCAATCATCATCACAACCCAATTCAAGCTATCACTCAAACAATCAACAACAGTAGTACCATCATTCTCATCATCAACAACATACTAGAATCAACCACAGCTGACTAATCAAGCCCATGCAAGCAGTTAGCCTTCTGCCAGTGCCCTTGTGATCAAACAGATGGGATATGTGACTGGAGTGTGTATGCTGAGGAAGTCAAGCCTCAATTCCAGAATCATGCTCTTATGGCTCACATCATGATGGACCATCTTCAATGCCTACTGAGGTAAAAACTAACCTTTGTAGTGAGAAATGCATAAATGAATTACAAGAGTATAGAGAACACAACCATAAACTAGCAGATAAAATTAAAAAAGAAAAAATAAAGTCAGAAATGATGAAGAGAAAACTAAAAAGTTTTGAAATTAAAATCAAATCTCTCATTTCTGACATAGAAAAATTGCATGGTGAGAAATACAATCTTGTAGCTGAAAATGAGCTACTTACTGAAAAGTTAGCTCAAGCTAAAGCTCAACATCTATGACTGAAGTGAAACTTGAAAAGTTTCAAATGTCTTCAGTCAAGCTGCAAGAGATGCTGCTGGATTCACAAAAGATCAAACGGACATGTCAGGGATTGGGTATATTCATGTCCTCCACCATACAATGACAATTACACTGTCATGCCTGACTCTGTCTCACTCTCTGAAATAATCGAACCTAAAACTATGGAACCTAAATCAGTAGTGAAACAAGTGACAAATCCTCAAAACAAACCTGATGTTTATTTTGAAACCAATGAGGATAAAATCAAGTTAGGACACCCAATCAAAATCAAAGAGTGCTCAGACAAGACAGTAAGTGTCATGAAACCATCAAGCCCTATAAAATTGTACCTTTTATAAAATTCATACCATCTTTTTACAAGGCAAAAGAAATATGTCAAAATAGTGAAACCCAATACTAAGAGTAGTTCTGATAATGAGATTGTATCTCCACAAAATTCAAGCAAATCAAAAGGTTTCACTGAAAAAGAAACCCACTGTAAAACTAAGTTCAACACATAAAACTTCATCAGACCCTTAGTCATCAAGGTTAAGGCAAGGAGTTGGGTTTGATATCTATAATAAAGAACATGTTGACCAGTTTGAGAAAGAGGTGAGAAGTAGGTAAAGAAATAGAACAGCCTAGACAACTGAACAAAAGTAGTGTTGTGAAACAATCTACTAAAAGGCTGATTCTGATTCATCACCTAAAGAAAAGAAAGCGACTCATCAAAAGAAAGTATCAGTTAAGTCACACAAGGAAAATCTGATTCAAGAAACAAACAAATGTATTATGATATTTGTGACATGTTCAATCACAAGACATATATGCTTCTTCAATCAAGATTGTTCTATCTGTGATATGAACAATCACTCCACCAAAATTGCTATTTCAACAAGTATTGTTCAATCTGTGACATGAACAATCACAATACATCTGATTGGTTACTTTATTCAGAAGGGGTTGAGAATTCCACAACACAAGCCCATCTAAAAACATCTACTATGATGCATTCTGTCAGACCTCATCTTCATATACTCAATCTAGGACACTAGATCAACAAATGACAGAAATAACTTGAAGGATTTAAGGAAGGGTCAAAGAAATCATCTCACAATGAAACACAAACTTGACCTTCCTAAGTAAAAACCAACTTTTGATAATGAAACTCGGGCTAAACTTTTACAAAGAAATAGAGACCAATGATTTCATTATTCATCTGAATCCTCAGTAGATGTTGATGGGATGACTCGACCAATTCATTATCAAAAGTCTCCCAGAACACCTCCATCTAAATCACTATTTAGAGGGAAATACCAGGAGGTGCTATCATGAATAGGAACAGGAAACCCAAGACCATCATGGCTTGGGTTTCTTATTCTAATTAGTTCTTTTGTTTGTAGGATCATCCACACAGGTCTAATAGCCTATGGTACGTAGACAGTGGATGCTCCCGACACATGACTGGAGATCGTTCCCTCCTTCATGATTTCAAGTACATACAAGGAACTACTGTGGCATTCGGTGGAGATTTAGAAGGTGGTAGGATTATAGGAGAAGGATCTGTGACAAACGGGATGCTGAGCTTTGACAGAGTGAATTACTATGAACAACTGAATTTCAATCTGCTAAGCGTGTCTCAGATTGTGACAAAAATTATTCCACTCACTTTACAGACACTCACTGCTACATTCTGAAACCTGGATTTCATATTCCTGAAGAATGGGTTGTCTTAAAGACTCCGAGGAAGAATAATACATATGTCTTAAACCTGTGTTCTGCATCACATAAGGAAGAAACATGTCTTTTGTCTAAAGCATCATTTGATGAGTCACAGCTTTGGCATAGACGTTTGGGGCACACTAACTTTAAAAATATGAACAAGTTAGTCAAAGGAAACCATGTAATTGGTCTTCCTAAAAACGAATTCAATTTTATTGATCAATGTTCGGCGTGCCTCAAAGGAAAACAACACAAATCGTCTCACAAAACCAAGCTAGTGAACACTAATAATACTCCATTGAAGTTACTTCACATGGATATTTTTGGACCAACTCATGTAATGAGTATGGGAAAGAAACAATATTGTTTAGTGATCATTAATGACTTTACTCGATTCACATAGGTGTTCTTCCTACTTTATAAAAACGAAGCATCCCAAATCATTCAAGAATTTATCACTAAAATTGAAAATCAACTTGATCTCAAAGTCAAAATAATAAGAAGTGATAATGGTACAGAGTTCAAAAATGAAAATATGAGTTCCTTTTGTGCAACCAAAGGCATTGCTCATCAATTCAGTGCAGCTAGAACTCCTCAACAAAATGGGGTAGCGAAAAGCGAAATAGAACACTGATTGAAGCAGCAAGAATGATGCTAGCCGATGCTAACCTGCCAATCACCTTCTGGGCAGAAGCAGTTAATACATCATGCTTTGTGCAAAATCAAACTCGGATTGTTAAAGAAAGTAACATGACACCTTATGAAATGATCTTTCATAGGAAACCATTTATTGGATTCCTCAAATCATTTGGTTGTCCAGTCTCAATATTAAACTCACGTGATCATTTGGGAAAATTTTCATCTAAGTCTGATGAAGGATTTTTTGTAGGTTATTACTCCGTCTCAAAGGCTTATAGAGTGTTCAATCGTAGACTGAACATTATCGATGAATCTACAAATGTTAAATTCAAAGAACATTCATTTCCCAAATCTACAAATGGTCCTGATTGATTGTTTGATATTGACACTTTTACTAAATCATTTGACCAATTTCACTTGTCTAATGCAGGAAATATACATTCAGGTGATACTTCATCAACTGTATAAAGAAGAGATAATTATCCATTAATTCCACCTACATCTGATGAACATATGAATGAAGATGTTCCTCTTCAAGTTGATCCCATCAGACATCTGTCACAAAACCTTAGTGTTTCTTCTGAAGAAGGTCCCAGCCTGGTACCATCTCACTCAGATGACTTGACACATGAGATCAGAAATCAAAAACAGGCTTCTCATCCAGTAGAAACTCAAGGTACATCAAATGATGCAAGCAACCTCAGTGCTGCTGAAGATGTAGCAGTTATTGAAACAGAAGTTGACAATCTTCATAATTCAACAACAATACAAGATGAATGTCCTCTGACCATAATGAACTGAATGTCTCCAATCTTGATGTAACTATTGCTGGTGACACCATTCCAACCACAAGAATACACAAGAATCATCCAGTTGAAACCATTATTGGTGATCTTAATGAGAGGGTGACAAGAAGCAAGTCCAGTATTGCAAACATCTGTTTGTTCTCCTGCTTTCTATGTCAAACAGTACCCAAAAACATCAAAGAAGTGCTTCAAGACAATAGTTGGATTGAAGCAATGTAGGAAGAATTGCTCCAATTCAAGAAGCAAGAAGTATGGCAGCTGGTAGATCTTCCCGAAGGACAATACCCTATTGGCACCAGATGGTTGTACAGGAACAAGACTGATGATAGAGGGCTAGTCATCAGAAATAAAGCAAGACTAGTGGCACATGGATACACTTAGGAAGAAGGAATCGACTACGATGAAGTGTTTGCTCCCGTTGCCAGACTAGAAGCAATCAAAATCTTTCTTGCATATTCTGCATCCATGAAATTTACTGTTTATCAAATGGATGTAAAGTGTGCCTTCCTGTATGGAAAGATTGCTGAAGAAGTCTATGTGAGTCAACCACCTGGCATTGAAGATCCAGATTTCCCTCATAGAGTTTACAAGCTTGACAAAGCTCAGTATTGTCTTTATCAAGCACCAAGAAAGTGGTATGAGACTCTATCATCCTTTCTTCTTGCCCATGGGTATGAAAGAGGAAAGATTGATCAGACTCTCTTCAGAAGAATAAGAGGGAAAGACATGCTGTTAGTCCAGATCTACGTGGATGACATTATATTTGGCTCGACAAACAAGCAACTTTGCAAAGAATTTGAAGATCTTATGCATTCAAAGTTCCAAATGAGTGCTATGGGGGAACTCACCTTCTTTCTAGGGGTGCAAGTCCAACAAACAGCAGATGGAATCTTCATCAACCAATCAAAATATGTAGAAACCATGTTGAAGAAATTCCACTTTACTGACGGTCAGTCTATCAGAACCCCTATGGATACTAAAGTGAAGATTGGACCTGACCCTGAAGGCAAATCAGTGGAACAGACTCACTATTGATCAATGATAGGTTCACTTATGTATCTAACAGCCAGTAGGCCTGACATTATGTTTGGTGTTTTTGTGTGTGCTAGATATCAAGCTGATCCAAAAGAATCACATGTGAATGCAGTCAAGAGGATATTCTGATATCTGAAGGGCAAACCAGCTCTAGGATTATGGTATCAAAGGAAGGAGAATTTAATCTCTTTGCCTACACAGACAGTGATTATGGAGGATGCAACTTCAACAGGAAATCCACTTCTGGCGGTTGTCAATTTCTTGGTCCCAGACTAGTATCCTGACAATGCAAGAAGCAGACACATGTGTCTGTGTCCACAGCAGAAGCTGAGTATATTGCTGCATCAGCATGTTGCTCTCAAGTTCTCTGGATTCAAAACCAGATGCTTGATTATGGTTTTAACTTTTTGCATACACCAATTTCTATTGACAATACAGTTGTTGTCTTTATAACTAACAATCCAGTTCAACACTCAAAAAAGAAAATGTATTGAGATTAAATATCATTTTTTGAGAGACTGTGCTGAAAAGGGTTTAATCAAATTGATTCAAGTACCAACAGAAAATCAATTAGCTGATTTGTTTACCAAGGCATTTGAACCTAGTAGGTTTGAATTTCTAGTTCAGTCAACTGGCATGATTAACCTTGACTAAACACTATGAAAAACATCAAAAACAATTTAAAACATCAGAAATACCACAAAGAGAAATCAAGTTTTATGAAGAAAAGAATTCTTTGGGAAATGATATAATTACAGTCGTTATATCATTCACTGTGCTTAATTTCAAAATGTAAAAGATTGAAATGACTTACCAGATATGTTGGTAGGCTCAACTTAGAAGAAAAGATACATGCAGTGATGAATTAAAGACATATTCAATTGTGAAACACTCATCACAAAGTACAGGTCTGTATTGGCTTATCTGAATGCATGTGTGTGTAGTAGCCTAAACACACGAGGTAATGATACTTTATGAATCTCTTTCACCACATCATATTTCATCTTTGTTTTGCTGAGCAAAGACCTAATGAAACTTGCATATAGTGCAGATGTCATGATCCAAAAGATTCCCAATGTGGAACACATCAAAATATTGGATGAATCAACAAAGTAATACATTCCAAGTGAATGAACAAAAGAATCCTATCATGGATCACCTTCCAAAGTGAAGTGAAAAGAATCCTAATATGGATCAACATGAAAAAGGATCAAATTAAAAGAATCCCAATGAGGATCAGTGAAAATGAGATTTCATGACTTAAGTAACCTGGTAAGAAAAGTTGTGAAAACGTTCTACCATGCATTGTATAAGGAGGGTTGATCATTTCATGCTTATGTGTGTGAGGTAGAAATTGAATAATAAATCAACCAAAACATGATAAAAGTCATTTGCATCAAAGTATCAGCCAGGTATGAGTTTAAGAGGACAAACATACCTTCAATCTTCAAGTTCATAATCATGCCATTTAATCATAAAGGATGCACATGTGTAATGTAAGATTGATATGATCCCAATAAAGATATTTTTCTCTTCATTATTAAATTAATTAAAATAATATTCAAAAACTTTTAAATCTTTAAAGTTTCTCTCCAAATGTGGACATAAACTTTAGGGGGAGTTTATTGATTCATAGAGATGGTCTTTCTACAATCTTCATCTCGGAACCTATTTCACTGAAAAAGTTACCGATGGAAGCCATCTACAACATGAGCAGAATGAAGATACATGTGCTAAGTAGAGACAGGATGTCAGAAGCAACTGATTTTGTAAACATGATCAAGGCTATCCTGGATCCTACTAAAGCTGCATTCATACTACCTCCAGAAGACCCAGCTGAATCATCACAACATCAATCACCTCCTAAACATTGAGGAAAACTAGGCTGTACAATCCTTAGGGGGAGTATTGTTGCACCCTGAAAGGATCATACATGCCAACTCAATGGGTGAATTGATGATTGCTCAGCTGGAATCCCATAAGTCCAAGATGAAATGCGGATGAAGATCTGCAAGGAAAATAACAAGTGTTATCTTCCGTATTAGTTAATGCAGAAGACATAACTTTGATGCAGACAAGTGTTTACTCTTCCGTATTGACTGATGCGGAAGACATAATACTAATGCTGAAGAACAAGTTACTCTTCCGCATTGACTAATGCGGAAGAACAAAAGAAGATGTGGACAAGAATTTGCTCATCCGCATTGACAAATGCGGATGACCAACCAAATGCGCACAAGTATTTGTTCATCCACATTAACCAATGCGTATGACCAACTTACTAATGCGGATGATCAAGTGGAAATGGTGATCAAGATTATCTCATCCGCATTTGTCAATGTGGATGAACAAGCAGAGATTCGGATCAAGACTTAGACTAGTTTCTGATGTAATAGGTCAGGGGTAGTTTAGTCATTTTGTAAAGGCATCTTATATGCCTATAAATAGAATAGTTAACCTCGTACTGAGGTGATGGCTGATAGATAGAGAATTTTTGTTGTAATTGTTTTCTGTAACTTATCAACATTCATATATCAATACAAACAGCATTTATGAGTAATTTTCTTGCTTTGAATGTTCTTTGATTGTTTGTTTCCGCCACTCAATCATTGACTTGATTATCATATTCGATTCTCAGTAAGAATAGCACTCTTACTCAAACATAATCACCATCTATAGTACCTCTCCTATATCCATGTTTACAGAGATACTTAGACAGTGTCTCATACTATTTCCTGGGTGCCTGATGCAGCCCATAGAGAGCTTTGTCAAGCTTGCAAACATAATCAGGATGATCAGGTCTACAAAACCAAGTGGCTGTTTGACATATACCTCTTCATCTATCACTCCATATAAAAAGGCACACTTCACATCAAGTTGAAATACCTTGAAGTTCTTGGATGCAGCAAACGCTAGGAATATCCTAACAGCTTCTAATCTTACCACTGGAGCAAAGACATCAGTGTAGTCAATCCCTTCTTCTTGTGTGTATCCTTGAACAACCAGTCTAGCTTTGTTCTTGATGATGATGCCTCTATAATCTTTCTTGTTCCTAAACACCTATTTGGTTCCAATGGTAGTCTTCCTAGAAGGAAGAGGACAAAGGTTCCAAACTTTCTGCCTTTTGAATTGAAGCAGCTCTTGTTGCATAGCTTCAACCCAACTTCCATCCTTTAGAGCTTTATCAACTTTCTTTGGCTCTATCTGGGATAGAAAACAAGAGTGAAGACAAACATTTGCTTCATGGGTTGTCCTCTTGTCTTTACCCCTGAGACAACATCTCCAATGATGTTTGTGGTAGGGTGAGACTTGTGGATCCTAAGCTGAGGGATCACAGCAAGTTGTTGAGAAAGATCTAAATTAGGGAAATTTAAATCTGGCATAGATGTTTCTCCCACCATATCAGCACACTTTTCAAGTGAGACTTGATCCAAGCAGTGTGTGACATCATTGATGTTCTCATCTATGGTGTGGTTAGTGGCATCAAAAAATTCTTGGTCACTATCACCACCACCATTGTTGTCTTCCAAAGTTGAGGTGTTCTTATCTGGTTGTAAAGCCTCTGAGCTGGAATTTGAAGGCATACCAGATGTATCAGCTGAGTTTGTCATTGTTGTGCTGATAGAAACCTCATTTGCAGAAGTAGTTCCAACTACAGCTGAAGATATATGACTTGAGGTCTTCCTAGTTCAAATCTTGGATCAGGATCACCTGTATTTAAATTTTCTGCAGATCCTGAAACATTCTCACAAGATTTGTTAAAACAGTTGGTAACCAAATCAAGATCAAATAACCAATCTGGACCAGAACCAGCAACACAGGGTGTGTGTTCATGTAAGTCACATTGGCTGACTCCTTCTAGTTCTGAGATTATACACTCTATAAGCCTTAGCTTGGGAAGAGTATCCAATAAGGTGTCCATCATCTAATTTCTTAACAAACTTGGAAATTTGATCTTTGGTATTCAAGATGGTGCAAGGACATCCAAATAACCTAAGAAAATCAATGAAAGGTTTCCTTTTGTGCCAAAGTTCATAAGGAGTCTTGCCATGAGTCTTAACTACTAAAACTCTGTTCTGCACATAGCAGGCAGTGTTGACTTCCTCTGACCAGAAGGTGATGGGCAGCTTAGAGTCAGACAACATGGTTCTTGCAGCTTCAATCAGTGTCCTGTTTCTCCTCTCAGCAACACCATTTTGCTGAGGAGTCCTAGGAGCACTGAATTGTCTTGTAATACCCTTTTCATCACAAAATGTATCAAGGATTTGGTTCTTAAATTCAGTTCCTTGATCACATCTTATGACTTTGACCTTGTGAATTCTCAATCTTTAAGATGAAATTCTTCAGAATCTCAGGAGTCTCATCCTTAGTTCTAAGGAAGAAGACCAAGTGAATCTTTTAAAGTCATCTGTGATCACTAGACAATATGAGGTCCTTCCTAAACTCATTACACTGGTGGGGCCAAAGAGATCCATATGTAACAAGTGTAGGGGTGTAGTGATAGAGTTCCTTTCCTTAGGCTTGTGAGATACCTTATGTTGTTTCCCTTTCAGGCATGCAACACAATGGTCATCACTTGTAAACTCTTTCTTTGGTATTCCAGTTACCAAATCATGCTTAATCATTTGTTCCTATTCTTAAAGTTTACATGGCACATTCATTTATGCCATAGGAAAGACTCATCACTATTAGCTTTAGACAGAAAGCATAAAACTTCTCCAGAGGAAGAGGTTCTTGCAAATCCATCTTGTACATGTTTCCTTTCCTGGGGGCTCTAAGCAGGATATGCTCATGAGGAATGACCACACCAGGCTTAAGAACAATACACTCATGCTTAATAAAGAGCATGTTATGACTCTGATCACAAAATTGAGATACACTCAGAAGATTGTATCCAAGCTCCTTGACAAAGTTTACCTTTTCTATGCTGAGCTTACCATTTGTGACCTTGCCCCTTCTAGAAATGTAACCACCTTCATCTCCTCCAAAAGCAACTGGTCCTCCATCAATCCTTTCAAAGTTTTGGAGTAGTGACCTATTGCCAGTCATGTGCTTGGAACAACCACTGTCTATAATCCAGACATTTTTGTCTGTCTACAGCTGTCCCTGCACAAAAAGGAAGATTATTTACATTTAGAAACCCAAGCCTTGCTTGTCTTGGGCTCATTAACAGAAGGTAATTCAACAGTAATAGATCCTATGGTTGTACTAAGAGGATCTTGAGCTATTGTTGATAGAGAATTCTCAGTCACTTGGTCTTTCTTAGACTTCCACACCACCTTTGGAGTCTTGGACTTGACCTTCAACACTTTGGAAGCTTTTGGAACTTCAGAAGTTTTGATTACTGAACCTTCGGAAGATTCTGCAGACACTGCAGCAGACTTCAGTGCTTCGGAAGAACTCCTTTCTTCCGAGACCAACTTCTCTTCCGAGGGTAATTTTCCACTTCCCTTCTTCTTAGGCTTGGAGCTTCCGAAGGAAACAGGTTTTCCTTCTGAAGCTTGAATCTTAGAACTCTTTGAAGTCTTTTTTGGTCATATGGATAGTACCTCTAGGATTGTATGGACAATCCTTAGCAATGTGAGTGGTGCTGTCACACATGACATAGTTCATCTTCTTCTTTACAAGAGGCTTTTCCTGAGAACAGGACTGTCTTTGGTCACATCCCATCTCCACCTTCATCTTTGCAGATGCTGAGACAGTCTTCTTGGGCTAAGAACTGTGCTTGGAGTTTGATGGTCCAGGCTGTGCAGAAATGGTACACAGCAGATCAGTCTTCTTCTTATTACTGAGATGAGTTGAACAAGAACTAGAACTCTTAGTAGAAGAGTTTTGGTTGATGTCTTCAGTCCCTACCACTTTAAACCCTGCAGAGATAAAAACTTGTTTCTACTTAGAATCAAAAGTAGCCTTGATCTCTTGAGCCTTCCTAGCCTTTCTTTTGCTCTTTCTGATCAAGTTCTTTCTCATGGACTTGGTCATCACAGTCTTCTTTTTCTCCTCAGAAGGATAGTGACCCTTCTTGGAATCCTCCTCTTCACTCTTCTCAAAGGAGTTCTTCACTATCTCTTCTTCATCCTCTTCACTCATAGGATCTATAAGAGGAAGCTCATCTTCACAAGTTCCACACCTAGGAGATCTTACAGACAAGATTGTGTGTGGAGGAGCTATCTCATTGGATCCCAGTCCTTGTCTATTTTGATAGAACACTTTGTTGTGCAGGGATGAGGATATCATGTTCTTGAAGGTTTCTTCTTCAAGAACACTCTTTTCTGCCCTGGGTTTGCTGATCACAAGCTCAGCTTGGCACTCAGTTAACTTAGTTATGAGATCTTTGATTTGAGTCCTAAAATATGTGTGTTCATGTTTTAGAACTAAAATGGTTTTCTCTAAGTCCTCTATCTTCAGTTTATAATCATTTTCAGACTTTCTAAAATCGGATTTTAAAATGTTTAAGGACTCAAGGTCAGATCTCATTTCCAAGTTGTAGGACATGTATCTGTTAACTTTAGCAATGCATTCAGGAGTACAGAGATGTTCCAATACCTTGGTTTGATCATGATCTTCCATTAGTGCTTGGTTTAGAGAAGCATCTTCCACCTGAAAGCTCCAGTCAAAGCCTCCTTCTTCAACAGCAACAGCAGCCTGCTGCTTTGACTTCTCATTCTGGAGAGCTTTGTCAGTGTAGTTTAGTCTGGATTGTGTTTGGCCACCATTTGTTCTAGGTGCCTTACACTCTTTGGCAAAGTGGCCCATCAAGTTACAGTTGTAACACTTGACTTTGCCTTTGTCCAGACCAAACTTTCCACTGGTTGCATTGCTTGGAAACTTCCTTCCAGTCCTCTTGTAGAACTTCTTGGCTCTGTGAGTGAGAAGAGCCATCTGCTGGACTATTTCCATGTATTCTAGATCATCTGGGTGAATACAGTCCTAGTCTTCAAGAGTGAAAAGAGAGTTTCCACAACTTTCATCAGAAGACACAAAAGCTTGAGAAGAGCTTGTCTCTTGGAATGGGCTTCCTTGAGTGTAGTTCTCCATTGGTGTCTCTGGGAAGGTGATGAAAGGACCCTTTAGTGAATTGTCAGAGTAGCATAAGAGATGATGTTTGGGTTCTATGCTATCCCTTTCAACAATATGTAGGGCTGAACCCATTTGATTGTTAGAGTTGCCAGATGAACCTTGCATGTTCATCTCCATCTGGTAGCCATTGAGAATCCCATATAACTCTGTCAGAGTAAGAGTTTTGAGATTTTCAGTTCTCTTGATCACCACACAGTAGTGTGTCCATTGCCTAGGAAGTGAGGACATGAACTTCCTTACAATGTCTCTGTTTTCAAGAGAAACTCCTCCATCCACTAGGGTATCCACAATCTCAACATACTTGAAATACTGCTTAGTCATGGTTTCACCTGTTTTGAAGGTGAAGTTTTCAAACTGCTGCTTCAGGAGATCCTTTTTGTTCTCCTTGGCTTTAGAGGAACCCTCATACATCAGTTTCAGTGCATCCCATAGTTGCTTGGGTGTTTTGCACTTCTTGAAACCTCTGTACACAGAGTTTGGAAGGGCAGTTTGAAGGGCTGCATGGCTTTTCTGTCTATCTCTACTCTCTTCCTATCTTCATCAGAGTAGTTAGCCATATCTTTAGGGATCATACGAGCACCAGTAGCAGAAGGGGTGTTGGGTATGAATGGTCCATTCTCAATAGACTCCCACATTCTTGAATCAAGAGACCCGATGAAACCTTCCATTCTCAAACACCAGGTATCAAACTCATCAATAGTGATTAGTGGGGACTTGTTCATGGTTCCAGTTTCCATATCAGTTTTGGAAATGACTGCCATTTGAAAAGTTTAGTATTTGTGTGTGTGAGGGATCTTAAGATGGTGAGATCTTATATCAAGTGCTTGAAATGCTTTGATACCAAATGCAGGATCGTTGAAGGGTGTAAGTTACAACACAACAACACAAAGAGGAGATTAACTAAAC
This sequence comes from Flaveria trinervia, assembly GCA_025506515.1. Classification (NCBI taxonomy): domain Eukaryota; kingdom Viridiplantae; phylum Streptophyta; class Magnoliopsida; order Asterales; family Asteraceae; genus Flaveria; species Flaveria trinervia. The sequence goes on from CM046445.1 coordinate 44,600,899, forward strand.
TTTAATTAAATAGTAAACTGGATTAACCAAGTTGAAATACTAAGAACACAAGTAATGTAAGAGATAGAACACAAAGAACACAAGTGTATGGTTTTCAAGAATGCAGTATATTGCTTTCTCTATGTTCTATTACAAGTGTTACAAAAGCATATATGAAAGATACAAGAACATGAGATACTATACTACATCCTACAGGCTGCTATACTTTGAAAGCCAACTGGATACAATTGACTAGACACAAACACAATCAATTGTAGAGTGAAAAGGCAGATTGCCTTTTGACTAGTGACTATGACATGCCATAGCTCACATCCTTATCTATTACAAAAAGGATAAAGTACATAAAGTAGAAAGTTACAGACTCAAGACCTCAATGTACAGTTACCAAAAGCATGGACCTTTTCACCAACTCATGTAAGTTGATGACTTGCAGAGATGCAGCGGAAAGGTGTCCAGCTTTATGGAACAGTACATCAGATAAAGCATGTTACTAAAAGTCTTCGGAAGAAATCTGTCTTCATGAACTTGAAGCTTCGGAAGACTTTGTGTCTAAGGCTTCAGAAGTCTTCATGTTTGGCTTCGGAAGAAACTGGTCTTAGCTTCGGAAGATTTCACACTTAGAGTATTTTTCTGTTTCATGTGTGAAACTTCCTAAGCTTCTTCTTTAATGTACTTGTGCAGCATGCATGATGGACTTAAGATGTTTAGGTTGCATCAGCCTCTTCATTAATCTCTACAACTTACTTTTCTCATCCGCATTTCCATACTTAGTCAATGCTCATGCACATTGACTCACTTCATCCGCATTAACTTACTTTGCTCATCGGCATTTCCAGACTAGTCAATGCTCATCCGCATTTACTGCACTTAGTCAATGTTCATCTGCATTTCCTGCACTTAGTCAATGTTCATCCGCATTGACTTCATCCGCATTGACTTACCCATTGGTTAATGTTCATCCGCATTAACCCTTTTCATCCGAATTTACTTCCAAACACTTAGGCAGATTTAAAAACTTATCAAGTGGGTCTAAAACATCATACTCAATTCCTATGCACCATTCATCATGTTCTAAGCTTAAATCTTACCCTCTAAGCCTTAGAAACACAATCATACATCATCAAGCATGGACATAGTCACACATCACATCATAACATCATCATACACAAATTCAAGCATACGGGTCTGAAACCCAGTTAAATAAAACAATACATTCATGCATTTCCACCCCCAAAATCAGTTAAAACCAGTAAAAGAGGGGTCCTAGAACTCACCTTTGTAGCTTTTGAGTATGGCTTCCTCCAAACTCATTTGCAAATTGAATTCAACCACTTAGAAACCCACTAAAAATATACCCGAACACATACAAACACATATAAGCATAAACCCGAGGATATGACCAGTCAAGAACACCATGAAAGCATGAATTCTTACCTTGAATTCGAGTTCCTTCAAGTTCTTCCTTCAAAGCTGAGAATTTGCTGCTCTTTCTCTCTCTAAAATCCAAAGATCAGTGGTGTATGTGACATATGGGCGGCCATACCACCTTTTACACCCACTTTTCAAACATTTTGTCCTTTTGGACACTTTTTACCCCTAGACTTTGGGTTTTATTTCTTTTCCTTCTTTTCAAATGTTCTAGCTTCCTCCTGTGTCATTATGAATGCTCTGGCGTTCGCCCTTGGTCCTTCACCTCCAGTTTTCTTCACCCCAGAACCCTCAACTCTTGGCTTCTTACAATCCCTGCTCATATGAGCACTTCCCCCGTAGTTGAAACACTTCATACCTCAACACTCTCTAGCCATATGACCAGGCTTCCCACACTTGAAAAAAACATTCAACCCCTATCTACACTCGCCACCGTGCTCCTTCCCACACTTGCCACACTTTTTCAATCTGGCACTAGATGTGACCACATGGCGGTCATCCCCTCGAGCCTTCTTGTTACTCGTCGAGGCACCACCCCGACCAAACCTCTTCCCATTCCAGTTTCTATGACCTTCACCCTTTCGACTACCTTCAATCACCGCCACCACAGTCCTCTCATCATACAATATCCCTGCTAGATCCACCGCTGACCTAAACGTGCTTGGTTGGGTGGCGATCATGTGCCTGTGAATGTCCGTCGGCGATCATGTGCCTGCGAATGTCCGTCGACAAACCTTGAATATACCTCTTGATCTTCCGAGATAGAGGTGTCACCTGATCCGGCTCCAAACATGCAATTTCATTGAACTTTGTGGTGTACTCTTGGTGTGTCATCGTTCCCGCCTCAAATTGCAAAAACTCCCTCTCAACCTTGTCCATTTCCCGGTGGGGACAAAACTCCTCAATCACCAACTTCTTCAGTTCGGACCATCTCATTCTTCCAATGGCCCTGCTGCCTTCAGCTTGGACAATATTGTCCCACCAGCATAGAGTTGAGTCTACAAAAGAGTGGGTAGCGAACTTAACCTTCTGGTCCTCTCGGCACTCACTGATATCAAGTATAACCTCCATTTCCCTCACCCACCGGTGAGCAGCAGCAGCAGTGCCGTTTCCATCAAAAGTAGGGGGCTTGCATCTCATGAATACCCCGTAATTACAGCCTCGTACTGCCTCCCGCACAGGCTCTGCTTCTTCCTCTTCTTCTTCATCATCAAATGGAACCGTCTCAGTCTCGAGCTGTCTTCTTTCGCCCGTAGGTCCACTCCTTTCCCTTCTCTCTCCCTCTCTAACTGCCTTTATCACTTCGGTCACCACAGACGGTAGGATCGTCTGCATGACTTGATGCACTTCTTCCACAACCGCTCCTTCACTGAGGCTCTCAGATTAGCACTTTCATCCCCACCCTCTGGATGAGGGGTTTCTGGTTCTTCATGAACCACCTTTTCGGCCCTAGGCCTTCCTCTCGTAACCCGTGGTTCAGCACCACGTCCACCACCACGTGAAGCTTTAGAAGATCTACCACCGGCCATCCTCTAACTCACACTGAATGATTTAAACACTAATACGGTCATTCAAGGAAACGGCTCAGTTTATGGAAAGTATAGTAAGTCCCTAATTACAGTGGCCAGTTGTGATTAGCCACTTACTTTACTCTTCATACCCCAAGCATTACCTGTGCTGACTACATCAGTATTTAAATCTACATACAACACATAACCACATACCATGCGCACATTAAACCAGTTAACTTTACGAAAATACCTGATGGCACACAGCTACTCAGATTGGCATCCCATTCCTTTCCGTCCCATTTTCAGTTTAAGTTAAGGTTTATTTTGAAAATTTACCCATTTCACTTAAACTTTGGCTCTGATACCAACTTGTAAGGCCACGTTCCCGGGACGCTCACAGCTAGTAAATCATCGCACATAAAACATATACTTTACATTTAATCATTCATAAAACATTACAACAGAAACATAGAACAAATGACATTTCATTTCATCATAAAAACTTTTGCAAAATAATGCATCGTTCGTCAGTTACAAAATTACATTGTTGTATTACATCACAAAAGCTTTATATAAATGGATGCCATCCAAAAGAGTTGAGTAGCTGCCTCGCGCCATCCTCAGCAATGCTCACCTGCCAACTGGAAAATGCATAAAATTCAGTGTTGCTGAGTGAGTTCTAGTTATATAATAAAACTTACTTTTCTTTCATAAATTCTAGTTATATAATAAAACTTACTTTTCTTTCATAAATCCATTCTTTGCTTTCTTTCAAAACCATACTTTACTTTACATTCGTTCATCATCATACATCATACGTACATACAAATAATATATTTATTATATTTGTTATTCTTTCGTTCATACTTTCATTCATTCATTCATTACTTCCAGTGACATGTACATTACCCCGAACATTGTGCACGAAGCAGGTAACTGGGCCTGAGGTCTTTCATAGACCTCGAACATTGTGCACGAAGCTGACTCCAGTACCTAGGGTAAGTACATTCACCATTTATCTTTTCTCTTTCATTCCGGATCAATGCCATATGCAATACCCCGAACATTGTGCACGAAGTGGGTAACTGGGCCTGAGGTCTTTCATAGACCTCGAACATTGTGCACGAAGCTAACTCCAGTACCTAGGGCAAGCGGTAAGGATCCCATTTATATGGTCAATCACAAAGATTGTATCCCAATGTGCATCCTTTGGGGTAGCTAACCCGCACACCGTTAAGCTAACACCTACATAGGGTGTGCACCTCCATACATTTGCTTGCAAGCCTTTCTTACATTCATTCATTAATTCATTAATGCATGCATTCATCATCATGTTCCTCTTTCGTTATCTTTCACTTTATGTTACATAATACTTCGTTCATTCATTATCATAACATGTAAAGTCATAGGAAATACATCATATAAGGAACATATCATTCATACATCATCATGCAGGGCAGCATACATACATAACATACATCATGCATAACCATGCAACATCATCATCATGCATAAACATCAAGCACATAACATTACCTGCCCATCATACCATTTATAAACTCAAAAGTCAACTTTCATTATCCCCGGGAATCTCCTAGGTCAAAGCCTACATTACATCTTTTTCCCCAGAAAGTCAAAATTTCTCTAAGTGTTCATCCGCATTTCCTATAGTCATCCGCATTTCCTACAGTTCATCCGCATTGGCTATAGTTCATCCACATTTGTCATCCGCATTTGCCTAACTCATCCGCATTTATTATACTGAGTAAATATTCCCCCGCATTGACTCACTTCATCCGCATTGACTTACTTTGCTCATCCACATTTCCATACTTAGTCAATGCTCATCCACATTGACTCACTTCATCCGCATTAACTTACTTTGCTCATTCGCATTTCCCAGACTAGTCAAATGCTCATCCACATTTACTGCACTTAGTCAATGTTCATCCACATTTCCTGCACTTAGTCAATGTTCATCCGCATTGACTTCATCCGCATTGACTTACCCATTGGTTAATGTTCATCCGCATTAACCCTTTTCATCCGTATATAGTTCCAAACACTTAGGCATATTTATAAACTTATCAAGTGGGTCTAAAACATCATACTCAATTCCCATGCACCATTCATCATGTTCTAAGCTTAAATCTTACCCTCTAAGCCTTAGAACATAATCATACATCATCAAGCATGAACATAGTCACACATCACATCATAACATCATCATACACACATTCAAGCATACGAGTTCGAAACCCAGTTAAATAAAAACATACATCATGCATTTCGAGCCCCAAAATCAGTTAAAACTAGTAAAAGAGGGGTCCTAGAACTCACCTTTGCAGCTTTTGAGTATGGCTTCCTCCAAACTCGTTTGCAAATTGAATTCAACTGCTTAGAAACGCACTAAAAATATACCCGAACACATACAAACACACATAAGCATAAACCCGATGATATGACCAGTCAAGAACACCATGAAAGCATGAATTCTTATCTTGATTTCGAATTCCTTCAAGTTCTTCCTTCAAAGCTAAGAATTTGCTGCTCTTTCTCTCTTTAAAATCCGAAGATCAGTGGTGTATGTGACATATGGGTGGCCATACCACCTTTTATACCCATTTTTCAAACATTTTGTCCTTTTGGACACTTTTTACCCCTAGACTTTGGGTTTTTATTTCTTTCCTTCTTTTCTTTCACTTTATTCATCTTTCTTGTCTAAGAATAGCCGGGTGTTACAGAATACGTGTGAAATCATATGCTTCTTAAGGGATCAAATCTCCACTTACTTAGATATTTACTTGCATAAATCATTAGGTCTTTGATGGGTTGTAATTTGGCTCGGGCTCGGGTATGGAATATTTGGAAAAAGTGGCTAATTGCTAAAGACGACAATCTTGGCTTATTTTTCTAACATAAACTACAAGGAAAGCAATAAAGGTCCCTATACAATACTTCAAGCTAGAAGGGATATGCTAGCTTGAGGACTCGTTTAAGGTTAGATTGTCAAGACCGTATTTTGCTTTCAAGAACCGTACTTCATCTTTTACCCGAAGATACACAAAACTTTCCTTTCTCAAGGATCGTTCGGCTTGAAGCCTAATAGTACCCAATCGGATTAGTTCTGTGTATTCATATTGAGATTCAGTTTGATTCTTTTTGCATTTTCCATCATGGGACCAATTTCCACAATTCGGGCATCTTTCATATCTTTTTGCCCGTCTCTTTATAGCACTTTTTGAAATCCCACAAAATGGCGGAACTTGTTCCTTTTTTCGCCATTTCTTTCTTGTGTCAAACGTAAGATTGAAAATTTGTTCGCGGATTTCGGGGGAAGTCCCGTTTTGTATGATGAAGGCAAAAAAGCAAATTGAAATCAAAAGAATGCATTCCAGTTCTTTAAGGTCTGCTGGTAAAAGACCAATTTTTTTATAAGCCAAAAACGTGTCTTTAATGAAAACGGTTTTGTTAAAGGCTTTTGGTTAAGTGACTTGGTGACTCGGGTGATTGAAAGATAAAAACATTTAAGCTCAATGGGGCTCACTAGGGTTGACGTTCGGGTAAGGAAAATTAAAGACAATGGTTGGGGCTCGAATGGTTAAGGTTTCCTAGTGCCAAACTCATTTTTATGCAGCAAATACTAATTAAGGTCTTGAAATGTATACCCAAAGCAAGTTCTAATCATATGTATCATATGGCACTCACAATTAAATCCATAATGAAAGTAGAATTGCAATTTGCAAAAGCTTGTTTAAGGCTCAAAAATAAACTCACATACGGATGGAATTGGATAAAACTGTTTCATTTTACATGATTAAATATTTTACTATATTATTGCTTTTAAGGATATCACAAAAAAACATTTCAATTTTATTTGGACCTCATGAATTTACTTCTTTATTTCCCGAAAATGTATATTTATAATTTGGTTTATCAAAAATTATATTAAATTTTTGGTTTCTTGTCACAAAAATTACTTGGTAAGTGATCTTTTCTTAAAAGTTTTAAATTTGGACCTTTTTAGCAAAGTCAAATGCATTACTCCCATCCCCACACTTAAAATTCACATTGTCCTCAATGTGATTAACATATTCAAGATCAAGAAAGGGTAATGAAATAACTCCCCTAAAAATGATGAATTTTTCACTTGTGTTTGGTTGCCCTCGCATTGTTAGAATCCTCGGTATCACCTGAAATGTCACCAATTTATTAAAAGTATTAAAATCCTAAACACACAAAATAAAAACAAAATGACATAAATTAAAAGATAGATTGGCACGAAACAACTGTGCCGGGGCCCCGAAAATGATACGGTTTTCAAGGGCTTTGTGGTGGGATATCCCCCCACTCATGGTACATTCCATTCCTGATGTACGTGACATCATTGCTCAGGTCATCGACTCAGGAATGTAGATTTTTGACTCGGTTGAAGGCTCGTTGGGCATATTCATATGATCGCCTTGCATGGTCGCTGGTGGTTTGGATTGACTCATAAAGCTAACATGGTTGGGAATTCTATGTACATGAACTTGAAGATCCAGCTCCAGCTCCTTCCAACTGTATCGGCATGTCAAGATCCATGATTATTTCTTCGGGATCCACCGGATCCCAGATTTGTCCCTTCTTATCCATAAATCTCGGCTGCCCATTTGGTAGGCTTGTCACCATGTACATACTTGTGCAAATGCTCAAGTCTTACAGTCCCGACATCACTCCTACGGTTCCCTCAGTGTGATAACCATAGCTCTCGTATAAGTTCAGAATCCAGCTTCCTCCAAACATGGGTGTTGGAGCACCTGCAATCACATTCCTGGCAAAAAGATTACAAAATAGACCCAATATTACATGGCAACTGATTAACCATACAATACAAAATGAACAAGTCCCTCAGATTAACAACTCCCTCGCTTTGACCACGAGCTATTATGGAATGACTAAGTAACCGATGAATGTATCGCAACAGCGGGTCTCGTATCTGACTGCTTTTTGTTTTACTCGAGTTGAACCCTCGGTTCCAATCCGCTCCAAAATGCTTTTCTCATTTCACCACTTTCCGCGTCTTTACTTTCCTCACCGGGAAGGTATAGTACACCGACATTCCAGATATTGCTTCCTCTTCCATTTCTTGTTCCGTGTAGATCCCTAGATAGACACCGAACAAGGCAATGGATGTTTTGTGCCAATGTCCAGCAAGTCTGAATGAAACTGAATTATTATCCCAAGGGTCAGAGTCTTTCATGCTAAATTTGAAAGATGCTAAAAATCAAGAGTTAGTTCATAAACAGAAGGTCTATTTTGTGAGAATAAACGCTTCCACTAGACACTCAATAATGTATTGTATCTTTCTAGCTGTCCGACTGCCGTTAGTGTTTCTTCATCTGCTTGTAAGTGGGATCTTTCGACCCTTTGTAGCAGTCTTTGAAGTCTATCATGACACCATCTCTCGCGGCTCCCTTCAAAATGTAAGTAGGGATGATCCATGATCCTGAAATTTTAAAAAATAAGTTAATCTAGACAAGACAAATTTCTTGAGCAGTTTCATGATGTTAGTGAAAATCATGTGTTTTTCAAGACATAACATCATAATGATTCAACTCATGTTCAAAAATAGTTAAAAATTTATATCCAGGAAAAAAATTATTGAACATGGGGTGTGTTTTGTGAAACGCGGGGGTGCGGTTAACATGATAAGGCATGGAATCTTGACTCGAGCATGCGTGGTTGTGTTTGTAAATCATTGATTAAGCATGGGTTTAACATTTTTTTGCTTTAAAAATCAAAGATTATACGTTTAACATTTTAATCATTTGTTAATAATTCAAGATACCCAAAAATGTATTTTATGTTTAATACCACTTGGGAACTCTTGAACATGATTAACAAATATTTCATCACGAATTATGAAGATAGTCTTGTTAACAATAAAAGAAAACAAACTAACTAACTAACTAAACAAACTAATAACTAACGAAACATACTAATTAACACTAATCTACTTACACAAATAAACATGAACAAGTAGGTTAAAAGCATTCATCATTCCATAAAACGTTTAAGAACAAGTCTTTACACATAATTGCTAGGATTTCGGTTGTTTAGAGACCTAATCACCTAACTACATGTAAATGACTTTCATAATCAAAGGAATTAGCATACTAACCTCTTGATCAAATACTCTTGAAAGAACTCTTGAAAAGATGAAAGAAAAATGGAAAACAAGGTGAAAATGAAAGTGGATACGACTTTGCAGGCAATTGAGGTCGCTTTTATCATGCAAAATTGAAGAGGAACAAGACAAAAGGCTGAAATATGTCAGCTTGTGTCATTTTTTGTCAAACACGGGGGCGTGCCTCCTTAAGCAGAGGACGTGTTCATGTGTTGTTGTTTGGTTTCAGTCTTTTGTTGTTCCATTTTTTAGTTTCGCGCGGTATGTAATTTTCCTGGTTAAGTTTTATCACTTCCAAATCATCAGAAAAAATACGAAAATAGTCCTAGAGTTAAATAACACAAGCCACATTGAAAATTACATTTCCTAGGGTCCTACGGTTACACGATACGTTAAAAGCCGAGAGTCTGAAACAGCAAAACCAGACTCTTTAACGCGCAACGGCGCACTTAGCTCATCATGAAATGCTTCTAAAAGAAACCTCCACACATTTCGTGTGGAAGGTTCAGGATGGGATAGTGAGAAGTGCGGTTGCTCAATTCCGCAAGCTGTCGGTTAATGGAAATGAGTTCCTCGCTCATCTGTTGAACTTTTTGGATAAGTTCAGCTAAGCGTTGGGATGCATCGAGGTTCATTTCAGTCAGTTCCTTGATTAGTTCATGCAGCTTGAATAAATATTCTTGAGTCGTTGGCTCTCATGTTTCAGAACAAGGTTTCTTCGTAGGATTCCAGTTGGAACTTCCGTGACTTGATTCTTTCATTTTCCAGATGTTTTTAAACATGAGTGAGTGTGATGAAAGAATGGAATAAGTGTGGTATTTATATACTGGTCGTGGATATTGAACATGGGAGCGTGCTTGGCTAGGCCGACCCCGTGCTTGTCAGAATTCGTCTTAAATTCGACCTGCAACGTTCTAGAGTCGTCAGCGGAGATCGTGGAGAAAATTTGTTAGAGATACGGGGCGTGCTTGATGAGTCACGCCCCGTGCTTGTGCTTGTGAAGTCCCAAAAATTGTTAAAAAGTAAGAAAAGTTTATGTACAGGTGCCGCGTTTAAGCTTCGGGTCTTCGAGATGACCCTTCCCCACACTTAGTTTTCATCAGGGCGGAGGTGTAATTCCTCCGAAGGAATCTTGGTTGGTCCATCGTTATACGGTTTCAAACGATGACCATTTACTTTGAAACTTAAACCTGCATGGTTATAAATTTCAATGGCACCATTCAGAAACATGTTTTTGATTGTATAAGGTCCAGACCAATGTGATTTTAGTTTTCCGGGAAATAAACGTAAACGAGAGTTATACAGTAAGACACCTTCTCCCACATGAAATCATTTTGTGTTCTTTAATCGAGCGTCATGGAATTTCTTTGTCTTTTCTTTGTAAACCCTAGCGTTTTCGTACGCTTGTTCCCTCATTTCCTCCAATTCATGAATTTGTAGGAATCGATTCTTTCCTGCAAGGTTTTGGTCCAAGTTTGCTGCTTTAAGTGCCAAAAGGCCTTGTGCTCTAGTTCCACAGGTAGATGACACGACTTCCCATAAACTAGTTTAAACGGTGTTGTGCCGATGGGAGTCTTATAGGCTGTTCGAAAAGCCCATAATGCATCATCTAATTTTGTAGACCAGTCCTTGTGGTTTTGACCTACAGTTTTCTCAAGGATTCATTTGATGCCTCGGTTAGTGACTCCGGCTTGCCCATTTGCTTGTGGATGGTAAGCAGTTGTAAAGCGATGGTGAACTCCATAACGTGACATTGCTTGTTCAAGCTGATTGTTACAGAAATGAATTCCTCGGTCACTAGTTAGAGCTTTGGGGGCACCACAACGAGAAAATAGTTTCTTAAGGAATTTGACAACGTTTCTGGCATCATTAGTAGGTAGGACTTGACCTTCAGCCCATTTTGAAACGTAATCAACTGCTACCAAGATGTAACGATTGCCAAATGACACCGGGAATGGCCCCATGAAATCAATACCCCATATATCAAATATCTCACATACTTGAACCAGTTTTTGAGGCATCTCATCCCGTGTTGAGATATTGGTTGCTCTTTGACATGCATCACAGGTGTGTACTATGTTGTGAGCATCTTTGAAGATCGTGGGCTAGTAAAATCCAGAGTCAAATATTTTCTTAGCTGTTAAGGTTGCTCCATGGTGTCCTCCTGTGGGTCCTTCATGACAGTTCCTTAGAATTTGTTTTGCTTCACTCCATATACGCATCTTCGAATAAGTTGGTCTGCACCGATCTGAACATACGGATCATCCCAATAGTAATGTTTGATATCAGTAAAGAACTTCTTCTTTTGCTGATAAGTCATTCTTTTGAGAAGGATTCCACTTGCTAAGTGATTTGCAAAATTGGCGAACCAAGGATGTTCATAGATTGAGGATTGAATGTGCATAAGGAATTCATGAGGAAAATTGTCGTTTATTATGGCTTCCTCAGTTTGTGAAGGACTTCAATCCTCAAGACGCGAGAGATGATCAGCCGCTAGATTTTCTGCTCCCTTCTTATCACGAATTTGATGTAAAATTCTTGAAGTAGAAGAATCCAACAAATCAATCTTGGCTTTGAATCTTGTTTGTTGAATAAATAATGAAGGGCTGCATGATCAGTGTAAACAATTGTTTTTGAAAGGATGAGATACGAGCGGAATTTGTCAAATGCGAAAACTACTGCAAGAAGTTCTTTTTTGGTGGTGGTGTAGTATTTTTGTGCGTCATTTAGGGTTTTGCTCGCATAATGAATTGGGTGAAATTGCTTGTCTTTCCTTTGTCCTAATACAACTCCTACCGCGAAATCGCTTGCGTCGCACATGAGTTCAAATGGTAGCGTCCAATCTAGGGAAACTATGATTGGAGCAGTTACCAGTCTATCCTTGAGAAATTTGAATGCACTAATGCATTCAACAGAAAATACGAATTGCGCGTCTTTCTCAAGAAGTTGAGTCATTGGTCGAGCGATTTTTGAGAAATCTTTGATGAAACGATGGTAGAATCTTGCATGTCCTAGGAAACTTCTGATGTCTTTCATGGTTGTGGGATGGGAAGTTTAGAAATGTGTCGACTTTGGCTTGATCAACTTCAATACCTGCTCGAGAAATTTTGTGCCCTAACACTATTCTTTCCATAACCATGAAATGGCACTTTTCCCAATTTAAAACAAGGTTAGAATCTTCACATCTAACCAACATCTTTTCTAGATTTTCAAGACATTGCTCAAATGAGTTTCCAAAGATGGAGAAATCATCCATGAAAACTTCCATTGAGTGTTCAATCATGTCATGAAAAATTGCTACCATGCATCTTTGAAATGTAGCAGGAGTATTACACAATCCAAAGGGCATTCGCCGATAAGCAAATGTGCCATATGGACGGTGAATGTCGTCTTCTCTTGATCTTCGAGAGCAATAGGGATTTGAAAATAACTTGAGAAACCATCCAGGAAACAATAGAACATTTTTCCAGATAATCGCTCAAGCATTTGGTCACTGAAAGGAGGAGGGAAGTGATCTTTCCTTGTGGCGTCATTGAGTTTGCGATAGTCTATGCAAACTCTCCATCCTGTAACCGTATGAGTGGGAATAAGCTCATTCTTCTCGCTAGTTACAACAGTCATTCCTCCTTTCTTTGGAACAACTTGAACGGGACTGACCCAAGGCAAATAAAAAATAGGGTAAATCAAACCGGCATCTAGCAGTTTGATTACTTCTTTCTTCACCACCTCTTGCATGCTCGGATTTAAACGTCTTTGAGGTTGAATGACGGATTTGAAATTCTCCTCCATCAATATTTTATGAGTGCAAAAGGATGGATTGATTCCCTTGATGTCCATGATTTTCCATGCAATTGCTCGTTTGTGTGCCTTAAGCACATTGAGCAACTTGTTTTTCTCATCAATTGATAAGGCGGATGAGATTATGACATGAAGTTGAGATGTGTTTTCAAGAAAAGCGTATTCGAGATGAGATGGAAGTTCTTTGAGCTCTAAAGCTGGAGGGTCTTCTATAGAAGGTTTGGCTTTTGGTTCTAGGTCTTGCTCAATGATCTCAAATGATTCTTGATGAAATCATGTTTCATCAACTTCCAGTTCTTGAATGATTTGGTTCTCACAGATGGGTTCAGTGATTTGGACTTCTATTATTGAGTGTTGCAAGCTTCATTTTGAAGGGTTTTCTTCAAATGACGGCTTATGATCGAATCGCAAGCATCAACGTAATAGAGTGAGTCATCATGATGCTGAGGGTGTTTCATGGATTGGCCTATATCGAAAGTTATTTCCTCCTCGTCTACTCTAAGCGTGAGTTTGCCTGTACAAACATCAATGAGGGCTCGAGCAGTCGCTAAGAAAGGTCGACCTAGGATAAGAGGAACATTTTTGTCATCATCCATGTCAAGGATCACAAAATCAACGGGAAATACGAATTTGTCAATTTAACTAAGAGATTTTCAACGATGCCCCTCGAATATTTGACAGAATGGTCAGCTAACTGGATGCTCATATGAGTAGGTCTAGGTTCACCTAGGTTTAAATTTTCAAAAACTGCATAACGCATAAGGTTAATGCTTAGACCTAAATCAGCTAACGCATTACTGACAGAAAGATTTTTTATTAGGCAAGGTATGATGAAACTTCCTGGATCAGTCATCTTTTGAGGTAGTTTGTTTTGAAGAACTATAGAGCATTCCTCATTCAAAACTACATGTGATAACTCTTCCAGCTTGTTTTTGTTTGACAAGACACCTTTTAGAAACTTAGTGTAGTTTGGCATTTGTGCTAAGGCCTCCACCAAGGGCAGATTGATGTGGAGTTGCTTGAACAACCCAATGAATTTGCCATATTGTGCCTCCATTCATTGTTGTCTCAAACGACCTGGATATGGAGGTGGTGGAACATAAGGTGGTCGTGGAATGTATTTCTTTGTGGTTCTTCAATAATAATAGGTTGCTTTTGTTTATCACCCGCATTACATGGAGTTTTAGTTTCTACTTCTTCAAGGATGGGTTGTAATGAGGGTGCATCACCTTGAGTGGTTTTACCACTCCTAGTGGTGATGGCTTTGACTTGAGCATTAGGGTTTGTCATAGTGTTGTTAGGCAAAGCTCCTTGTGGTCTTTCAGATAGCTGTTGTGTAATTTGACCTACTTGGTGCTCAATGGTCTGTAATGATGCTTTGTTGCTTTTGATGTCAGCTTCATTCTTTGGAACTTCTCTTCATTTCTTCGTTCAGATTTCCGGATGTACTCATCTGTGGCTTGTGTGGCTTGTGTGGTTAACAACAATTGCTGCAATAAGTCTTCCATTGATGATGCTCCACGGTCTTGGTTACCACTGCTAGGACCTTGGTATGGTGGTTTCTGTTGTTGTAAGGTGGCCTTCGGTTGAATCCAGATGATTGTGGGTTATTGCCAGCATCTCTGTAATTCGAGTTGCTTCTCCAATTTGAATTGTTGTTGTACGAGTTGCTTGGGCCTCCTACATAGTCAACATCTTCAACTACCATAATGCCTTGTGAGCATTCGTTGGTCTTGTGTGAACTTCCACATGTGTTGCATTGCGTTGGGGTTTTGTTTAGCTCGCTTTGCAATTGTTTGAATTTTTTGGTTAGAGCTTCTAATTGGGCTGTAATTAAGGTTTCAGAGTCTACTTGATGAATACCTTTAGAACTGGGTTTGGTTCTTAAGGGATTGTAAGCAAAGCTCTTCTTAGCTGCTCTTTCTAAGGCTTGGTATGCTTCTGTTGGTGTGACACTTCCAAAATCTCCTCCCGCACTTTGGTCTACCGCTTGCTTGTGGGCTCCGCTGATTGCATTGTAAAAGGTTTGACACTACCACAGATCCAGTCCGTGATGTGGGCATCTCCGAAGGAGACTTTTATATCTCTCCCATGCTGCGTGTAATGATTCATCGTCGTCTTGGCGAAAACTTGTGATGCTGCTTATTAGTTTGGCAGTGCGATCGGGTGGAAAGTATTTCAAAATGAATTGTTCAGCCCCTGCCCATGTGGTGATGGAACTAGGCGGAAGTGAATCAAGCCAGTCGATGGCTCGGCCTCGAAGTCAAAATGGAAAAAGTCTTAGTCGAATGGCGTCGTCTGAACAGTTGTTGATTTTGAAGGTAGCACAGATACGAAGGAATCGTGAGATGTGAGCATTAGGATCTTCGTCTTGTAACCCATGGAACTGAACAGAGTTTTTTACGAGTTGGATAATACTAGACTTAATCTCGAAATTGTTGGCCGTTATTGCTGGTTGGACAACACTAGACTCATAACCATCTATTGACGGTGTGGCATAGTGTGTCATCTTTATTTCCTCGTCTTGGTTAGACATGTCTTCTTCGGATGGTGTACCTTCCAAAATGTCTTCTTCAATGGCTAGTGCTGCTTGCTGTGATCTTTTGCGCAATCTTTGACGGAAAAGTCGTTCGGGTTCCAGAAGAGGCGGAACAAGTTCAGAACTAAACGAGTCGGACGTACACTAACTTAAAGAAGCATAAACTAACTTAAAGAAGCATAAAATAACTAAGGCTTAAAATGAAACAGGAAAAAGTAACTAAACTAACTAAGGCAAACTACCTTAAATAAAAATAAAGTTTAAACAAAAATATATTAACAAGTTATATACAAGATAGTCAAAAATTTAGTTTGTCTTTCAAACTGCCGTGTGTCCCCGGCAACGGCGCCAAAAACTTGATGGAGTGCGGATAGTATATATTTTGATAAAGATTTATCACACAGATTCAATTTTAATTGGTTATTACTAATACTAAACCACACACACAAAAGGCAGTGTACCTGTCGTATGGTAATATAGTGTTGATAAGAACCGAGTATCAATCCGTGGACACACCTAGCCTACTCAACAAACTTGACGATTTGACTATCAGATTTGGTTTTTGTTAAAGAAAATGATAAGTTGCATTGGAAAGGATTTTAGGGTTTAACAACAATGATAAAAATAAAGTAAACTAAGATTTGAAGCGTTTGGATTTAAAACCAGGGAATAAAAGTTATCATCCTAACTAGACTCCACTTATGTAACTGTGATGAGTTAGTGGTGTGATTTAAAGATATGGATTAATGTAATTGTGTTAATGTTTATAAAGATAAGCTGGCACTATTTCTTGTCTATCCTGCTGCCGTAATGACTTGATCCTATCAGGCTGAGTTTACTCCTCTGATCAAAGCCCTAGTAATGTAGGTAAATCTTTTGTGACCTATTTGACATACGATTTCTGAAAACATAACTTAATGTTAAAAAGAGAGTTGAACAGGTTCCTTCCTAACATACCATTAATTTTGAAAAACCGTAACAATTACTAAAGTTTCCAAACTAATAAAAGGGAACCCGCAAATGATCAGAAAGTTAAAGTGATATGATTTCTAATAACCATTTCTAGTTCATTAGCCATGGATTTATTATGAAGACCGGTTTCGCGAATGAAAGTTAATCATACGGTTTTTCAACTTTGTATGACGATCACAATCACAAAGCATAAATTTATAACTTCCCGTTCAAATGTAGATGCTACCCATCAATAGTTTTCCCAAGACCACCATAACATTAACACAATATTTATCACACCATTAGTTCATCACAAATCACATAAGTTTCATCCGATTAGGACGATAAAAAGGGTTTAGCTTATAATGAGCTTGAACATAACAACATATAACAAAGAAGATGAATATGTAATCATCGGTGAAATGGAACAATCAAACCGATAATCCACAATGGATGGCATTAGACGATCCCGAGCTTCCTCCAAGTGTTGTATGCACCTCCCGAGCCTCCAAATGACCTTGAAGTCTTGATTCCCGAGAGAGTTCTGCAGAGTAACTCTCCCACAAAACCTTTTCAAAAAATGGTGAATTTAGGATTATATTTATAGGCTTTCCGGAGTGTTTAAGCATGGCCCCGTGCTAGTACAATGCTTATGAAAGTTGGTCGGCTCATACATGCAGGTTGTCGGGCACGACCCCGTGTTGGAGGTGGGGCACGGCCCCGTGTCTACTTTAAGGGGACAGTACTTTTTGTCCTGTCAGTACTTTTTGTCCTGTCAGATGTCCAAACACGGGGGTGTGTTAATTTAGCACGGGGGTGTGTTTTTGGCAAAGCATGGGGGTGTGCTTAAAGAAGCACGACCCCATGCTTAGACTCCAAAGCTCGGATTACTTCAATTTCTTGCTAAATATGCTTCTTTTTTCCATCTTGCCCTTTTAAACACCTGAAAACACAATTTTACATTTTTAAGTATATTTTCATTATTTTAAGGAAGGTATTAAGGAATAATTGATATGCTTTTCATAGGATCTTTATGTATAATTTGGAGCACATCAACCACCTAGAAACCCACTAAAACACACAAATCCAAACAAGAAACCATATGAATAACACTTGAAATTAATGCACTCTAGTACAAATCTCATCGTGAACACTCCACAACTTCCATTCAAACACTCTTGCCACGAAAGACAACCGATTTTAGCCAAATAACAACTTGGGATCCAAAAATACTTAATTGACCATCTAGACAACGAATCGAGGTGCAAAAAACCAGGAAACTACTCGTATTTACTTAATAAGAATGGGGAATCAAATTACACTATCGAAGAGAAAGTAATCAGATGTCAAACAAGAAACGCAAAGTTTAATCGAGGAAAAAGATGTCAAATGAAGGTTACCCGACAAATTTTATAAGATTTACTTGTATTTTAATCAAAACTCTATAACTATAGTGTGGTTTATCTTTGGAAAAATATTCATCAAAGATAACCGAATATATTTAAAGATAACTAGTTATAACCAAACATCAACAACAATACTTTTCTCATGGATAACTTTGGCTTTCTCTATCAACCTCCAATGCTTTGGAGTTTTGATTCTCAAACCTTCTAAACACACTTTGAAACCAATCTAAACAATTATGATTATGATAATCATTGGAGTGACACTAATCAATCACAAGTATAACATAGTATGTACTATTTTAATCAAAACCAAAACCAAACAAGAAACAATACGAAAGACACTTGAAATCAATCCACTCCAGCACAAAACTCATCGTGAACACTCACAACCTCAATTCAAACACTCCTATCTCGAAAAACAATCATTCGATCAAAATAATAACATTGGATCCAAAAATACTTAATCGACCATCAAGACAACGAATCGAGGTGCAAAAAATAAGGATATTACTCAATTTACTCAATAAGAATGGGGAATCAAATTACACTATCAAAGAGGAAGTAATCAGATGTCAAAAAAGAAACGCTAAGTTTTATCAAGGAAAAAGATTTCAAATCAAGGTTACACAACCAAGTATATAAGATTTACATTTATTTTAATCAAAATTGTGCAACTATAGTGTGGTTTATCAAAGTATTCATCAAAGATAACCAAATACATTGAAAAATAACTAGTTATAACCAAACATCAAACAACAGTACTTCTCGCATGGAAATCTTTGGCGTTCTCTAACAACCTCTAATGCTTTGAAGTTTCGATTCTCAAACCTTCTAAACACATTCAAAAATCTATCTAAACAAATATTATCCTGATAATCATTGGAGTGACACTAATCAATCAGAAATATGACCAAGTATCTATTGTTTAATTCAAAACAAAAACCAAAGAGGAAACCATATGAATGAAACTTGAAATCAATCCACTTCAGCACAAAACTCATCTTGAACACTCCACAACCTCCATTCAAACACTTTTGCCATGAAACACAACCTTAATCAAAATAAAAATTTGGATCCAAAAATACATAATTGACCATCTAGACAACGAATTGAGGGGCAAAAAAACCAGGAAACAAATAGTATTTACTCAATAAGAACGTGGAATCATTTCCACTATTGAAGAGAAAGTAATTAGATGTCAAACAAGAAACACAAAGTTTAATCGAGGAAAAAGATATCAAATCAAGATTACACGACCAAGTATATAAGATTTACTTGTGTTTTAATCAAAATTGTGCAACTATAGTGTGGATGATCAAAGTATTCATCAAAGATAACCAAATACATTGAAAAATAACTAGTTATAACCAAGCATCAAACAATAATACTTCTCGCCTGGATATCTTTGGCTTTCTCCAACAACCTCCAATGCTTTGGAGTGCTGATTGTCAAACCTTCTAAAGAGACTCGGAAACCAATCTAAATAAATAAGATCATGATATTCATTGGAGTGACACTAATCAATGACAAATATAACATAGTATCTATTGTTTAAATCAAAACCAAATCCGAGCAAAAAACCATACCAATGACACATGAAATCAATCCAGTCCAGCACAAAACTCATCGTGAACACTCCACAACTTCCATTCAAACACTCTTGCCACAAAAGACAACCGATTCTATCAAAATAACAACTTGGGATCCAAAAATACTTAATTGACCATCTAGACAACGAATCGAGGTGCAAAAAACCAGGAAACTACTCTTTTTTACTCAATATGAACTGGGAATCAAATTACACTATCGAAGAGAAAGTAATCAGATGTCAAACAAGAAACGCAAAGTTTAATCGAAGAAAAAGATGTCAAATCAAAAACAAAACCAAACAGGAAACCATACGAATAACACTTGAAATCAATCCACTTCAGCATATAACACATGACGAACACTCCACAACATCAATTCAAACACTCTTGCCTCGAAAGACAACCGATTCATTCAAACTAAAATCTTTGGATCCAAATATACTTAATTGACCATATTGACAAAGTATGAGATACAAAAAACCAGGAAACTACTCGTATTTACTCAATAAGAACTGGGAATCAAATTACACTATCGAAGAGAAAGTAATCAGATGTCAAACACAAACGCAAAGTTTTATCGACGAAAAAGATTTAAAACCAAGGTTACACGACCAAGTATATAAGATTTACTTTTATTTTAATCAAAATTGTGCAACTATAGTGTGGATTATCAAAGTATTCATTAAAGATAATCAACCGAATATATTGAAAAATAACTAGTTATAACCAAACATCAAACAACAATACTTCTCACATGGATATCTTTGGCTTTCTCTAAGAACCTCCAATGCTTTGGAGTTTTGATTCTCAAACCTTCTAAACACACTCAGGAATCAATCTAAATAAATATGATTATGATAATCAATAGAGTGACACTAATCAATCACAAATGTATAATAGTATCTACTGTTTAATTCAAAACCAAAACCAAACATGAACCGTACGAATGACACTTGAAATCAATCCACTCCAACACAATTCAAACATGAACCATACGAATGACACATGACGAACACTCTACAAAATCAATTCAAGCACTCTTTCCTGAACCGCTTTAATCATAATAAAAACTTTGGATCCAAAAATACTTAATTGACCATCTTGACATAATATTGAGATGGAAAAAACCAGGAAACTAGTCGCATTTCCTCCATAAGAACTCGGAAACAAATTACACTATCGAAGAGAAAGTAATCACATGTCAAACAACAAACGCAAAGTTTCATCGTGGAAAAAGATTTCAAGTCAAGCTTACACGACCAAGTATATAAGATTTCATTTTATTTTAATCAAAATTGTGCAACTATAGTGTGGATTATCAAAGAATTCATCAAAGATAACCTAATACATTGAAAAATAACTAGTTATAACCAAACATCAAACAACAATACTTCTCGCATGGATATCTTTGTCTTCCTCTAACAACCTCCAATGCTTTGGAGTTTTGATTCTCAAACCTTCTAAACACACTCAGGAATCAATCTAAACAAATATGATTATGATAATCATTAGAGTGACACTAATTAATCACAAAAATAACATAGTATCTACTATTTAAATCAAAACCAAAACCAAACAGGAAACCGTACGAATAACACTTGAAATCAATCCATTCCAGCACAAAACACATGACAAACACTCTACAACATCATTTCAAACACTCTTTCCTTGAAAGTCAACCGATTCAATCAAAATAAGAACTTTGAATACAAAAATATATAATTGACCATCTTGACAAAGTATTGAGATGCAAAAAACCAGGAAACTACTCGTATTTACTCAATAAGAATGAGGAATCAAATGACACTTGAAAGATAGTAATCAGATATCAATAAAGAAACACAATGTTTCATTGAGGAAAAATTACACGACCAAGTGTATAAGATTTAAATGTATTTTAATCAAAATTGTGCAACTATAGTGTGGATTGTCAAAGTATTCATCAAAGATAACTGGCCGAATACATTGAAAAATAACTACTTATAACCAAACATCAAACAACAATACTTATTACATGGATATCTTTGGCTTTCTCTAACAAACTCGAATACTTTAGAGTTTTGATTCTCAAACCTTTTAAACACACTCAGGAACTAATCTAAACAATTATGATAATGATAATCATAGGAGTGACACTAACCAATCACAAAAATAAGATAGTATCTGTTGTTTTAATCAAAACAAAATCCGGAAAAGAAACAATACGAATGACAGTTGAAATCAATCCACTCCAGCACAAAACTCATCGTGAACACGCCACAACCTCCATTCAATCACTCTTGCCATGAAAGACAACCGATTCTATCAAAATACAACTTTGGATCCAAAAATACTTAGTTGACCATCTAGAAAACGAATCGAGGTGAAAAAAACCTTTAATCTACTCGTATTTACTCAATAACAGCAGGGAATCAAATTACACTATCGAAGAGAAAGTAATCAAATGTCAAACAAGAAACGCAAAGTTTAATCGAGGAACAAGATGTCAAATCAACGTTATACGACCAAGGGTATAAGATTTACTTATATTATAATCAAAATTGTGCAACTATAGTGTGGTTTATCAAAGTATTCATCAAAGATAACCAAATACATTGAAAAATAACTAGCTATAACCAAACATCAAACAACAGTACTTCTCGCATGGAAATCTTTGGCGTTCTCTAACAACCTCTAATGCTTTGAAGTTTCGATTCTCAAACCTTCTAAACACATTCAGAAATCTATCTAAACAAATATTATCATGATAATCATTGGAGTGACACTAATCAATCACAAATATGACCTAGTATCTATTGTTTAATTGAAAACAAAAACCGAAGAGGAAACCATATGAATGAAACTTGAAATCAATCCACTTCAGCACAAAACTCATCTTGAACACTCCACAACCTCCATTCAAACACTTTTTCCACGAAAGACAATCTCAATCAAAATAAAAATTTTGATCTAAAAATACATAATTGACCATTTAGACAACGAATTGAGGTGCAAAAAACCAGGAAACAAATAGTATTTACTCAATAAGAACGTGGAATCATTTCCACTATTGAAGAGAAAGTAATTAGATGTCAAACAAGAAACACAAAGTTTAATCGAGGAAAAAGATATCAAATCAAGGTTACACGAACAAGTATATAAGATTTACTTGTATTTTAATCAAAATTTTTTCGACTATAGGGTGGATGATCAAATTCATCAAAGATAACCAAATACATTGAAAAATAACTAGTTATAACCAAACATCAAACAACAATACTTCTCATCTGGATATCTTTGGCTTTCTCCAACAACCTCCAATGCTTTGGAGTGCTGATTGTCAAACCTTCTAAAGAGACTCGGAAACCTATCTAAATAAATATGATCATGATATTCATTGGAGTGACACTAATCAATGATAAATATAACATAGTATCTATTGTTTAAATCAAAACCAAATCCGAGCAAGAAACCATACCAATGACACTTGAAATCAATCCAGTCCAGCACAAAACTCATCGTGAACACTCCACAACTTCCATTCAAACACTCTTTCCACGAAAGACAACCGATTCTATCAAAATAACAACTTGGGATCCAAAAATACTTAATTGACCATCTAGACAGCGAATCGTGGTGCAAAAAACCAGGAAACTACTCTTTTTTACTCAATATGAACTGGGAATCAAATTACCCTATCGAAGACAAAGTAATAAGATGTCAAACAAGAAACGCAAAGTTTAAGCGAAGAAAAAGATGTCAAATCAAGGTTACACGACAAATTATATAAGATTTACTTGTATTTTAATCAAAATTGTGCAACTATAGTGTGGTTTATCTTTGGAAAACTATTCATCAAAGATAATCGAATATATTTAAAGATAACTAGTTATTACCAAACATCAAACAACAATACTTTTCTCATGGATAACTTTTGCTTTCTCTATCAACCTCTAATGCTTTGGAGTTTTGATTCTCAAACCTTCTAAACACACTCTGAAACCAATCTAAACAATATGATTATGATAATCATTGGAGTGATATTAATCAATCACAAGTATAACATAGTATCTACTATTTTAATCAAAACCAGAACCAAACAAGAAACAATACGAAAGACACTTGAAATCAATCCACTCCGGCACAAAACTCATCGTGAACACTCCACAACCTCAATTCAAACACTCTTGCCTCGAAACACAACTGTTTGATCAAAATAATAACATTGTATCCAAATATACTTAATCGACCATCTAGACAACAAATCGAGGTGCAAAAAACCAGGATCTTACTCGTATTTACTCAATAAGAACGGGGAATCAAATTACAATATCGAAGAGAAAGTAATCTGATGTCAAACAAGAAACGCAAAGTTTCATTGTGGAAAAAGATTTCAAATCAAGGTTACATGACCAAGTATATAAGATTTACTTGTCTTTTAATCAAAATTGTGCACCTATAGTGTGGATAATCAAAGTATTCATCAAAGATAACCAAATACATTGAAAAATAACTAGTTATAACCAAACATCAAAAAACAATACTTCTCCCCTGGATGTCTTTGGCTTTCTCTAACACCTCCAATGCTTTGGAGTTTTTATTCTCAAACATTCTAAACGCATTAAGAAACCAATCTAAAGAAATATGATTATGATAATCATTGGATTTACACTAATCAATCACAAATATAACATAGTATATACTATTTAAATCAAAACCAAAACGAAACAGGAAACCATACGAATAACACTTGAAATCAATCCACTTCAGCACATAACACATGACGAACACTCCACAACATCAATTCAAATACTCTTGCCTCGAAAGACAACCGATTCATTCAAACTAAAATCTTTGGATCCAAAAATACTTAATTGACCATATTGACAAAGTATTGAGATACAAAAAACCAGGAAACTACTCGTATTTACTCAATAAGAACTGGGAATCAAATTACACTATCGAAGAGAAAGTAATCAGATGTCAAACAACAAACGCAAAGTTTTATCGACGAAAAAGATTTAAAACCAAGGTTACACGACCAAGTATATAAGATTTACTTTTATTTTAATCAAAATTGTGCAACTATAGTGTGGATTATCAAAGTATTCATTAAAGATAATCAACCGAATATATTGAAAAATAACTAGTTATAACCAAACATCAAACAACAATACTTCTCACATGGATATCTTTGGCTTTCTCTAAGAACCTCCAATGCTTTGGAGTTTTGATTCTCAAACCTTCTAAACACAGTCCGGAATCAATCTAAATAAATATGATTATGATAATCAATAGAGTGACACTAATCACTCACAAATGTATAATAATATCTACTATTTAATTCAAAACCAAAACCAAACATGAACCATACGAATGACACTTGAAATCAATCCACTCCAACACAATTCAAACATGAACCATACGAATGACACATGACGAACACTCTACAAAATCAATTCAAGCACTCTTTCCTGAACCGCTTTAATCATAATAAAAACTTTGGATCCAAAAATACTTAATTGACCATCTTGACAAAATATTGAGATGGAAAAAACCAGGAACTAGTCGCATTTCCTCCATAAGAACTCGGAAACAAAATACACTATCGAAGAGAAAGTAATCACATGTCAAACAACAAACGCAAAGTTTCATCGTGGAAAAAGATTTCAAGTCAAGTTTACACGACCAAGTATATAAGATTTCCTTTTATTTTAATCAAAATTGTGCAACTATAGTGTGGATTATCAAAGAATTCATCAAAGATAACCTAATACATTGAAAAATAACTATTTATAACCAAACATCAAACAACAATACTTCTTGCATGGTTATCTTTGGCTTTCTCTAACAACCTCCAATGCTTGGGAGTTTTGATTCTCAAACATTCTAAACACACTAAAAACCAATCTAAAGAAATATGATTATGATAATTTGTGTGACACTAATCAATCACAAATATAAAATACAATATACTGTTTAAATCAAAACCAAAACCAAAGAGGAAACCATACGAATGACACTTGAAATTAATCCACTTCAGCACAAAACACATGACGAACACTCCACAACATCAATTCAAACACTCTTGCCTCGAAAGACAACCGATTCAATCAAAATAAAAACTTTGGATCCAAAAATACTTACTTGACCATCTTGACAAAGTATTGAGATGCAAAAAAACCAAGAAAGTACTCGTATTTACTCAATAAGAACTGGGAATCAAATTACACAATAGAAGAGAAAGTAATCAGATGTCAAACAACAAACACAAAGTTTCATCAAGGGGAAAGATTTCAAATCAACATTATGTAGGATTCTATATGCCCAAGACACGTAGAATATTAATGCGGTTAGTACGTTATGATCCAAGTCGGGTTATACCCAATAACAAGCTTGGAAAACACAAATTAATATTTAATTGATGATATGATCATGCAATTAAATATTTACACCAAGTTAGAAAATGGGTTTTCTAAATAAGTTTCATATGAGATGGAACAACTTATTTGGATATTTTGTTCAATAATATTATTTGGAATGTTATTTAAATTAGTTAGATAACATCAAATAATAAAAACAAGTGTATAAGTCACACAATCAAAAGGTTAATTGTACCACAAGTTGAAAGACTAGTTTATCTAATATGTGTGTTAAAGTTTAAAGGGGGAAACCCTTTAAATTTAAAACATTCGCCCCCCCTTGGATACCATTGGTTCTTTTGTTTCTTGAACACCACATTACATAACTAGTCTTACACTCAAAGTTTCACAATCTCAATACATGCAAAAGACTCAAAAACAAGAAAAACTCCTCCTCTCTCTCTTGCTCTCTCAAACCTCACGGCCAGCAGCAGCATTGGGAGTTTTCTTGGAGTGCTTTGGTGTAGTTTTCTTCCTAACAAGAAGGTGTTTTGCAAAGAGCTTGGGGTATACAAGCTTGAGGGCTTCTTCTCTTGGGGTCTTGGCCGATTTTGGACATCTCCATCTTCATCTAATCCATGGTTTTGGCAGCCCCTTTTGGAAGCATTGTCTTGAGCTGCTGAAAGGTAGTTATGGCAGCTTGTTAATGACTGTCCATTATGCTTGTTTTTGTGTTCATAGCTTGCTTATTCACATATTATGATCCTTTGATTTTGGGTTTGCTTTATACATTTATATGGTCACCTAAAGAACATAATTTTCAGCTTATAAGTAAGTTATTATAATGTTGTTATTCCGCTGTGTTTTCAGAAAGTTTAATGGGTTAAACTAAGTTTTATGTTCTTGCAAACCCACCAATGGCATCAAGAGCCGGTTATGTGGATAGCTTGCTTGTTGTTCTCCTTTAAAATTGGTTTTATAGGATGATTATCAACTCATAATAGGCTGTTTTTGGTTGATTCAATAAACCCCATGTCTTTCAAAGTTATATCTTCATACTTATGATTAAACCTTGAAAGATGGGAATGTCAATTGGTTGATATGTTGTTGTTTGTTTGGACAAACAAACCCTAATTTTCAGTTTATGTTGGCTGAAAATTTGGGGTTTGATGGGGTTTATTTTGTTTGTTGAATGATGTTTATGGTTGTTCATATGATAGTGCATAACCTAGCTTGACCTTGTGTTGTTTGGTTTGGATTGAGTGTATTTATTTGATTATATTCTTTCAATAGGGTTGTATATTAATTTGTGCTTTGTTTAAAAATGTATTTTGTCTATTTATTCGTTGGGATGTAATAATAGATTAGGAGTATTTCTCTTTTACTAGAAAATATGTATTAGGATATATATTTTGTAAAAGAAGATGCTCGGGAAGGAAGCATGTTGGACCAAAAGAACCAATGAGCCAAGATCAGAAAACCTCTAAGTCCCACATGATATCACAACAACTGCTGAAGGCTTCATCAGCAGTTCGACAAGTGCTGAAAACTCCAACAGCTGAAGATCAAGTGCTGAAGACTTCAACAGCTGAAGACTAAAGTGCTGAAGTTCAACAGCTGAAGAACACAAGTGCTGAAGCTGAACAACTGAAGAACACAAGTGCTGAAGCTGAACAGCTGAAGAACACAAGTGCTGAAGCTGAAGACCAAAGTACTGAAGTACAACAGCTGAAGAGTCTACAAGTGCTGAAGATCAACAACTAGTGTACAAAGTCTGAAGACAAAGTCTGAAGACATCAGCTGATAATATCTACTGAAGTCATCAGCTGATGAAACGTTTGAAGTTCAAGTCTGAAGATCAAGTACTGAAGTTTCAATAGTTTGTCACAACAGCTGAAGAGTACTTCTTCAGTAGTTGTGATATCAGTAGTTTTATGTTTTTACTTTCAGTAGTTTTGTAAAACGACTGAAGAGCTTGTTCTTCAGTCGTTGTAGTATCATAGTTTTATGTTTTTCAGTAGTTATAGTAACTGATAACACTTAGTATTTTTGTAAGAAGATGTCAGCTGTTTTGACATCTTCAGTAGTTGTGTTTCAGTTGGAATAATTCTGTTAGATGTCACTATCAAGTGACATCAGCAGACGTCACATCTCTTATATAAGAGGTGTCGACCTAATTGTAAGTGTGACATTCCGTTACCATGAAAGCGAATATTGAATGAAATATATTTGCAGAATTCTCTCTATCTATAACCGTTTTTGTTCTTCATTGAAATCTTTTCGTTCTTGTGAATTGGCTAATTCATTGTTAGAATTCCGCTGCTATACTCTCTAATCGATCAAACGTAGATCACTGATCCTAACAAGTGGTATCAGAGCAGGTTAATCATTGATTGATCTAACAATTGATCATTGAAACTGCTAATTGATATCTATGTTTGATTGAATTAGCATATTCGCAAGAACTGGTTATAGATTATTGAATTTCTGTCGCTTTCGTTCATATTTTGAGATCTCTCTTGGTTCAATTGGTTGTTGTGTTTTGTTCTAAATCTGTTTTAGCTTAATTGAATTTGATTGAATCTGAGATGACTACTCCTTCTAATGATCCTCACAATACCGGTTCCTCAACCAAGCCTCCGATGCTGGTTAGGACCGAGTATAACATATGGCAACGAAGAATGCTTCATCACCTGTCTGTTAACAGTTCAGGTTGTTGGACATCTGTGGTACATGGACCACATAAGCCTATGGTGAACAATCCGGAAACCAATCAAATGGTTCCAAAGAAGAAGGAACAATACTACTGATGAAGTTCGGAAACTGTTCGAGATTGATGCTAAAGCCCATGGAATTCTGGCCATGGCACTGCCTAATGAAATCTATTCAGGGCTTATGCATCATGAAACTGCTCATGATCTCTGGAATGCCCTGAAGGAACAATTCGGTGGCACAGATGAGGTCTTAGCAAACAACAGAGAAATCCTTGCCCAACAATATGAGACATTCTCTCATAGAAAGGGTGAGACACTGACTCAACAGTTTGAGCGTTTTTCCTGCTTGATCTCTGAGCTGAAAATGGTGAAACAGGAATACACCAATAGCTAGATGAATAACAGGTTCCTCAGATCACTGCCTGAGAGATAGGACACATACACTATTGTCCTACGCTCCAGTGCAAATCTGGATAGCCTATCTCTCACCCAACTTCATGGGAAACTGCTTACATTCGAAGAGAGATAGAGCAGAAGAGGAAACTGTCCTCATCAGGAAAGCTCACTGATGACTTTGTACCAGGAAATACTGCCTTGGTTGGTCATGAGTCAGAATATGCTGCATCTGAAAGCAATTATGATGAGCATATTGATTTCTCTTCAAATAGTTCTGATCATGCATTTGTTGGTATTGAGAGTCATTCTGGCAGTAATAGTGACAATCTATGCTTCATCATGGATGATTTGAAAGGAATTACTGATGATGATCTAGAAGAGATGGATATTCTGAGTCAAATGGCATTGATTAATATCAGATCTCAGAAGTTCTATAAGAGAACTGGCAGGAAATTTCCTGGACTCTCTGGCAAAACCAAAGTTGGTTTTGACAAGAGTAAGTTGAGGTGTCACAAATGCCAAAGGCTTGGACACTTTGCAAGAGAGTGTAGATCAACTGGATCTAACTCTTCTGCACCCTTTATGACTTTTCCTAGTACTAGTCCACAAAACAGAGGGCAACATCTGCTGGTTCTGGTCATCATTCACATCCTAGGTCTCCTGCATACTTCTTGTTCCCCAGGGTCAAATGTCATATCCTTATCCCTGCTATTATATGCCTCAACCAAATCCTGTTCAAGCTCCAATTGCACAACAACCACAAGCATTGCCTGAACCACAACCTTCCCAATCTCATCAACAAACTCAACCTCAACAACACAGCTTCTTCACCCCAGGAGTTGTTAACTGGAGTAGTCTACCAGATGACTTGTCTGGTCATGAACAACTATTCTCAGGTGCTGGTCAACATGGTGGTGAAAGTCCCTTTGGAAATAGCTCTTATGGCTTTGGATTCTGCTGATACTTCATCCACTAATGCCTCTACACCAAAGGTATCACAGGTATCCTCTGAGGCAAAAGCCAAATTGTGTTCTGAAACATGTATAGCAACATTTGCATCTATTAGAGAAGCAAATGTAGCTTAATCAACAAGAACATTGAGCTAGAACAAATAATTTCCAAAAGCAAAGCTGAATTTTAGTCTGTGCTTAATGGTAAGAATGATGAGATTTACAAACTTAAATGCCAAATAACTGATGATAAGCTAGGGAAGAGATACTTCTAGAGAAGTATAAAGATCTCAAGGAAACCCTTGCAGTACCCAGGTAGAGTGTGATAGATGGGTACAATCATGCAAAGGTTTTGAAATGCTTCTTAGTAAGCAATCTGCTTCCAATGTGAAGTTTGGTATTGGTTACAATCACACTGCTCCACCTACAGATTTTACTCCCAGAGCAGAGGAGAATCTGATGGTGAGAGTAATAACCAATCCATTTCATCATGTGATCTACTTTCTGATTCAGCACTATCAGAAGTAGAAGTCAGCACCAAGCCCTCTCAGAACCTATCAGCTGATGTTGATGGTTCCACTGCTGACACTCACATGTTCAATGAGTTGATCAACTCAGGAGTTAATTCTGAAAGTCCTGAAAAGACTAGAGAGCAGGATTTAACACCTGAAGTTCAAACTCCAACTACTGCCAGTACTGAAAGAAAAAGAAAAACTGTCAGTAGAAAGAGTTTGAAGACTACTAAAGAGGAAGTCAAGAAAGCAAACAATGCTTCCAAAGCACTGAAGAGCAAGTCTTCAGTTGCTTCACCCTCTTTAGTTGATGATCAACATAAGATGAAGAAGAAACCATGTGAAGTATGTTGTTTGTTCAATCATCTTACAGATGATTGCTGGTACAAAAGAGGTTCCAAACTCAACATAAAGAGGAAATTAAAGAGAAAATGGTAAAAATGAAAACTGAGTTTGAGACCACATTTGTATCAGCGACATCAAATCCTGTAACCCTTCAGTCCACAAAGAAATCTAAAAAGGAAGGGGTTAAACAGGTAACAGCTGAGATTGCTCAGAAGAAGAAGGTGCAACATAGGAACTTATCAAACTCCACTGGCAATGTGTCTGATGAGCTGAAAGCTTTATCACAAAATCAGACACAGCTGGTTATGATGGTTCAACATCTATTGGGAAGAGTTAACAATTAGATGCTCCTATGTTGAAACCACAGAAAAGGAGATCCAAGCCAAAGGATTCCTCTTCTTCACCATCTTCTTCCTCTCATGCTGTTGTTTCCAATAAACCTGTTAGTTTACCATCTGTTGATGAGACCAGACCCAAAACCAAAAAGTTGGGTCTCCAAAACTAATGATTGTTTATTATTGCAGGGTTCTCCAACATGCCAAAGTAGCATCTGGTATGTAGACAGTGGGGGATCTATGCACATGACTGGGAACAGCTCTCTTCTTCATGAATACTCTCAAGGAAAGAAGGGCTTTGTTTCTTTTGGCAATGATGCTAGGGGTTACATCATTGGCAACAGCTTTGTCTCCAATGGAGATATAAAGTTTGATAGATGTTAATCATGTGGAAAATCTCAAGTACAATCTCTTGAGTGTCAGTCAAATGTGTGATAAAGGCCATGTTGCTCTTTTCACCAGTCAGAACTATAGGATTCTGTCATCCAAAGTTCTGCATTTGATTGATAAGGTGTTGGATGATCACACTCTCCTGAGAGCCAACAGGACAGGAAGAGTGTATGCCTTAGATCTTTCCAAGAAAATAGATCTCAGAGGCAATCCTTTCCTATTTTCCAAAGCCTCTTCTCAAGAATCTAAACTGTGGCACAGAAGGCTGGGTCATGTAAATTTCAAAACATGAACCAGCTAACCCACAATAGTTTAGTTAGAGGCTTACCAATAAAGGAGTTCCACTGTGATGAAACCTGCACTGCTTGTTTAAAAGGAAAACAACACAAAGTCTCATTCCCTCCTATTGAAGAGCCTAAGTCCACTGCCTGTTTGCAATTACTGCATATGGATCTATTTGGTCCTATGAGAGTAATGAGCATGGCAAAGAAGAAATACTGTCTGGTAATTGTGGATGATTACTCCAGATTTGTATGGACTTTCTTTCTACATTCAAGGATGAGGTTGCTCAGAAGATTATTCACTTTGTGTTGTATATTGAGAAGCAGTATTCCCTTCCAGTCAAGTGTATTAGGAGTGACAATAGAACTGAGTTCAGAAACCATACACTTGATGACTTCTATCTTTCAAGGGAATCAAAAGGCAGTTAGCATACCAAGGACTCCAGAACAAAATGGAGTAGTGGAGAGAAAGAACAGGACCCTTATTGAAGCTGCAAGGTCCATGTTGGCTGACTCTGGTTTGCCACTGACCTTTTGGGCTGAAGCTATTAACACAGCTTGCTATGTGCAGAATAGAGTCTTAATAAATCAGAGGTTGATGAAGACTCCATATGAAGTTCTCCATCACTTGGCTCCTCTCATTTCATTTTTCAAAGCATTTGGGTGTCCCTGTTTTATTCTCAACACAAAGGATCAACTCCAAAAATTTGATCTTAAGGTGGATGCAGGGTACTTTGTGGTTATTCATCTACTTGCAAGGCATACAGAGTCTTCAACTGCAGAACAAAGATAGTTGAAGAAACTTTGCATGTGAAGTTTAATGAATCTCCTATGGACAAGATTCCACAAAACCCTGTGGAGTTGTTTGATTTGGACATACTGCAATATGTTCCTTATCAACCTCCAGCTGTTGCAGATCATGTGGATAAATCATCTTCTGCAGCATGTCTTCCACCTGGTGGTATTGATGATGATGATGATAATATCAATACTCACCTATTCAGTTTAGTGACCAACTGCCTGTGTCTGCTAAATTGATGTTCCTGTAGCTTCAGCAGTTCCATCCACAACAAATGCTGATGAGATCTCTGATTCCTCTACATCTTTTGAGTTACCATCTAATTCCTGGTTTCAAGAGTCTGCATCAACATCTACTGCTGCTGAAGGTCCTACAAACACTTGCACAGATCTCATTGTTTATCAAGAACTGAGAATCACCCCTTGTCTCAGATTATGGTGATATCAATGCTGGTGTTTCAACAAGAAGTCAATTGTCTAACTTCTGCTTCTATGCTCTCTTCATCAGTCAGCTAGAGCCAAAGAACTACCATGTTGCTTTGAGAGACAATGGATGGGTTGAAGCCATGCAGCTTGAGCTACTTCAGTTCAAGAAACAGCAAGTGTGGGAACTGGTTCCCTTTCCCCAGGTAAGTGTGCAATAGGCACTAAATGGGTGTTTAGGAATAAAACTGATGAAAATGGGCTTATTGTTAAGAACAAGGCTAGACTAGTTGTACAGGGGTTTTCACAAGAAGAAGGTATTGACTATGATGAAACCTTTGCCCCTGTAGCCAGACTAGAGGCAATCAGATTGTTTTTAGCCTATGCTGCATTCCATAATCTTAAAGTTTTTCAAATGGATGTCAAAAGTGCATTTATATGGTAAAATAAAAGAAGAAGTTTATGTGTGTGACCACCAGGTTTTGAGGATAATAAACATCCTAAATGGGTGTAAACTTGATAAGGCTCTTTATGGGTTGAAACAAGCTCCTAGAGCCTGGTATGAGACACTTTCCACTTTTCTTCTTAAGAATAATTTCACTAGAGGCTCCATTGATAAAACTTATTTATTAAGAAGGTGGATCAGCATAAGCTACTTGTTCAGATTTATGTTGATGATATCATTTTTGCATCCTCTGATCCCCAGTTGTGTGATGATTTTACAACTTTAATGAAAAAGAGGTTTGAAATGAGTGCAATGGGAGAATTACAGTTCTTTCTAGGCTTGCAATTAAACAAAAGGCTGATGGAACCCTTATTCATCAGTCAAAATATACAAAAGATCTTTTGAATAAGTTTGATTTACAAAACTACAAGCCCTGTTCTACTCCCATGTGCAACACCACACAACTGGATGCTGATCAGAAAGGTAAAGCTGTTGATGAAACACTTTACAGATGTATGATTGGGTCCTTGATGTATTTAACAGCTTCTAGACCAGATATTATGTTTGCTACATGTGTTTGTGCTAGATTTCAGGCTGCTCCTAAAGAGTCTCATTTGATTGCAGTCAAAAGAATCTTTAGATATTTGCAAGGTACACAATCTCTGGTTTATGGTATTCCACTGGACACTCTTGCAAATTAGTTGCTTTTTTAGATAGTGACTATGCAGGGTGCAAGTTAACTAGAAAGTCAACTTCTGGTGGTTGTCAATTCCTAGGCAACTGTTTGATTTCTTGGCAGAGTAAGAAACAAACATATGTTGCTACATCAACTGCTGAGGCCGAGTACATTGCTGCTGCTAGTTGCACTTCTCAGGTACTCTGGCTTCGAAACCAACTTCTGGATTATGGCATTACAGAGACTAAGACTCCATTATTAATGGATAGTGCTTCAGCTCTGTGTATTGTCAAAAATCCAGTCCAGCACTCTAGGACCAAACATATAGAGATCAGACATCACTTTATTCGGGATTGTTTTGAAAAAGGTCTGATTGATCCTAAGTTTGTGCCTAGTGCTGATGAGCTTGCAGATATTTTTACTAAGCCTTTAGATAGTTCTACTTTCCAAAACCTTGTGTTAAGGCTTGGTATGCTGCAGCTAGAATAAGTGACAACTACTGATGATTTCAGTAAAAAGTACTTGTGATCATTGGTAACCATGTCACATATAGTACTGATGAGTCCTTTCACCTTCAGTAGTTTTTATAACTACTGACGGCTAAATGCCTCACAAGTACTGAAGTACTTTATCTGTTCTAAACTACTGATGTAGTTACAACTACTGAATCATACAAACAGATAAGTACTGACGTCCTATGAAACACCTGAAAAGCAGATGCAAAGTCTGATGAGTAAGTGTTGAGGACAGTTGAAACAGCTGAAAGGCTATGAATTGACGAAAACTACTGAAGAGAACTTTCTCTTCAGTCGTTTCTACAACTACTGTTTCATTCAAAACAACTGAAGCAAAACCATGTCTTTAGTAGTTTTATAACTACTGATGACTAACACCAAGTCTTCAGCTGTTTACAACAACTGATGACAAAACCACTGTCTTCAGTAGTTTCACAACTACTGATGACAAACACCAAGTCCTCAGTTGTTTCATCATCTGAAGTCAAAACCATGGTCTTCGGTAGTTTTCTAACTGCTGATGCCTAAAACCACGACTTCAGCTGTTTCAACGTCTGATAG
Source organism: Flaveria trinervia (assembly GCA_025506515.1). Classification (NCBI taxonomy): domain Eukaryota; kingdom Viridiplantae; phylum Streptophyta; class Magnoliopsida; order Asterales; family Asteraceae; genus Flaveria; species Flaveria trinervia. Next base: position 44,635,972 of record CM046445.1, read on the forward strand.
GTAATACCATGTCAACAGTCGGTTTAAAACTACTGATGACTAATACCAAATCCTTCAGTCATTTTCTCACCCCTACCCTATAAATACATGCCTTCTTCTCTAATGTTTCATTAGCCGTTATTTTCTGAACTTCTCTCTCTCAAACATGGCGACCATGAGTCTAAAACCACGACATAACTGCGTTGCTTACCTTACAATGTTGGCTTTCTGGAACAAATATGATAATGCCATTGACTTAATGATGGATTCCCCATATCGCACAGCCTTTCTCTTGAATCCAACCATCTACCCTGAATCCCTCAGTCAATTCTGGTTAAATGCTCTTGTTCATACTGATGAGTCTACTGGCCAGATCTCTGTTCGGTCCCTTGTCAACCAGAAACCAGTGGTCGTTACAGCCGACATCATTCGTCAGGCATTACACTTACACGACTCCACCGCTGTGACTGCATACCCAAAGGGCATAACCGATATGTCATTTATCAATCATGGGTATGAAGGTGATCTTCGGGCTACAACCGTTCTAAAGAAACATTTCCATGATGCCGAGAAAGTCATTTTTCACATGGTAAATGGCTGCTTAGCCTCCAAGACATCTTCTTGGGATCAAATGTCATCTCAATGGCAACAGGTATTTTATTCTATTCTAGAACACCAACCGCTGAATTTTTCTGAAATCGTGTTTCTAGAAATAAAGAACTTGGCTCAGAAACTTGTGGCAAACCGATGGCCATTATATCCCAGGTTTCTGATGGCCATTATTTTGGATGAATTAAAATCTGATGGCCTTGTTGGCCTTGGAGTCCCTGCACCAGCTGTTTTGGCTGAGGTATACTCCAGGCACAACTCAGACCTTACACTCAAAGAAGCTACCCAAATGCTAAAACCCAAGCACAAGGAACCCACAGCTTCCTCCATCAAAACCAAAGTCCCCACTAAACCAACACCAACACACCCCAAAATAGCTATTCAGGGAGATGAGTCCCCTGAAGATGCTCCTGCACCACCAACGCAGGATATACTTGCTGGCTTAAACCCCCCAGCAGTATCAGAGACTCTACCAGCCATAGCCGCTCAGGATTCCTCTCAAAAGGAGCCTGCAGCCACCACACAAGGGGTACCCACATATCTGGGATCTTCCTCACTTGAGGAGATTTCCATTGAAGAGCACCATCCTCCCCAGGTGCACACTGCTTCTACCCCTTCTCCCCATGCAACCGCCCCCCAAAGTCCAACCATAATTATTGCAAACGTGCTGACTCAGTTGTATGCCTCTCCTCCTTCCCAAAAACCACCAACAAAGGGGAGAACCACAGACATTGAGGAAGAGGATCACCATGTTTCTGACAACCCACAGCACCGAGGTTTACAACTTCTATCTCCTGGTGTAGATAGGGAGATTAGAATATCTAGTGAGGCTGCCACCTCTTCTGCATCAGCACATGATCAGAATGAGGCTGGTAACATTGCTAAGACCTCACTAGAGGCAATAGCTGATGAAGGACATAGTCCTGAGGCTGGAAGTCCCCAGTTCCAAGAAAAAGGGGCACATGCTACAACTGGTCTACACCCAGTGCATGTACATCCTGCTACAAGCAGGAGGTCAGGTGATTCAGCTTCTGCTGATGATGACCTGGGCTTTTTCTATGACGTTCTAGCCCACAACACCATCCTAGAGGCTGAGGTAAGCAGACTACAAGAACTGCTTGCCAAGAAGTCTCAGGATGAAAGTCCATCTGCCCCCACCAACCCACAGATGGCACCTTCATTTGAAGGTTCCCCAAACACTTTACCCTCTCACTTCCCTGAGCCTCCAGCTTCTGCTTTTGGCACTATCTCTCGGGACAGAACCCCCCAGAGCAGATGGTTGCTGCATTCCAACACTCCCTACCTCTCATCACTCCCATCATCAATGACATTGTTTATAAAGCCATTAATGAGAGGATCTCCTCAAGTCTACAACCACTCATTGATGATGCTGTGCAAAAGAAACTTTCTACGGTACAAACCCCTGCCACCAATGCATCCAAAAAGGGGGAGCATACTGCAGTGAAAGAAAAGAAGAGAAAAAGAACTGAGGATGAGAAGGCACAAGAGAAAACCCAGGAGTTGGAAAAAGAAAAGCAACAACAACTGATTACTTACAAAAGAAAGAAAAGTGCTGGTGATCAAACTAATGCTGAAGAAAAATCCTTGGTAGAGCTGGTAAAAGATGCAGATGACACACACAGCCGATCCATGGACAAAATCATTGAGCAACTCTTCAAGCAAGGCTTTGATACAACCACATTAGACAGTGAGATCAAGAAGTTGGAAGTAGAGGAAATTCAAACCAGATGGGCTAGATATGATGTGCTGGAAAAAGAGAGATTGGAGATCATGATTCGATTCATTGCCAAATACTTAGGAAGATCTTTGATGGAGATTCGTTCATGGACCAGAGACAGTATTCTGGCTATAGCCACCAGAATCTGTTTGTCTGAGCAATTTCATAAGGGGATTATCATTGAAGCACTTGATGAGGCTGGGGCTGGAAAAAGGTTTGAAATGGCAAGACTTACAAAGGCCAAAATCACAACCAAAATGCTTGAACAACCTTCCCTATCACCCACTCAAAAACAGCCTACCCCTCAAATCTCCAAACCAATCTCTAAGCCCAAATCCAAACATCCTCAATCTTCAAAACCAATTCCTTTACCAACCCAACCATCATCCAGTGATGCACCTAGAAGGAGGAGAAGGGTGCTGAGGATAGAAGAAGATGAAGAAGAAGAGGATGAAGATGATAGTCTGCCACTCTCTGCTGTTCTAAGGCTACCAGAACCCAGGAGTCAACCCATGATCACACCTGACTCTCAAAGGGAAACGGTTAGAGTCAAAATAGAAAATGAAGAAAAGCAGAAGCAGCATGATGAGCAACTACTGAAGATGGTCGGCAAGGAATTTCCTCAATCATCATCTATACAAGCCATGAAAGGGCATGCTCAGAGGCTATACACTCTCAGACACACATTTCAGTATCAGAAGGAGAGAGTGAGAGTATGGCCAGACCCCAAGGTGAGTTCTAGAATCCACAAAAGATCCATTCCACATAGATACAATGGCCAGGTTAGAAAAACAATAGACTCTACAATCATGCTGGCCATTGTAGTGTCACCATGGGAAATAATCGATGAATTCAAGAAGGCTCATCAATCAAAAATGACCCCTCAAGCCTTACTGGAAAACAAGATGATCAAAAAGGGGTTATTATATAAAAAGCTTGAAGACATCAAGAAGAATGAGCTCCAGTTACTCCTTGAAGGCACTCATCCTGATGAATTTGTCTATAGGGAGGTAACTACTGTGGAGTTGAAGAATGGCAGGACTGTGAAGTACTTATCTGAGTACTATGGTCCAGAGTTCTTCTTTGAAGGAGGAGTAGAAGAACTCTCCAAGGAGGAACAAGTTGTTCTCCTTGAGGCCTATGTTCGAGAGTCATACAGACTTATAATGGGGAAGTAAATCTCATGAATGGGATAACAACTCTGTGTCCAGTTCCCCAAAACAGAGTTCCCATTCATACCTTGCCAAACAGATCTCTGAGATTTCTTCCCAGGCCAGAGCTAATATGGGTCATCTTCTCTAACTGATCAAGAAGGAAAAAGACCAACCATTTTGCCAACAATAAGTGGGAAAATAAATAAATTAGAGGTTTTGGCTGGATTGGTTCAGGGGGAGTTTGTTGGACCAAAAGAACCAATGAGCCAAGATTAGAAAACCTCTAAGTCCCACATGATATCACAACAACTGCCGAAGGCTTCATCAGCAGTTCGACAAGTGCTGAAAACTACAACAGCTGAAGATCAAGTGCTGAAGACTTCAACAGCTGAAGACTAAAGTGCTGAAGTTCAACAGCTGAAGATCACAAGTGCTGAAGCTGAACAGCTGAAGAACACAGTGCTGAAGCTGAATAGCTGAAGAACACAAGTGCTGAAGCTGAAGACCAAAGTACTGAAGTACAACAGCTGAAGAGTCTACAAGTGCTGAAGATCAACAACTGGTGTACAAAGTCTGAAGACAAAGACTGAAGACATCAGCTGATGATATCTACTGAAGTCATCAGCTAATGAAACGTCTGAAGTTCAAGTCTGAAGATCAAGTACTGAAGTTTCAGTAGTTTGTCACAACAGCTGAAGAGTACTTCTTCAGTAGTTGTGATATCAGTAGTTTTATGTTGTTACTTTCAGTAGTTTTGTAAAACGACTGAAGAGCTTGTTCTTCAGTCGTTGTAGTATCAGTAGTTTTATGTATTTCAGGAGTTATAGTAAGTGATAACACTTAGTATTTTGTAAGAAGATGTCAGCTGTTTTGACATCTTTAGTAGTTGTGTTTCAGTTGGAATAATTCTATTAGATGTCACTATCAAGTGACACCAGCAGACGTCACATCTCTTATATAAGAGGTGTCGACCTAATTTTAAGTGTGACATTCCGTTACCACGAAAGCGAATATTGAATGAAATATATTTGCAGAATTCTCTCTATCTATAACCGTTTTTGTTCTTCATTGAATATCTTTTTGTTCTTGTGAATTGGCTAATTCATTGTTAGAATTCCGCTGCTATACTCTCTAATTGATCAAACGTAGATCACTGATCCTAAAAAAGCACAAGAGGAAGACACAAAAGAAGGACTTAAAGCATATGGATGCAAGTTCAAGTGGGGGTCTATGAAGACCTCAATTTTGTGTTGTATTCCACCCTTAGGAAAGACCTAATGACCACACTTGTGATGGCAAACAAGTGTGGTCACAATAGTAGCTATGGTTATGCACATTATGGTTGTTTATATTATGCTTGTTTGATTGTGGTTTTATGAATGATTGAATGATATTTGGATATGATTAACAATCTCAATAAAATGATCTTAACAAGCTAATATAAAATGGTTCTTAATCATTAAGTGTTAATGAATGGTTATTAAAAGGATTTATGATTTTATAATAAAATGGGTTTTATTAAAAGAACCATAGGATATTCTGTATATGAAAGCATGCAAATACAAGTACATAGAGTTTTCTAAACTAGAATTATGAAATCTCTAAAATTTTGACCAACAAGTTTAACACCGTCCTTTTGCACAACACTTGAGTCATTTGGAAACTCTTAATGGGATAAAGGTCACCTAACCATTTAGAGGGAACTTGTGATTTAAGGTGGGGATACCACATTGGTGGGATAAAGGTCACCTAACCACTTATGTGGGTAAACTCACACGTGTGCAAGTAGGGTAACTTGATTTGCAAACCATGTTAAATGGATCACCTAAATATGGTTTCCAAATGGTGTTGATGGATTAACATGCCGACTTTACATATGATGTTTAAAGTCGATCCCATACCTCCAGAAGTTGCAAATGGTTGCAACCGTCAATCGTTTACCACCTTATTAATTTAAATCGTGGGATAAAGGTCACCTAACCACAATTTAAATGTAATTTTGGGTTCTAGATTTTAATATAAAAATGGCCTTAAAAGGCATTGATTATTAAAATTGGCAATATCAAAAATACTAAAATAAATCTTTGTTAAATTTTGTAGATGGCCACCAATAATGACAATCGTGATAACTCATCCGTGTCCACCCAATCATTACGAGCGATCCTCCAAAAGGAACTTCTAAATCATAACAACTTTATTGATTGGTATCGAAACTTGAGAATCGTTCTCAAGCAAGAGAGAAGATCATATGTTTTGGACGACCCTATCCCCGATCAACCTACTGAGGATGATGAGGAGGCCTACAACGATTGGCTGAAGTACACTGAGGACTCCGTCCAAGTGTCTTGTCTAATGCTAGCGAGCATGACTCCTGATCTCCAAAAGGAGTATGAACATCACGGAGCTTATGACATGATAACCCAGCTGAAGGAAACGTTCCAACAGCAAGCAAGGGTTGAGCGCTTCAAAACGGTTCGAGCACTCCATGCATGTCGTATGGACGATAACCAATCAGTTTCATCTTATGTACTTAAGATGAAAAGTCACATTGACCGCCTCGAGAGGCTTAATTGTCATGTCTCGAAGGAATTGGCCACGGATTTGATCCTTAATGGCCTTACCAAGAAGTTCGAGACATTTGTGTTGAATTACAACATGAATGCATGGGACAAGAGCATTGGTGAGCTTCACTTAATGCTTAAAACGGCCTAGGCGGCCATGGGTAAAAGGGTTTTACCCGTTCTCACCATCCATGAAGGTGGGAACAAGAAAAGGCCTCATCCCGCACCCAAGCAAAGGTTGCCAAGGGTAAGGGACCCGTTTGGGAAAAGGGAAAGGGGTGGCAAGGGTGCCACCCAAACCATAAGAGAAAAAGCAAAAGGTTGCAACTAATGACCCATGCTTCAAGTGTGGAGAGATTGGACATTGGGCAGGAATTGTCATGTCCATCTCCAAGAGTGAAGGCAAAGAAGGATGCCGGGCAGACCTCAGGTACAATATACATGATTCATATTGATCTTAATGTTACATCTTCTAACACATGGGTATTGGATACCGGATGTGGAAATCATATTTGCAATTTGTTGCAGGGGTTCAAAAGAAGTAGGGACTTCAATCAAGGGGATGTTAGTCTCTTCATGGGCAATGGAACCAAAGTCAAAGTTGAAGCTCGTGGGGACTACATCCTAAAATTTCCAAGTGGCTTGGATGTAATTTTGAAGAATGTTTTGTATGCTCCTAGTTTGACTAGGAACATTATTTCAGTATCCTAATTAAGACTTTATGATTATGTATTATCTTTTGTTGAAAATGATATTCTTGTTTCCTTAAATGATATGTTCTATTTTAAAGCTATTCCCATTAATGGTATTTATGAATTGGTTCATGAAAATACTTTAAATAGTTCATTGTACCATACTAACACCAAGAAAATCAAGTTGGATTTGAGTGATACCTATCTTTGGCATTGTCGTCTTGGTCATATAAACAAGAAACGTATACAAACACTTCAAAAGAATGGTCTTTTAAAAATGAATGAATGTGATTCATTTGATGTTTATGAATCTTGTTTACAAGGTAAAATGACTAAGGCACCCTTTAGTGGAACTAACAAAAGGGCAAAAGATTTATTAGGAATCATACATTCGGATGTATGTGGTCCTCTTAAACCAATGACTAGGAATGGTGAAAGATACTTCATTACCTTTACCGACGATTATAGTCACTATGGGTATGTGTACTTATTAAGGCACAAAGAAGAAGCTTTTGAAACGTTCAAGATCTTCAAGAATGAAGTAGAAAATCAACTCAACAAGTCGATTAAAGTTCTCCGCACCGATAGAGGAAGTGAATACCTAAGTGATGCTTTTCAAGATCATCTTAGGAGTTGTGGGATTGTCTCACAACTCACTCCACCTGGAACACCACAACATAATGGTGTGTCTGAGAGGAGGAATCGAACCTTATTGGATATGGTTCGATCTATGATGGCTAGAAGCACATTACCTCTATCATTTTGGGGTTTCGCTTTGCTATCCGCGGCCCGTATTTTAAATATGGCCCCAACCAAAAAGGTGGAAAGGACACCTTTTGAGATATGGCATGGAAGAGTTCCATCCCTATCATACTTAAGGGTTTGAGGTTGTGAGGCTTACGTTAAGACTCCCACCCCAAACAAATTGGAAGTCCGATCCACCAAGTGTATCTTTATTGGATATCCTAGAGATTCTATGGGATATTATTTCTATGATCCACTAGAACAAAAGGTGTTTGTTGCCAGAAAGGGTGAGTTCTTAGAGGCAAAGTTCCTTATGGAAGGAACTAGCAGTAGAACAGTGGATCTTGAGGAGGATCAAGAACCACAACCCGATGCACGTTTGGTTGAAACTAGCACTCAACATGAGGATGTTGAGGATGATCAAGCGGTTGATCAATACACACAAAACATTCGCAGAAGTGGTAGAACTAGTAATCCACCTGAAAGATATGGATTTTTCATGGATGAATGCTATGTGGTAGATTCAGATGAACCAACCACATACCAGAATGTAGTGTCCAATTTGGATTGTGACAAATGGCTTGAGGCCATGAACGTTGAGATGCAATCCATGTATGACAATCAAGTTTGGGAACTTGTTGTACCACCTCTTAATTCCAAAGTAGTTGGAAGCAAGTGGGTTTTCAAGAAGAAAACTGATATGCATGGAAACTTGGATACTTATAAAGCTAGAATTATAGCAAAGGGTTTCACTCAAACTCAAGGGGTTGACTATGATGAAACTTTCTCACCTGTTGCGATGCTAAAGTCTATAAGGATATTGATCGCCATAGCTGCTCATTATGATTATGAGATTTGGCAAATGGATGTCAAAACCGCTTTCCTAAATGGATATCTTGAGGAAGATGTCTATATGGTTCAGCCTGAAGGTTTTGTCGATCCAAAACATCCTAATAAAGTATGCAAGTTAAAGAATCAATCTATGGATTGAAACAAGCTTCGAGAAGTTGGAATCATCGTTTTGATGAGGAGGTAAAGAAATTTGGCTTCATCAAAAACGTTGATGAGGCTTGTGTGTATAAGAAGTCTAGTGGGAGCACAATAACTTTCCTAGTATTGTATGTTGATGACATACTACTATTTGGAAATGACATTCTAACCTTGGAATGTGTAAAAAATTGGGTTGGAAGTTGTTTTTCCATCAAGGATCATGGTGAAGCCGCCTATATTCTGGGAATAAAGATCTATAGGGATAGATCAAGGCGGTTGATTGGTTTAAATCAAAGTGCATACATTGATAAGATCTTGAAAAGGTTCAAGATGGAGAACTCTAAGAAAGGTACCGTACCTATTCAAAGAGGAACGATATTGAGTAGACTCAATGTCCTAGCTCAAGGGATGAGCAAGATAAAATGAAGGCAATCCCATACGCATCTGCTATTGGATCCATCATGTATGCAATGATATGCACTCGACCGGACGTGTCATGCGCCTTAAGCATGACAAGCCGTTACCAGCAAAATACTGGAAACAGTCATTGGATGGTTGTTAAGAACATACTTAAGTACCTAAGGAGGACAAGAGATATGTTCCTAATCTATGGATCTGGTGATGAGGAACTCGTTGTAAAAGGTTACAAGGATGCGAGTTTCCAAACCGATCGTGATGATTCTCGGTCACAATCGGGATATATTTTCATTCTGAATGGAGGAGCGGTCTCTGGAAGAGCTCCAAACAGGATGTCGTGGCTCTATCAACTACAGAATCAGAATATGTCGCCGCCTCATTGGCAGCTCAAGAAGCTGCATGGTTGAAGAAATTCATTGCCGATCTAGGGGTTGTCCCTTCCATTCAGGAACCCCTAGAGATCTTTTGTGATAACGAGGGTGCGATTGCTCAAATCAAGGAACCTCGTGCTCATCAAAAGACTAGGCACATTGAGCGGAGATTCAACTACATACGAGATGAAGTTGAAAAGGGAAAGATATGTATTCGCAAAGTTCACACGGATCAAAACATTGCGGATCCTCTCACGAAGCTCCTTGAAAAGGCAAAGCATGAAGGTCATACTTGTGCCATGGGACTTGGATATTCTAGTGATTGGATTTGATCTGTAAATTTTGTATTTGGATATGTGGAACTCTTTATTATTTGAATAAAATTATTTGGTTGTAATGTTTCAATTAATGTTCCAATTTAGCATGTTTAATCCATGAGTAAATTGTTTACTCTAAATGTCCGTAGTCATTCATACTTGTGGGAACAAGTATGAGGGTAAGATTATTATGAACTTGGATTGGTTGATATTCATAAGGAATGAATATAGAGCAATTGGTTGCTACCAAGGTTCATAGATATTTGCGGGATGCAAATATTGGACTGACCCGCATCTCAAACTTTACTACATGGAATCTTATTGATTGATCATAAGTAAATTTGAGTAAAGGCGAATATCATTTGGTATCCTCCAACCTGAGATACATATTGGGTTTTGATATTCACCAAGTATTATACCTTGAGCTAATTCTTCACTGTCCTGAAATAGTGGACAACACATAAGGGTATGTTCAGGTATGACACGAGGTGTTTGTGAGAAACGTATGTAGTCAAGATGGAATTTGTTCCTCTTATTCGTTGAGAGTTAGATGTCTAAGGCCTGATAAGTTAAATCAACAAGGAATGATCACTCTATGTTCTTGGATTTAACATGACATCTGTAACAAAAAGATAGATGATTAATTCACCTAAATCATTTCAAGTAGGATACTTGAATAAGATGATGTTATTGAATGGCTATAAGTCATGCGTATTAAGGGTAGTAAACCATTGTTAGGTGGTATTTACTGCTTGCATCAATCTTCTATGAATCTTGGGCAAGTGGGAGATTGTAGGATTCTATATGCCCAAGACACGTAGAATATTGATGCGGTTAGTACGTTATGATCCAAGTCGGGTTATACCCAATAACAAGCTTGGAAAACACAAATTAATATTTAGTTGATGATATGATCATGCAATTAAATATTTACACCAATTTAGAAAATGGGTTTTCTAAATAAGTTGCATATGAGATGGAACAACTTATTTGGATATTTTGTTCAATAATATTATTTGGAATGTTATTTAAATTAGTTAGATAACATCAAATAATAAAAACGAGTGTATAAGTCACACAATTAAAAGGTTAATTGTACCACAAATTGAAAGACTAGTTTATCTAATATGTGTGTTAAAGTTTAAAGGGGGAAACCCTTTAAATTTAAAACATTAGGCCGCCCCCCCTTGGATACCATTGGTTCTTTTGTTTCTTGAACACCACATTACATAACTAGTCTTACACTCAAAGTTTCACAATCTCAATACATCCAAAAGACTCAAAAACAAGAAAAACTCCTCTCTCTCTCATGCTCTCTCAAACCTCACGGCCAGCAGTAGCATTAGGAGTTTTCTTGGAGTGCTTTGGTGTAGTTTTCTTCCTAACAAGAAGGTGTTTTGCAAAGGGCTTGGGGTATACAAGCTTTAGGGCTTCTTCTCTTGGAGTCTTGGCCGATTTTGGACATCTCCATCTTCATCTAATCCACGGTTTTGGCAGCCCCTTTTGGAAGCATTGTCTTGAGCTGCTGAAAGGTAGTTATGGCAGCTTGTTAATGACTGTCCATTATGCTTGTTTTTGTGTTCATAGCTTGCTTATTCACATATTATGATCCTTTGATTTTGGGTTTGCTTTATACATTTATATGGTCACCTAAAGAACATAATTTTCAGCTTATAAGTAAGTTATTATAATATTGTTATTCCGCTGCGTTTTCAGAAAGTTTAATGGGTTAAACTAAGTTTTATGTTCTTGCAAACCCATCACATTACACGACCAAGTATATAAGATTTACATGTATTTTAATCAAAATTGTGCAACTATAGTATGGATTATCAAAGTATTAATCAAAGATAACCAACCGAATACATTGAAAAATAACTAGTTATAACCAAACATCAAACAATAATACTTCTTGCATGGATATCTTTGTCTTTCTCTAACAACCTCCAATGCTTTGGAGTTTTGATTCTCAAACCTTCTAAACACACTCAGGTACCAATCTAAACAAATATGATTATGTAAATCATAGGAGTGACACTAATCAATCACAAATGAAATATAGTATCTGTTGTTTAAATCAAAACAAAATCCAAACAAGAAACCATACGAATGGCACTTGAAATCAATCTATTCCAGTACAAAACTCATCATGAACACTCCCCAACCTGCATTCAAACACTCTTGCCCTGAAAGACAACTAGTTCTATTAAAATAACAACTTTGGATCTAAAAATAGTTAGTTGACCATCTACACAACGAATCGAGGTTCAAAAAACCTTGAAACTACTCGTATTTACTCAATAAGAACGGGGAATCAAATTACACTATCGAAGAGAAAATAATCAGTAGTCAAAGAAAAAACGCAATGTTTCATTGAGGAAAAGGATTTCAAATCAAGGTTACACGACCAAGTATATAAGATTTACGTGTATTTTAATCAAAATTGTGCAACTATAGTGTGGTTTATCAAAGTATTCATAAAAAATAACCGAATACATTGAAAACTAACAAGTTATAACCAAACATCAAACAACATACTTCTCGCATGGATATCTTTGTCTTCCTCTAACAACCTCCAATGCTTTCGAGTTTTGATTCTCAAATCTTCTAAACACACTCAGGAGTCAATCTAAACAAATATGATAATGATAATCATTAGAGTGACACTAATTAATCACAAAAATAACATAGTCTCTACTATTTAAATCAAAACCAAAACCAAACAGGAAACCATACGAATAACACTTGAATCAATCCACTCCAGCACAAAGCACATGACAAACACTCTACAACATCATTTCAAACACTCTTTCGTTGAAAGTCAACCGATTCAATCAAAATAAAAACTTTGAATCCAAAAATACTTAATTGACCATCTTGACAAAGTATTGAGATGTAAAAAACCAGGAAACTACTTGTATTTACTCAATAAGAATGGGGAATCAAATGACACTCGAAAGATAGTAATCAGATATCAATAACGAAACACAATGTTTCATTGAGGAAAAAGATTTCAAATCAAGGTTACACGACCAAGTGTATAAGATTTAAATGTATTTTAATCAAAATTGTGCAACTATAGTGTGGATTGTCAAAGTATTCATCAAAGATAACTGGCCGAATACATTGAAAAATAACTAGTTATAACCAACATCAAACAACAATACTTATTGCATGGAAATCTTTAGCGTTCTCTAACAACCTCCAATACTTTAGAGTTTTGATTCTCAAACCTTTTAAACACACTCAGGAACTAATCTAAACAATTATGATAATGATAATCATTGGAGTGACACTAACCAATCACAAAAATAAGATAGTATCTGTTTTTTTAATCAAAACAAAATCCGGAAAAGAAACAATACGAATGACAGTTGAAATCAATCCACTCCAGCACAAAACTCATCGTGAACACTCCACAACCTCCATTCAATCACTCTTGCCATGAAAGACAACCGATGCTATCAAAATAACAACTTTGGATCCAAAAATACTTAGTTGACCATCTAGAAAACGAATCGAGGTGCAAAAAAACTTTAATCTACTCGTATTTACTCAATAACAACAGGGAATCAAATTACACTATCGAAGAGAAAGTAATCAAATGTCAAACAAGAAACGCAAAGTTTAATCGAGGAAAAAGATGTCAAATCAACGTTATACGACCAAGGGTATAAGATTTACTTGTATTATAATCAAAATTGTGCAACTATAGTGTGGTTTATCAAAGTATTCATCAAAGATAACCAAATACATTGAAAAATAACTAGCTATAACCAAACATCAAACAACAGTACTTCTCGCATGGAAATCAATGACGTTCTCTAACAACCTCTAATGCTTTGAAGTTTCGATTCTCAAACCTTCTAAACACATTCATAAATCTATCTAAACAAATATTATCATGATAATCATTGGAGTGACACTAATCAATCACAAATATGACCTAGTATCTATTGTTTAATTGAAAACAAAAACCGAAGAGGAAACCATATGAATGAAACTTGAAATCAATCCACTTCAGCACAAAACTCATCTTGAACACTCCACAACCTCCATTCAAACACTTTTTCCACGAAAGACAATCTCAATCAAAATAAAAATTTGGATCCAAAAATACATAATTGACCATCTACACAACGAATTGAGGTGCAAAAAAACCAGGGAACAAATAGTATTTACTCAATAAGAATGGAATCATTTCCACTATCAAAGAGAAAGTAATTAGATGTCAAAAAAGAAACACAAAGTTTAATTGAGGAAAAAGATATCAAATCAAGGTTACACGACCAAGTATATAAGATTTACTTGTATTTTAATCAAAATTTTGCGACTATAGGGTGGATGATCAAATTCATCAAAGATAACCAAATACAATGAAAAATAACTAGTTATAATCAAACATCAAACAACAATACTTCTCATCTGGATATCTTTGGCTTTCTCCAACAACCTCCAATGCTTTGGAGTGCTGATTGTCAAACCTTCTAAAGAGACTCGGAAACCAATCTAAATAAATATGATCATGATATTCATTGGAGTGACACTAATCAATGACAAATATAACATAGTATCTGTTGTTTAAATCAAAACCAAATCCGAGCAAGAAACCATAATAATGACACTTGAAATCAATCCAGTCCAGCACAAAACTCATCGTGAACACTCCACAATTTCCATTCAAACACTCTTGCCACGAAAGAAAACCGATTCTATCAAAATAACGACTTGGGATCCAAAAATACTTAATTGACCATCTAGACAGCGAATCGAGGTGCAAAAAACCAGGAAACTACTCTTTTTTACTCAATATGAACTGGGAATCAAATTACCCTATCGAAGACAAAGTAATAAGATGTCAAACAAGAAACGCAAAGTTTAATTGAAGAAAAAGATGTCAAATCAAGGTTACACGACAAATTATATAAGATTTACTTGTATTTTAATCAAAATTGTGCAACTATAGTGTGGTTTATCTTTGGAAAACTATTCATCAAAGATAATCGAATATATTTAAAGATAACTAGTTATTACCAAACATCAAACAACAATACTTTTCTCATGGATAACTTTTGCTTTCTCTATCAACCTCTAATGCTTTGGAGTTTTGATTCTCAAACCTTCTAAACACACTCTGAAACCAATCTAAACAAATATGATTATGATAATCATTGGAGTGATATTAATCAATCACAAGTATAACATAGTATCTACTATTTTAATCAAAACCAGAACCAAACAAGAAACAATACGAAAGACACTTGAAATCAATCCACTCCGGCACAAAACTCATCGTGAACACTCCACAACCTCAATTCAAACACTCTTGCCTCGAACACAACTATTTGATCAAAATAATAACATTGTATCCAAATATACTTAATCGACCATCTAGACAACAAATCGAGGTGCAAAAAACCAGGATCTTACTCGTATTTACTCAATAAGAATGGGGAATCAAATTACAATATCGAAGAGGAAGTAATTAGATGTCAAACAAGAAACGCAAAGTTTCATCGTGGAAAAAGATTTCAAATCAAGGTTACATGACCAAGTATATAAGATTTACTTTTATTTTAATCAAAATTTTGCAACCATAGTGTGGTTTATCAAAGTATTCATCAAAGATAACCAAATACATTGAAAAATAACTAGTTATAACCAAACATCAAACAACAATACTTCTCGCATGGAAATCTTTAGCGTCTCTAACAACCTATAATGCTTTGAAGTTTTGATTCTCAAACCTTGTAAACACATTCAGAAAGCAATCTAAAAAAAAATTATCATGATAATCATTGGAGTGACACTAATCAATCACAAATATAACCAAGTATCTATTGTTTAAATCAAAACAAAAACCGACCTGGAAACCATACGAATGAAACTTGAAATCAATCCACTCCAGCACAAAACTCATCTTGAACACTCCACAACCTCCATTCAAAAGCTTTTGCCATGAAAGACAACCAATTCAATCAAAATAAAAATTTGGATCCAAAAATACATAATTGACCATCTAGACAATGAATTGAGGTGCAAAAAACCAGGAAACTACTCGTATTTACTCAATAAGAATGGGGAATAATTTACACTATCGAAGAGAAAGTAATTAGATGTCAAGCAAGAAACACAAAGTTTAATCGAGGAAAAAGATGTCAAATCAAGGTTAGACGACCAAGTATATAAGATTTACTTGTGTTTTAATCAAAATTGTGCAACTATAGTGTGGATGATCAAAGTATTCATCAAAGATAACCAAATACATTGAAAAATAACTAGTTATAACCAAACATCAAACAATAATACTTCTTTCCTGGATATCTTTGGCTTTCTCTAACAACCTCCAATGCTTTGGAGTTTTGATTCTCAAACATTCTAAACGCATTAAGAAACCAATCTAAAGAAATATGATCATGATAATCATTTGAGTGACACTATGCAATGAAAAATATAACATAGTATCTATTGTTTAAATCAAAACCAAATAAGAACAAGAAACCATACGAATGACACTTGAAATCAATCTAGTCCAACACAAAACTCATCGTGAACACTCACAACTTCCATTCAAACACTCTTGCCATGAAAGACAACCGATTATCTCAAAATAACAACTTTGGATCCAAAAATACTTAATTGACCATATTGACAACGAATGGAGGTGCAAAAAACCAGGAAACTACTCGTATTTACTCAATATGAACATGGAATCAAATTACACTATCGAAGAGAAAGTAATTAGATGTCAAACAAGAAACGCAAAGTTTATGTGAAGGCGGCTGGATCGGTAAACATCCGAGCATGTTCTTGACGGAAGGATAAACAACAACAAATACCAAGTGACAATAAATAATACGAACTATCAAAAATTGGTTTCATTGATAAAACCTAATGATTACAAGCTCGTTACAACATAAGAATCAAGACTCTTGGCAAGGGGAAATCGAGCATGATCTCCCCTCTCATCCGGCAACACCTAGGCTCCGGGTAGACTCCTCTCAAAATCCGTATCTCTCTACATATTAAAATTGGTATATATAGGCCTAGGCCCATATTAGATGTGACTGGGCCTATTCGTGTGATTGGACCATGCGTATGGTTCAATCATATGACTGGACCATTCTTATGGTTCAGTATTACGAATGCCCCAATCGCATCTCTCAGTCGCACGACTGGTCCATTAGCATGGCTCAGTCGTACGACTGAGTCTCATTCGCATATGCTCCTATGAATGACCCAGTTTCATGTGTTTACAACATATCAGGTGTAATACATTAAGCCTAGACTATTCGTCAAGCGACGAACACACTATATATGACAATATATGCTCCAACAAATTCCCCCTTGGACGTTGCTTACGAATAGTAGATAACACCTCTTACAATCTTCAGTCATTCTTTGCTCTGGTTTCCATTAGAATCAAACGAACAACCATATTAGCCAACATTGCCGATCCATCAGGTTGCTACAGTATCCCTGGAAATGAATTTAGGCACAATTGCTTTCGTTTACTTTGCAGAACACCATCATAGCAGCCAGATTCCCCATATGACTGATTTTTCCAGATTAACATTAACAACTATAGAAATTCCCCCTCACATTCAGCATATCCCAATATAAAACATTGTGCTCTCCTGGCGTCTTCATACGGTGTATTGGGCAAAAGGTTGAAGGTTCCAATCCGTAGTTGACAATATTAAATAATTCAGCATGCACATAGATTCATTATCAGAAACCTGCTCACATCATCACTTTCTGATTGCGTCTTCAATTTCTGTATACATGGATTCCCCCGAAGAATGAGAATCCTCACTATGGAGATAGATATAACTTGATTAGCCCATATATAGTCAGATACTCCTGACTACCCAACAAAATAAGCACTGACTGCTGACATCTTCTCTTCTCTCTTTCGTGTTCTAACTACATTCACTTATTCTGAAAGTTTGACGAATAATGGGGTATACATCAAACTTATTTGACAAAAGAACCTCAGGGTGAATATGCTTTGCTCATCCTCAAATCTGTGCAAGAGGCAGTTCCAGACTCTTTTTTTTGGTCTGGAACAAATACGGATGAGTTAATGTGGATGGCTTATTCGTGCGATTGAACATACGACTTGTCCAGTTGCACGACAGAACATAAGACTTGTCTAGTCATACGAATGGTCCATTAGCATCGTCTAGTCGTACGAATGGTCCATTCGCATGGCCCAGTTGCATGAACGGGTCTGCACGCAGATTTTCAGATCTACAGCCGCCAGGGCTGCCCAAAACCCTAATTTGACGATTTTTACATGAACCGAAACAAAATAGACATCATCAGATTCGAAAGGGTGATCAGAACGTGGTTTCGAGTTCAATTTTAACATAGAAACAACACACATAACCAGATCTGAGCAAAACACAAAGAACACAAAGTGGGTTTAACGTCAAAGAACCTGAAATTGATCTAGAAATCAAGAGCTCGGGTTGCTAGAATGATTGTTAGATCATTCCAGCAAAAACCGGCTCTGATACCAATTATGAAGGCGGTTGGATCGGTAAACATCCGAGCGTGTTCTTGACGGAAGGATAAACAACAGCAAACACCAAGAGACAATCAATAACACGAACTATCAAAAATTGGTTTCATTGATAAAACCTAACGATTACAAGCTCGTTACAGCATAAGAATCAAGACTCTTCGCAAGGGGAGATCGAGCATGATCTCCCCTCTCATCCGGCAGCACCTAGGCTCCAAGCAGACTCCTCTCAAAATCCTTATCTCTCTACACAATGAAACTGGTATATATAGGCCTTGGCCCATATTAGATGTGATTGGGCCCATTCGTGCGATTGGACCATGCGTATGGTTCAACTGTACGACTGGACCATGCGTATGGTTCAATCGTACGACTGGACCATTGTTATGGTTTAGTCTTACGAATGCCCCAATTGCATCTCTCAGTCGCACGACTCGTCCATTAGCATGGCTCAGTCGTACGGCTGAGTATCATTTGCATATGCTCCTGCGAATGACCCAGTTTCATGTCTTTACAACATATCAGGTGTAATACATTAAGCCTAGACTATTCATCAATAGTTGAGGAAAAAGATGTCAAATCAAGGTTACACGACAAATTATATAAGAATTACTTGTATTTTAATCAAAATTGTGCAACTATAGTGTGGTTTATCTTTGGAAAATTATTCATCAAAGATAACCGAATATATTTAAAGATAACTAGTTATTACCAAACATCAAACAACAATACTTTTCTCATGGATAACTTTTGCTTTCTCTATCAACCTCTAATGCTTTGGAGTATTGATTCTCAAACCTTCTAAACACACTCTGAAACCAATCTAAACAAATATGATTATGATAATCATTGGAGTGATATTAATCAATCACAAGTATAACATAGTATCTACTATTTTAATCAAAACCAGAACCAAACAAGAACAATACGAAAGACACTTGAAATCAATCCACTCCAGCACAAAACTCATCGTGAACACTCCACAAACTCAATTCAAACACTCTTGCCTCGAAAAACAACTATTTGATCAAAATAATAACATTGGATCCAAAAATACTTAATCGACCATCTAGACAACAAATCGAGGTGCAAAAAACCAGGATCTTACTCGTATTTACTCAATAAGAACGGGGAATCAAATTACAATATCGAAGAGGAAGTAATTAGATGTCAAACAAGAAACGCGAAGTTTCATCGTGGAAAAAGATTTCAAATCAAGGTTACATGACCAAGTATATAAGATTTACTTTTATTTTAATCAAAATTTTGCAACCATAGTGTGGTTTATCAAAGTATTCATCAAAGATAACCAAATACATTGAAAAATAACTAGTTATAACCAAACATCAAACAACAATACTTCTCGCATGGAAATATTTGGCGTTCTCTAACAACCTATAATGCTTTGAGGTTTTGATTCTCAAACCTTGTAAACACATTTAGAAAGCAATCTAAACAAAAATTATCATGATAATCATGGAGTGACACTAATCAATCACAAATATGACCAAGTATCTATTGTTTAAATCAAAAGAAAAACCGACCTGGAAACCATACGAATGAAACTTGAAATCAATCCACTCCAGCACAAAACTCATCTTGAACACTCCACAACCTCCATTCAAACGATTTTGCCACGAGACAACCAATTCAATCCAAATAAAAATTTGGATCGAAAAACATAATTGACCATCTAGACAATGAATTGAGGTGCAAAAAACCAGGAAACTACTCGTATTTACTCAATAAGAACGGGGAATAATTTACACTATCGAAGAGAAAGTAATTAGATGTCAAGCAAGAAACACAAAGTTTAATCGAGGAAAAAGATGTCAAATCATGGTTACACGACCAAGTATATAAGATTTACTTGTATTTTACTCAAAATTGGCAACTATAATGTGGATGATCAAAGTATTCATCAAAGATAACCAAATACATTGAAAACTAACTAGTTATAACCAAACATCAAACAAAAATACTTCTCGCCTAGATATCTTTAGCTTTCTCTAACAACCTCCAATGCTTTGGAGTGTTGACTATCAAACCTTCTAAACACACTCAGAAACCAATCTAAAGAAATATGATCATGATAATCATTGGAGTGACACTAATCAATGACTTATATAACATAGTATCTGTTGTTTAAATCAAAACCAAATCCGAACAAGAAACCATACGAATGACACTTGAAATCAATCCAGTCCAGCACCAAACTCATTGTGAACACTCCACAACTTCTATTTAAGCACTCTTGCCACGAAAGACAACCGATTCTATCAAAATGACAACTTGGGATCCAAAAATACTTAGTTGACCATCTAGACAACGAATCAAGGTACAAAAAACTAGGAAACTACTCGTATTTACTCAATAAGAACGGGGAATCAAATTACACTATCGAAGAGAAAGTAATTAGATGTCAAAAATAAAACGCAAAGTTTAATCGAGGAAAAAGATTGTAACACCCAGTTAGTTAATTCAGTCTAAGAAAGAAAGAATAAAGTGAAATAAAAAGAAGGAAAAAGAAATAAAACCCAAGTCTAGGGGTTAAAAGTGACAAGAAGGACAAAAAGTTTAAAAGTTGGTGATAAAGGTGGTATGGCCACCCATATGTCACACACATTACTAATCTTCGGATTTTAGAGAGAGAAAGTAGCAAGTGCAGCTGAGAACTCTCGGTTTTTAAAGGACGAACAAGAAGAATTTGAATTCAAGGTAAGAATTCACATGTTCATGATGTTCTTGACTAGTTCTATTCTTGGGTTTATGCTTATGTGTGTTTGTATATGTTCGGGTATGTTGTTAGTGGGATTCTAGGCGGTTGAACTCAATTACAAACGAGTTTGGAAGAAGCCATACTAAGAGATGCAAAGGTGAGTTCTAGGACCCCTTTTTTACTGATTTTTTAACTGTTTTTGGGCTGGAAATGCATGAATGGATGTTTTCATTAAACTAGGTTTCAGACCCGTATGTTTGATTATGTATATGTTGAATTTATGATGGAATGTGTGGCTATGTTCATGCTTGATGATGTATGATTGTGTTTCTAAGGCTTAGAAGGTAAGACTTAAGCTTAGAACAGGATGGATGGTGATTGGGAACTGAAATCTAATGTTTTAGGCTCATATGTTAAGTTTTAGAATTTGCTTAAGTATGTAGAAGACATGCGGACGAGGAATGGAAATCAATGCGGATGAGTGGTTAATGCGGATGAGCATTAACTGCTAAGTAACTCAATGCAGATGAGTATGGAAAGTCAATACGGATGACAGTTAATGCGGATGAGCATTAACCACTAAGTAAGTCAATGCGGATGAGTATTGGATGAAATGCAGATGAATATTGACTAAGTATGGGAAATGTGGATGAGCAAGGTCAATGCGGATGAATAGGAACAAATGCGGATGAAGTATGACAAATGCAGATGAATTATAGCAAATGCGGATGAACAATGGACAAATACGGATGAACACTTAGAATGTTTTCTGACTTTTTGGGAAAAAAAGATGAATGTAGGCTTTGACTTGGGATGTTTCTGGGGGTTCTTGTAAGTTGACTTTTGATGTCATAGATGTTATGATAGGCATGTTATGATGTATGTCGATGCTTTAGCATGATGTGTATGATGTATGCATGATGGTATGTATGATGTATGTGATGTATGTATGATGCCCTGTATGATGATGTTAACTATTGATGTTAAGTTCCTTGTGGTATGATTATTTTCCTTTGCTTTACGTTGAATGTTAATGAATGAAATGAAAGTATTACATAACGTAAAGTGGAAGATAATGAAAAGAGGAATGAAATGATGAATGCATGCATAAATGAACGAAAGAATGTTTGAAAGGCTTGCAAGCAAATGTAAGGAGGTTCACACCCAATGCAGGGTGTTAGCTCAACCGTGTGTGGGTTAGCTACCCTAGAAGGATGCACACTAGGGCTTGATCCGTGTGATTAAGCATATGTATGGAGGTTGACACCTAATAAAGGGTGTTAGCTCAACTGTGTGCGGGTTAATTACCCCAGAAGGATGCACACTAGGGTCCAATCCTTGTGATAGACCATATGTATGGGACCCTTGTCGCTCAACCTTGGTAACTGGAGTCAGCTTCGTGTACAATGTTCGGGGTCTATGAAAGACCTCAGGCCCAGTACCGGCTTTATGCATACGGTGGGGCTGAAGCACATGGCATTGGTCCGAATGAATGTAAAGATGTAATGATGAATGGAAGAATGAACGAACACATGATGAAGATAATAATGATATTATCTATGTGTACGTATGATGGGTGATCACATAAAAAAGTAATGAATTGTTGGGTTTTGTAACATGTAAATCAAAGTTAGTTGAACCATTTAAACTATAAAAACGCAGTGGAAATAAGGTTTAAGCATATGGTTACGAATCTGAAATTTTAACCATTTTAAACCATAAACAAAAACAAAGAACATGGATCAATAATATATGTGAAATAGTATGCTATCAAACATAAAACAACCATAAGGAGTTCAAAGAAACAACCTTTCTTGCACAAGATGTTGTGGATGTATAAGATGAAGATGGTGATGTCCTTGAATGTCTAGCTCCCAAGAGAGAAAGCCTCAAGTTGTGATACCCACAAGCTCTTTCAAACACCTTGCTAGTTAGGATGCACAACACCTCAACTCTCTACCAATGCTCCTTGAAAGATCCGAAAATTTCAGCCCTTGAAGCCTTGAATCCAAAAATTTCAGCTCTAGTTTTTGGAGAGAATGCTTTGCCTTGTGTGTGAGAGAGAAGGTGTGTTTTGGAAGAGTGCAAGGGTAATGAAAACTTGAAGTGTCCAAGACAAAAAGGGACCCTTCACATACCCACAAGGGGCGGCCGAATCCCATGTTCAAATTGGGTTCCCCCCCCCCCCCATTTTGTAATTTTATAAAATGCACTCTTTTAAGCCATTAGTTTATAAAATTAAAACCTATTTTAATTTTATAACATTAACACAATTTTATTTGTTATTATTTAACCAACATAAATAATGAAACAAATAAATTTCTCATGAACAAGTTATCTATATAATATTGTTCAATTACAAAAGCAACATTTTAGAAAACCATTTTCAAATTGGTGTCAATATTTATTTGTATGATCTCATCAATAAATAAACATATATTGGTGTTTGTTTAGCTTGTTATTGGGTATGACCCGACTTGCATCATAACGTACTAACCACATCAATCTGTATGTCTTGGGCATACAAGATCCAATAATCTCCCACTTGCACAAGATTCATAGAAGATTGATGCAAGCAGTAAATACCGCCTAACAACGGTTTACTACCCTTAATACGTATGACTAAGTTCCATTCAACAATATCATCCTCTTCAAGTACCATACTTGAAATGTTTTAGGTGAATCAATCATCTATCCTTTTTTCACAGATGTCATGTTAAATCCCAAAGACACAGAGTGATCATTCTCCATTATTTAACTTTATCTGGCCTTAGACATCTTACTCTCAAAATAAGAGGGAGAAATCCCATCTTGACTACATACGTCTCTCACAATTGCCTTATATCATACCTGAACTCAGACTTATGTACTGCCATGTTTCAGAATAGCGAAGAACTAAGTCAAAGTATAATATTGGTAAATATCAAGACCCAAATGTATCTCAAGTCAGAGGATACCAAATGATGTTCGCCTTTACTCAAAATTACTTATGATCAATAAAGAAGATTCCATGTAGTAATGTTTGAGATGCAGGTCCATCCAATATTTGCATCCTACAATATCTATGAACTTTGGCAGCAACCTTTTGCTCTATATTCATCCATATAAATATCTACCCATCCAAGTTCATAATAGTTTTACCTTCATACTTGTTCCCACAAGTATGAACAACTACGGACGTTCTGAGTAAATAATTTACTCATGGATGTTAAACATGCCAAAATAGGAATTTAGTTGAATCATTTTAACCAATAATTCATTCAAGTAATAAGGGTTACAATATCTCAATACAGAAATTAAAGATCATATCCAGTCACTAGAATATGAAGTCCCATGGCACAAGTATGACTTTTATGCTTTGCCTTTTCAAGAAGCTTTATGAGTGGATCCGTAATGTTTTGATCCGTGTGAACTTTGAGAATACATATCTTTCCTTTTTCAACTTCATCCCTTATGTAGTTGAATCTTCATTCAATGTGCCTAGTCTTTTGATGTGCACGGGGTTCCTTGATTTGAGCAATCGCACCCTTGTTATCACAAAGAATTTCTAGGGGGTCCTGAATGGAAGGGACCACCCCTAGATCGGCAATGAACTTCTTTAACCATGTAGCTTCCTAAGTTGCTAATGAAGCGGCAATGTATTCTGACTCTGTAGTTGATAATGCCACCACATCTTGCTTAGAGCTCTTCCAAGAGATTGCTCCTCCATTAAAGATGAAAATGTACCCCGATTGTGATCGTGATGTTAGATTCTATATGCCCAAGACACATAGAACATTGATGCGGTTAGTATGTCATGATCCAAGTCAGGTTATACCAATAACAAGCTTTGCAATCACCAACAATATTCAATGATGATATGATCATGCAATTAAATAATAGCACCAAATTTAGAAAATGGGTTTTCTAAATAAGTTGCATATGAGATTGAACAATTTATATGGATATTTTGTTTATAGATATTGTTTGTAATGTTATTTAAGTTATTTAAATAACATCAATAATTAGTGAATGTGTATGTGTTATTCTAAAAAGGTTTATTGAATGAACAACTTTTAAAAAGGAAATGACTTGTTAATGTGTTAATATTTCATTTAACTTTTGGGGGGAATCAAAAAATAAAATGAGTTTCGGCCGCCCTTGGAGGAGGGCCTCCTCTTGGTTTTGTTGATATCCTTGAAAACATACACACTTTACACACACATTCACTCCATCTCTTTTTCTATCTCACACATGCAATAGAACAACACAAGAAAGGGTTTTTCTTGTTCTTGTTGAAGAGAACTCGGCTGAAAGGTTTTTCCAGAAGAGTTTCCCTTCGTTTTGGTGTTCAATCCTAGCATCTAAGGTGTTTTGTGATAGTGCTTGGGGTATACTAGCTTGAGGGATCCTTCCTTGGAGCCTTGGCCGAAGCTGTAGCATCTTATCTCTCTACCTCAGTCGACATTTCAGTAGGAGAAAGGTAGTTAATCACAGCTTCATGTAGCTGTGATTTTATGTACACTTTCATTATGTTCATAGCTGGTTTATTCACATAAAAGATCCCCTTTTCTTGGGTTTGTTCACACTTTAAAACATCAAATAGAACATGTTTTTCAGCTTACAAACAATGTAATAATATTAAACTTCCGCTGCGTTTTACAAAGTTTAAGTGGTTAAACTATGTCTTGTGTTCTAACAAACCCCTTGCAATGGCATCTAGAGCTGTTATGTGGATAGCTCGCTTGGATGTGTTAGGATCAGTGATCTATGTTTGATTGATTAGAGAGTATAGCAGCGGAATTCTAACAATGAATTAGCCGATTCACAAGAACGAAACGATATTCAATGAAGAACAAAGACGTTATAGAGAGAGAATTCTGCAATATATTTCATTCAATATTCGCTTTCATGGTTACAGAATGTCACACTTACAATTAGGTCGACACCTCTTATATAAGAGATGTGACGTCTGCTGATGTCACTTGATAGTGACATCTAACAGAACTATTACAACTGAAACACAACTACTGAAGATGTCAAAACAGCTGACATCTCCTTACAAAAATGCTAAGTGTTATCAGTTGTTATAACTACTGAAAAACATAAAACTACTGAAACTACAACGACTGAGAACAAGCTCTTCAGTCGTTTTACAAAACTACTGAAAGTAAAAACATAAAACTACTGATATCAAACTACTGAAGAAGTACTCTTCAGCTGTTGTGACAAACTACTGAAACTTCAGTACTTGATCTTCAGACTTGAACTTCAGATGTTTCATTAGCTGATGACTTCAGTAGATATCATCAGCTGATGTCTTCAGTCTTTGTCTTCAGACTTTGTACATCAGTTTTGATCTTCAGCACTTGTAAACTCTTCAGCTGTGTACTTCAGCACTTTAGTCTTCAGCTGTTGAAGTCTTCAGCACTTGATCTTCAGCTGTTGAAGTCTTCAGTACTTGTCAACTGCTGATGAAGCTTTCAGCAGTTGTTGTGATATCATGTGGGACTAAGAGGTTTTCTGATCTTGGCTCATTGGTTCTTTTGGTCCAACAAACTCCCCCTGAACCAATGCAGCCAAAACCTCTAATTATTTATTTTCCCACTTATTGTTGGCAAAAGGTTGGTCTTTTTCCTTCTTGATCAGTAGAGAAGATGACCCATATAAGCTCCGGCCTGGGAAGAAATCTCAGATATTTGTTTGGCAAGATATGAATGGGAACTCTGTTTTGGGGAACTGGACACAGAGTTGTTATCCATTCATGAGATCTACTTCCGTGTATGAGCCTGTAGGATTCTCTGGTGTAGGCTCTGAGAAAACATGATTTTTTCTTCATGGTCAGGTTCTCGGCTTCACCATCAAACAATCCTTCTCGCCCATACAGCTCTGAGATGTAATGGCCTGTTTGCCATTTTTGAGCTCAATGTTGTAATCTGTCTGTATGCAAACTCATCAGGATGATCCCTTCGAGTAACAGACTGAGCTCATTTGTTTGAAGTTCTCAAGTGACAGGATCAGCGATCACAAGTTTGATGTATTAGAGTTCAAAGCAGCGGAATACGAACAAGAATTAGACAAATTGTAGCAAGCAATCGATACTTGTATGCATTAAGAGCACATACAGTTATAGGGAGAGAATGTTTGTTTCTGATTTCAAGGAATGTTTATAGATATAGAAATTTCTAATCAAATCATTCAAAACATTCATTCATTCATCCAGGATTACAATAGGTTGTCACTCCTTATATAGAGTGCAACAATCACTGCTGTTATCACGGAAAGTGACAACTGGCAGATCTAATACAAAAATAACTAACTCTTAACAAACTACTGAAATGTTCACACTACTGAGAACATAACAGAGTGTTAAGTACAAAATATAAAACTACTGAAACTACAACGACTGAAGAACAAGCTCTTCAGTCGTTTTACAAAACTACTGAAACATAAAACTACTGAAACTAGAAATATAAAATTACTGATATCACAACTACTGAAGAAGTACTCTTCAGCAGTTGTGACAAACTACTGAGGCTTCAGTACTTGATCTTCAGACTTTGACCTTCAGGTGTTTCATCAGCTGATGACTTCAGTAGATATCATCAGCTGATGTCTTCAGTCTTTGTCTTCAGACTTTGTACGTCAGTTGTTGATCTTCAGCACTTGTAAACTCTTCAGCTGTTGTACTTCAGTACTTGGTCTTTCAGCTTCAGCATGTGTTTTCAGCTGTTGTACTTCAGTACTTTAGTTCTTCAGCTGTTGAAGTCTTCAGCTTGATCTTCAGCTGTTGAAGTCTTCAGCACTTGTCAAACTACTGATGAGGCTTTCAGCAGTTGTTGTGATACCATGTGGGAATTAGAGGTTTTCTGATCTTGGCTCATTGGTTCTTTTGGTCCAACAAACTCCCCCTGAACCAATGCAGCCAAAACCTCTAAATTATTCATAATCCCCCTATTGTTGGCAAAGTGTTGGTCTTTTTCCTTCTTGATCAGTAGAGAAGATGACCCATGTAAGCTCCGGCCTGGGAAGAAATCTCAGATTTTGTTTGGCATGGTATGAATGGGAACTCTGTTTTGGGGAACTGGACACAGAGTTGTTATCCCATTCATGAGATTTACTTCCCCATAATGAGTCTGCATGACTCTCGGACATAGGCCTCAAGGAGAACAACTTGTTCCTCCTGAGAGAGTTCTTCTACTCCTCCTTCGAAGAAGAACTCTGGACCATAGTACTCTGATAAGTACTTCATGGTCCTGCCATTTTTCAGCTCCACCGTAGTTACCTCCCTATATACAAATTCATCAGGATGGTTGCCTTCAAGGAGTAACTGGAGCTCATTCTTCTGGATGTCTTCAAGCTTTTTTATATACAACCCCTTCTTAATCTCTTGTTTTCTAGTAAAGCTTGAGGGGTCTTCTTTGCTTGGTGAGCTTTCTTGAATTCATCAATGATTTCCCAGGTGAGACTACATGGCCAACATGATGGTAGAATCTATTGTTTTTCGTACCTGGCCATTGTATCTGTGAGGAATAGTTCTTTTATGGATTCTAGAACTCACCCTGGGGTCCGCCATACTCTCACTCTCTCCTTCTCATACTGAAAGGTGTGCCTGAGAGTGTACAGCCTTTGAGCATGCCCTTTCATGGCTTGAATAGATGATGACTGAGGAAATTCCTTGTCAACCATCTTCAACAGTTGCCATCTGTTGTTTTTCTGCTATTCTTCTTCTTCTATCTTGACTCTGACCATTTCCCTTTGAGAGTCAGGTGTGATCATTGTTGACTTCGGGGTGTTGGCAGCTTTAACAGCAGAGAGTGGCAGACTATCATCTTCATCCTCCTCTCGTCTCGTCTTCTTCTTCCATCCTCACACCCTTCTCCTCCTTCTGGGTGCATCACTAGATGATGGTTGGGTTGGTGAAGGAATTGGTTTTGAAGAATGAGGATGTTTGGATTTTGGCTAGAGATTGGTTGGGATTTGAGGATAGATCTGTTTGAGTGAGTGGAAGGGAAGGTTGATCCAGCATCTTGTAGTTAGTTTCGCCTTTGTGAGTTTAGCCATCTCTAACCTTTTACCAGCCCCAGCCTCATCAAGGGCTTCCACAATATCCTTTGTTGAATTGCTCAGACAGACAGATTCTGGTGGCTATAGCCAGAATACTGTCCCTGGTCCATGCGCGAATCTCCATTAATGATCTTCCTAAGTATTTTGCAATAAAGCGGATCATTATTTCCAACCTCTCTTTTTCCAGAGCATCATACCCTGCCCATCGGGTTTGTATCTCTTGCACTTCTAACCTTCTGATCTCACTATCCAGTGTGGCTGTGTCAAACCCCTGCCTGAAGAGTTGTTCAATTATTTTATCCATGGAGCGGCTGTGTGTAGTGTCAGCTTCTCTTACCAGCTCCTCCAAGGATTTGTCTTCAGCAGTATGATCATCAGCACTCTTCTCTCGCTTGTAAGTGAGCAGAGGTTGCTTTTCTTTCTCCTCCTCTTGGGCTTGCTTCTCTTCCTTCTTTTCCTCTGTTCCTTTCCTCTTCTTTTCTTTCACTGCAGTACTCTCCCCCTTTTTGGATGCATTGGAGGAAGGGGTTTGTATCGCAGAAAGAGTCTTTTGGACAGCAGCATCAATCAAGGGCTGTAAAGTTGAGGAAAGCCTCTCATCAATGGCTTTAGTCACATATCAGTGATTATGGGTGTGATGAGAGGGAGGGAATTTGAAGTACAGCACCTATTTGCTCAAGAGGGTTCTGTTCCTGAGAAGTAGGGCCTGAAGCAGAGGCAGGTGGTTTAGTTTGGAGTGGCTCAGTGTTTGGGGAACCTTCAAGTGAAGGTGCCATCTGTGGGTGGGTAGAGGCAGATGGTCTTTCTCCTTGGGAGAGTTGATCAGTAGGTTTTGCAGCCTACTGACTTTCTCTTCAAGGATTGTGTTCTGGGCAAGAACATCGTAGAAAAAGCCCAGGTCATCATCAGCCGAAGCTGAATCATCTGACCTCCTGCTTAGAGCAGGATTTACATGCACTGGGTGTAGACCAGTTGATGCATGTGCCCCTTGTGCTTGGTACTGGGGACTTCCAGCCTCAGGACAGTGTCCATCATCAGCTGTTGCCTCTAGTGAGGTCTTGGCAATGTTACCAGCCTCATTCTGATCATGTGCTGAGTCAGAGGAGGTGGCAACCTCACTAGATATTCTAAGCTCCTTGTCTACACCAGGAGATAGAAGTGGTAAACCCTGTGCTGTGGGTTCTCAAGTGCACTGTGTTCCTCCCCCTCAATTGTAGAGGTATTCCCAGTAGTCAGTGGTTTCTGGGGAGGGGGTGGAGTGCAGTTGAGTCAGCACTTGTGCAACTATTAAATTTGGGCTGTGAGGGCGGTTGTTTGGGGTGAAGAGATAGAAGCAGTGTGCACCTGGGAGGTTGGTGCTCTTCAATGGCAATCCCCTCAAGTGAGGAAGATCCCAGATATGTAGGTACCCCTTTTGTGGTTGCTGCAGGCTCTTGTTGAGAGGAAGCCTGAGCGGCTATGGCTGGAAGAGTCATTGTATCCACTAGGGGGTTTGGACTAGTGGATATATCCTGCGTTTGTGTTGCAGGGGCATCCTCAGGGGACTCAATTCCCTGAGTAGCCGTTTTGGGTTTCTTTTTGGTGGGTTTGGTGGGGACTTTTGATTTGGAGGTGGTGGCTGTGGGTTCCAACTGCGTGGGTTTTCGCAGCTTGGCAGCCATTTTAAGTGTCTGTCAGAGTTGTGCCGGGAGTATACTTCCGGCAGAACAGCCGTAGCAGGGACTCCCAAGCCAACAAGTCCCTCAGCATTAAGCTGGTTTGTAATGATGGCCATTATGAACCGTGGATAAAGTATCCAACGGTTGGCAGTTAGTTTTTGAGCCATATCTTTGAGCTCTGAAAATATTATTTCTGAAAAGTTTAGCGGTTGTTGCTCAAGGATAGAATACATTACCTGCTGCCATTCGTCGACATTTGATCCCAAGACGACGTCTTAGGGCCAAACATACATTCACCATGTGAAGATTAGGCGCTCAGCGTCATTAAAGTTTTCTTCAAGATAGTGGAGGCACTGAGATCGCCTTGATATCCATGTTGGGCAAAGATAGATCTGTGGTGCCCTTTGGATATCCAGCAAGAGAACTAGCATCATTCAGATGAAGAATTTTGCGGATTATTGCAGAGTGATGACTACTTCTTTGTTGTTTACGACCGACTGGAGGGATGGTGTGTTGTTCTCCCCAGTGGTACCAGTAACGTTCATCCAAATTGGTGCAGGGATTCGCATGTAGTATGGGATTCAGAAGAAATGCCGTGTTGTATTGGGACTGAACCATAAGATCGATAGCAGTATCGAACTTAGTCCAGATGGGCGATTTAGTGAGGTAGGCAACACAGTTGTGTCGCGGTTTTATTTGCATGGACGCCATGGAGAAGAGGGAAGTTTTGGAGAGGAACGTTAGGTTTGAAGAAGATGAAGCATTGAGAGCTTAGGTTAGGGATATTTATAGGGTACGGTAAGAAACGACTGAAGGATGTGGTGTTAGTCATCAGTAGTTTTTAACGACCGTTGACATGGTATTATCCTTTCAGACGTTGAAACAGCTGAAGTCGTGGTGTTAGGCATCAGTAGTTATAGAAAACTACTGAAGACCGTGGTTTTGACTTCAGATGATTGAAACAACTGAGGACTTGGTGTTTGTCATCAGTAGTTATGAAACTACTGAAGACAGTGGTTTGTCATCAGCTGTTGTAAACAACTGAAGACTTGGTATTAGTCATCAGTAGTTATAAAACTACTGAAGACATGGTTTTGCTTCTGTTGTTTTAGAATGAAACAGCAGTTGTACAAACGACTGAAGAGAAAGTTCTCTTCAGCTGTTTTCGTCAATTCTTAGCTTTTAGCTAGCTTTTCATACTGTCCTCAACACATTCATCAGTCTTTTTGGCTGATTTCAGTTTGTTTCATAGGACATCAGTACTATCTATGTTTACTGATTGCAGTAGTTGTAACTGCATCAGTAGTTGTAACTACATCAGTAGTTTAAAACAGATGAAGTACTTTAGTACTTGTGAGACATTTAGCCTTCAGTAGTTATAGAAACTACTGAGGGTAAGAGAGCTCATCAGTACTTATAGTGACATAGGTACTAATGATCATCAGTACTTATTACTAAGATCATCAGTAGTTGTCACTTATTCTAGCTGCAGCATACCAAGCCTTACACCAGGTTTTGGAAATTTGAACTATCCAAAGGCTTAGTAAAAATGTCTGCAAGCTCATCAGCACTAGGCACAAACTTAGGATCATCAGACCTTTTTCAAAACAATCCCTATAAAATGATGTCTGATCTCTATATGTTTGGTCCTAGAGTGCTGGACTGATTTTTTGACAATGCAAAGAGCTGAAGCACTATCCATTAACAATGGAGTCTTAGTCTCTGTAATGCCATAATCCAAAAGTTGGTTTTGAAGCCAGAGTACCTGAGATGTACAACTTGCAGCCGCAATGTACTCTGCTTCAGCAGTTGATGTAGCAACTGAGGTCTGTTTCTTGCTCTGCCAAGAAATCAAGCAGTTGCCTAGGAATTGACATCCACCAGACGTTGATTTCCTGGTCAACTTACACCCTGCATAGTCACTGTCAGAAAAAGCAACTAATTTACCAGAATGTACAGTAGAATACCATAAACCTAGAGATGGAGTGCCTTGCAGATATCTAAAGATCCTCTTGACTGCAATCAGATGAGACTCTTTAGGTGCACCTGAAATCTAGCACAAACACATGTAGCAAACATAATATCTGGTCTAGAAGCTGTTTAAACATCAAGGACCCAATCATACATCTGTAAAGTGTTTCATCAACCACTTACCTTTCTGATCTGTATCCAGTTGTGTGGTGTTGCACATGGGAGTAGAACAAGGCTTACAGTTTTGTAAATCAAACTTTTGCAAAAGATCTTTTGTATATTTGGACTGATGAATGAAAATTCCATCAACCTTTTGTTTGATTTGCACCCCAGAAAGAATTGTAACTCTCCCATGGCACTCATTTCAAACTTCTGTTGCATCAACTTTGTAAAGGCATCACACAACTTTGATCAGAGGATGCAAAAATGATGTCATCTACATAAATTTGAACAAGTAGATTATGCTGCCCAGCTTACTTAATGAATAAAGTCTTATCTATGGAGCCTCTATGAAATTATTTTCTAGAAGAAAGTTTGATAATGTCTCATACCAGGCTCTAGGAGCTTGTTTTAACCCATAAAAGCCTTATCAAGCTTATACACCCAATTAGGATGTTTATTGTCCTCAAAGCCCGGAGGTTGACATACATAAACTTCTTCTTTATTTTTCCATACAAAAATGCACTTTTGACATCCATTTGAAAACTTTAAGATTTTGATAAGCAGCATAAGCTAAAACAATCGAATTGCTTCCAGTCTGGCTACAGGGCAAAGGTTTCATCATAATCAATACCTTCTTCTTGTGCAAACCCCTGAACAACCAGTCTGCCTTGTTCTTAACAATAAGCCCATTTTCATCAGTTTTGTTCCTAAACACCCATTTACTGCCTATTGCACCTTACCTGGAGGTAGAGAACCAGTCCCACACTTGCTGTTTCTTGAACTGAAAGCTCAAGCTGGCATGGCATCACCCATCCATTGTCCTTTAAAGCAATGTGATAATTCTTTGGATCTTGCTGACTGATGAAGAGAGCATAGAAGCAGAAATTTGACAATTGACTTCTTTGATACTCCAGCATGATATCACCAATGATTTGAGACTAGGGTGATTCTTCAGATCTTGATACACAATGAGATCTGTGCAAGTGTTTAAAGCAGGCTCAGCAGTAACAGATGGTGATGGTGAATCATTTCCTTGAAACCAATCAGTGGATGGTAATTCAAAGGAGATTGAATCGAAGAGATCTCATCAGCATTTGTTGTGGATGGTGCTACTGGAGCTACAGGAACTCAGGTCTAGCTGAATTCAGGCAGCTGATCACTAACCTGAAGAGGTGAGTACTGCAATCATCGTCATCATCAGCAGTACCACCGGCGGTGAACTGTTGACAGGAGCAACAGCAGGAGTTTGATGAGGAACATATTGCAGTATGTCCAAATCAAATAACTCCACAGGGCTTTGTGGAATCTTGTCCTTTGGAGATTCATTGAACTTAACATGTAGAGTTTCTTCAACCATCTTTGTTCTGCAGTTGAAGACTCTGTATGCCTTACAGTAGATGAATAGCCAACAAAATACCCTGCTCCACCTTAGGATCAAATTTATGGAGTTGATCATTTGTGTTGAGAATAAAACAGGGACACCCAATGCTTTGAAAATAAATCAGAGGAGCCAAAGGATGATGGAGAGCTTCATATGGAGTCTTCATCAATCTCTGATTTACTAAAACTCTATTTTGCACATAGCAAGCTGTGTTGATAGCTTCAGCCCAAACTGGTCAGTGGCAAACTAAGTCAGCCAGCATGGACCTTGCAGCTTCAATGAGGTCCTGTTCTTTCTCTCCCTACTCCATTTTGTTCTGGAGTCCTTGGAATGCTGAACTGCCTTTTGATTCCCTTTGAAAGATAGAAGTCATCAAGTGTATGATTTCTGAATTCAGTTCCATTGTCACTCCTATACACTTGACTGGAAGGGATACTGCTTCTCAATATACAACACAAAGTGAATAATCTTCTGAGCAGCCCTCATCCTTTGAATGTAGGAAGAAATTCATACAAATCTGGAGTAATCATCCACAATTACCAGACAATTTCTTCTTTGCCATGCGCATTACTCTCATAGGACCAAATAGATCCATATGCAGTAATTGCAAGCAGGCAGTGGACTTAGGCACTTCAATAGGAGGAATGAGACTTTGTGCTGTTTTCCTTTTAAACACGCAGTGCAGGTTTCATCACAGTGGAACTCCTTTATTGGTAAGCCTCTGACTACACTTTTGTGGGTAAGCTGATTCATGTTTTTGAGATTAACATGACCAAGCCTTCGTGCCACAGTTTAGATTCGCAGAAGAAGGCTTTGGAAAATAGGCAAGGATTGCCTTTGAGATCTATCTTCTTAGAAAGATCTAAGGCATACACTCTTCCTGTCCTGTTGGCTTTCAGGAGAGGTGATCATCCAACACCTTGTCAATCACGTGCAAAACTTTGGATGACAGAATCCTACAGTTTTGACTGGTGAAAAGAGCACATGGCCCTTTATCACACATTGACTGACACTCAAGAGATTGTACTTGATATTTCCACATGATTAACATCATCAATTTGATTTCTCCATTGGAAACAAAGCCCTTACCGATGATGTAACCCCTAGCATCATTGCCAAAAGAGACAAATCCCTTCTTTCCTTGAGAGTAGTCATGAAGAGAGAGCTGTTCCCAGTCATGTGGCATAGATCCCCCACTGTCTACATACCAGATGCTACTTTGGCATGTTGAAGAACCCTGCAATAATAAACAATCAGTTAGTTTTAGAGACCCAAACCTTTGGTTTTGGCTGGTCTCATCAATAGATGGTAAACTAACAGGTTTATTTGAAACAACAACCTGAGAGGAAGAAGATGGTGTAGAAGAGGAGTCCTTTGGCTTGGACCTCCTTTTCTGTGGTTTCAACATAGGAGTGTCTAGTTGGTTAACTCTACCACCCAACAGATGTTGAACCATCATTACCAGCTGTGTCTGATTTTGTGATAAAGCTTTCAGCTCATCAGACATTGCCAGTGGAGTTTGATAAGGTCCTATGTTGCACCTTCTTCTCTGAGCACTCTCAGCTGTCACCTGTTTAACCCCTTCCTTTTTGAATTTCTTTGAGGACTTAAGGGTTACAGGATTTGATGTTGCTGATACAAATGTGGTCTCAAACTCAGTTTTCATTTTTACCATTTTTCTCTTAATTTCTTCTTTTTGTTTGAGTTTGGAACCTCTTTGTACCAACAATCATCTGTAAGATGATTGAACAGACCACATACTTCACATGGTTTCTTCTTCATCTTAGGTTGATCATCAACTAAAGAGGGTGAAGCAACTGAAGACTTGTCTTCAATCTTTGGAAGCATTGTTTGCTTTCTTGACTGCCTCTTAGTGGTCTTCAAACTCTTTCTACTGTCAGTTTTTCTTCTCTCAGTACTGACAACAGTTGAATTTTGAACTTCAGGTTTTAGATCCTGCTCTCTAGTCCTTTCAGGACCTTCAAATTAACTCCTGAGTTGATCAACTCATTAATCATGTGAATGTCGCATTTGAACCATCAACATCAGCTGATAAGTTCAAGAGGGCTTGATGCTGACTGCTACTTCTGATTGTGCTGTATCAGAAGGTAGATCACATGATGTGATGGATTGGTTATCACTCCACCATCAGATTCTACCTTGCTCTTGGGGTAAAATCTGTAGGTGGAGCAGTGTGATTGTAACCAATTCCAACTTCACATTTGAAGCAGATTGGCTTACTAAGAAGCATTTCAAAACCTTTGCATGATTGTACCCATCTATCACACACGACTGGGTAACTGCAAGGTTCTTTGAGATCTTTGTACTTCTCTAGAAGTACTTCTTCTCTAGCCTTATCATCAATTATTGGCAATTCAGTTTATAAATCTCATCATTTTATCTTTAAGCACAGACTCAAACTCAGCTTTGTTTTGGAAATTATTTGTTCTAGCTCAATGTTCTTATTAATTAGAGCTACATTTGCTTCTCTAATGGAAGCAAATGCTGCTATGCATGGTTCAGAACATAAATTGGCTTTTGCCTCAGAGGATACCTGATACCTGAGGTGTAGAGGCATTAGAAAGAAGTATCAGCAGACTCCAAAGCCATAAGAGCTAGATTCCCAAAAGGACTGTCACCACCATGTTGACCAGCACCTGAAAACAGTTGATCATGACCAGACATGTCATCTGGTAAACTGCTCCAGTCAACAACTCCTGGGGTGAAGAAGTTGTGTTGTTGAGGTTGAGGTTGTTGATGAGATTGGGATGGCTGAGGTTCTGGTAGTGCATGAGGTTTGTGGTGCCATAGGAACTTGAACTTGATTTGACTGTGGCATGTAATAACAAGGGTACGGATATGGCATTTGACCCTGAGGAACAAAATAGCCGGAGATTGTTGTTGAGCATGATGACTAGAGGTGACAGAGGATGTTGCCCTCTGTGTTGTTGACTTTCCAGGAAAAGTCACAAAGGGTGCAGTGGAGTTAGATCCGTTGATCTACACTCTCTTGCAAAGTGTCCAAGCAGCCTTTGCATTTGTGACACCTCACTTGCTCTTGTCAAAACCAACTTTTGTTTTGCCAGAGAGTCCTGGGAATTTCTTCCAGTTCTTTTATAGAACTTCTGAGATCTGATATTTATCAGGGCCATTTGGCTCAAAATATCCATCTCCTCTAAGTCATCATCAACAATCCCCTTGAGATCATCCATAATGAAGCATAGATTGTCATTATTACACCCAGTAAACTGACCATCAACACTCACAAATGCAGAATCAGAAGTGCTTGAAGAGAAATTAATATGCTCATCATACTGGCATTCAGATGAAGCATATTCTGACTCATGACCCACCAAGGCAGGTGTTTGCCTGGTACAAGTCTTCAGTGAGCTTTCCGATGAAGACAACTTTCTCTTCTGTTCTATCTCTCTCTCAAACGTGAGCAGTTTCCCATGGAGTTGGGTGAGAGATAGTTTGTCCAAACTTGCACTGGAGCGTAGGACATAGTATATGTGTCCCATCTCTCAGGCAGTGATCTGAGAAATCTGTTATTCATCTGAATATTTGTGTACTCAGTTTGACCATTTTTAGTTCAAACAAGAGATCAACAAGAATTGTTGAGTCAGTGTCTCACCCTTTCTATGAGAGAATGTCTCATATTGTTGGGCAAGAATTTCTCTATTATTTGCCAAGACCTCATCTGTTCCTCCAAATTGTTCTTTCAGGCATTCCCGAGGTTATGGGCAGTTCATGATGCATTAGCCCAGAATAGATTTCATTTGGCAATGCCATGGCCAGAATTCCATGGCTTTTGCATCAATTTCAAGCAACTTCTTATCCTCATCTGAGTATTGCTCCCTCCTCTTCGGAACCATTTGATTGGTTTCCGGGTATTCACCATAGGCTTGTGTGGACCATGTACCACTGATGTCCAACAACCTGCGCTGTTAACAGACAGGTGATGGAGCATACGTCTTTGCCATATGTTATACTCATTCCTAACCAACATTGGTGGCTTGGTTGAGGAACCAGTATTGTGAGGATCATTGGAGGGAGTGGTCATTTTCAGTTCAAAAACAATTTAATTCAAGCTTTTAAAAGTTTTAATCAGACCACAACAAACTCAATGAAAACCAAGAGAAGATCTCAGGATGAATGACCAGAAATACAGAAATTCAATCTCTATAACCGTTTCTTGCAAAAACAAAAGCTAATTCAATCAAACTTAGATCTTGAATAGCAGTTTCAATGATCAATATTAGATCAATCATGATTAAACCTGCTCTGATACCATTTGACAGGATCAGCGATCACAAGTTTGATGTATTAGAGTTCAAAGCAGCGGAATACGAACAAGAATTAGACAAATTGTAGCAAGCATCGATACTTGTATGCATTAAGAGCACATACGGTTATAGGGAGAGAATGTTTGTTCTGATTTCAAGGAATGTTTATAGATATAGAATATTCTAATCAATCATTCAAAACCTTCATCATTCATCCATGGATTACAATGGTTGTCACTCCTTATATAGAGTGCAACAATCACTGCTGTTATCACGGAAAGTGACAACTGGCAGATCTAATACAAAAATAACTAACTCTTAACAAACTACTGAAATTTTCACACTACTGAAACATAACGAGTGTTAAGTACAAAATATAAAATACTGAAACTACAACGACTGAAGAACAAGCTCTTCAGTCGTTTTACAAAACTACTGAAACATAAAACTACTGAAACTAGAAATATAAAATACTGATATCACAACTACTGAAGAAGTACTCTTCAGCAGTTGTGACAAACTACTGAGGCTTCAGTACTTGATCTTCAGACTTTGACCTTCAGGTGTTTCATCAGCTGATGACTTCAGTAGATATCATCAGCTGATGTCTTCAGTCTTTTTCTTCCGACTTTGTACGTCAGTTGTTGATCTTCAGCACTTGTAAACTCTTCAGCGTTGTACTTACTTCAGTACTTTGGTCTTTAGCTTCAGCACTTGTGTTCTTCAGCTGTTGTACTTCAGTACTTTAGTTCTTCAGCTTTGAAGTCTTCAGCACTTGATCTTCAGCTGTTGAAGTCTTCAGCACTTGTCAAACTACTTATGAGGCTTTCAGCAGTTGTTGTGATACCATGTGGGACTTAGAGTTTTCTGATCTTGGCTCATTGGTTCTTTTGGTCTAACATCAGCCTCTTGTAGACTAACCCTTTTTAATAATTTTGTTCTCTAGCATCTTCTGGGTAGTTGTTTAGTCTCGTAGGCCTTCTTGAAATCTTCGACAATCTCCCAGGGTGATACTACAAGGGCCACTGTGATCTTTCATCTACGATCCTCTTGACTTGACCCTTGTATCTCGAAGGAATGTCTTTCTTTACAATCCTGTGAGCCACCCTAGGATCAGGCCATACTCTCACCCTTTCCTTCTGATATTGAAATGTGTTGGCGAGAGTGTACAACCTCAGAGCTTCTTTCTTCATACTGATAATTGATGACGAAGCAGCATAAGTTTGTCAATGCTTTTCAGCATTCATCATCATGAAGCTTTTGCTGCTCCTCTTCTTTAATCTTTACTCTCACAACATCCATCTGTCAGGTGGGAGTGATGGGCATAGGTTTGGCTTTCGCCAATGTTAGAACTGCAGACAGAGGCAGCCTATCTCTTCCACATCATCCTCCTCTTCTTCTTCTTCAAGCCTCAACACACCCTTCTCTTCTTCTTCTTAGGTGCATCATCAGCTGTTGGTTTAGATGGTAAGGGAGTTGGTTTTGTGGGTGAGGAAGTTTGGATTTGGGCTTTGAGATTGGTTTGGAGATTTGAGGGGTAGGCTGTTTTTTGAGTGGGTGAAGGAAGGTTGTTCCAGCATTTTGGTTGTGAGTTTAGCCTTTGTAAGTCTTGCCATTTCAAACCTTTTTCCAGCCCCAGCCTCATCAAGGGCTTCAATGAAATCCCTTTATGGAATTGCTCAGACAGACAGATTCTGGTGGCTATAGCCAGAATACTGTCTCTGGTCCACACAAGAATCTCCAGCAAGATCTTCCTAAGTATTTGGCAATGAAACGGATCATGATCTCCATCTCTCCTTTTCCAGTACATCATACCCACCCATCGGGTTTGAATCTCCTCCACTTCCAACTTCCTGATCTCACTATCTAATGTGGCTGTATCAAAACCTTGCTTGAAGAGTTGCTCAATGATTTTATCCATGGATCGGCTGTGTGTGTCATCTGCATCTTTTACCAGCTCTTCCAAGGATTTTTTCTTCAGCAGTAGGTTGATCATCAGCACTTTTCTTTCTTTTATAGGTGATTAGTTGTTGCTTTTCTTTTTCCAACTCCTAGATTTGTCTTTTGCCTTCTCATCCTCTGTCTTTTCCTCTTCTTTTCTTTCACTGCAGTACTCTCCCCCTTTTTGGATGCATTGGTGGTAGGGGTTGTACCACAGAAAGTGTCTTTTGCACATCATTATCAATCAGTGGTTGTAGAGTTGAGGAAATCCTCTCATCAATGGCTTTAGTAACAATTTCAGTGATAATGGGAGTGTGAGAGGTATGGATTGTTGGAATACAGCAACCATCTGCTTTGGGGGTTCTATCCTGGAGAGATAGTGCCAAAAGCAGAAGCTGGAGGCTCATTGGAGTGAGAGGGTAAAGTGTTTGGGGAACCGTCAACTGAAGGTGCCATCTGTGGGTTGGTGGAGGCAGATGGTCTTTGGTCCTTAGAAGTTTTGCAAGCAGCTCTTTGAGTCTGCTCACCTCCTCCTCCAGGATGGTGTTTTGGGCGATTACATCTTAAAAGAAGCCCAGGTCATCATCAGTAGATACTGAATCACCTGACCTCCTGATAGGATCAGGATGTACATGCACTGAGTGTACTCAGTTGTAGCATGTGCCCCTTTGTCTTGGTACTGGGGACTTCTGCCTCAGGACTATGTCCGTCATCAGCAGTTGCCTCTGGTAAGGTCTTAGTAATGGTACCAACTACAACTTGATCAGATGCTGACGCATGAGAAGTGGCAGCCTCACCAGAAGTTCCAATCTCCATGGCTACACTAGGAGAGGGAACATTGTAACCCCTATGTTGTGGGTTCTCAGCTGCACTTTGGTCCTCCCCCTCAATGGTAGAGGTGTTCCCAGTAGTAATTGGTATCTGGGGAGGGGGTGAGGAGTGCAACTGAGTCAGCACTTATGCAACAAGCAATGTAGGGCTTGGGGGGCGGTTGCATGGGGTGAAAGGATAGAAGCAGTGTGCACCTGGGGAGGAAGGTGCTCTTCAATGGCAATCTCCTCATGAGAAGATCCCAGATGTGTGATTACCCCTTGTGTGGTTGCTGCAGGCTCCTGTTGAGAGGAATCCTGAGCGGCTATGGCTGGAAGAGTCCTTATATCCACTAGGGGTTATAACAGTGGATATATCCTGCGTTTGTGTTGCAGGGGCATCCTCAGGGGACTCATTTCCCTGAGTAGCCGTTTTGGGTTCTTTTTAGTGGGTTTGGTGGGGACTTTTGATTTGGAGGTGGTGGCTGTGGCTTCCAGCTGCGTGGGTTTGCGCAGCTTGGCAGCCATTTTGAGTGAGTGGTCAGAGTTGTGCCGGGAGTATACTTCAGGCAAAACAGCCATAGCAGGGACTCCCAGGCCAACGAGTCCCTCAGCTTGAAGTTGGTTGTAATTATGGCCATTATGAACCGCGGATATAATATCCAACGGTTAGCTGTTAGTTTTTGAGCCATATCCTTGAGCTCTGAAAATATTATTTCTGAAAAATTTAAAGGCTGTTGCTCAAGAATAGATACATTACCTGCTGCCACTCTGTAGACATTTGATCCCAAGACGAAGTCTTAGGAGCCAAACAGACATTTACCATGTGAAAGATTAGACGTTCAGCGTCATGGAAATGTTTCTTCAGTATAGTGGAGGCACTAAGGTTTCCCTGATATCCATGGTGGGCAAAGGATAAATCAGTTGTGCCCTTTGGATATCCAGCAGGAGAAGTAGCATCATCCAGGTGTAGAGTTTGACGAAGTATTTCGGGAGAGATGACCACTTTGTGGTTGTTGACGACCGACCGGAGAGACGCTGTGTTGTTCTCCCCAGTGGTGAGGGTGACGTTCATCCAAAACTGTTTGAGGGATTCGGCATGAAGGATTGGATTGAGAAGAAATGCCGTTTTGTAGGGTGACTGGACCATAAGATCGATAACAGTATCGAACTTAGCCCAGAATGGCGATTTGGTGAGGTAAGGTACACAGTTGTGTCGCGGTTTGAGTTGCATGGACGCCATTTAGAAGAGAGAAGTTTTGGAGAGATGAACGTTAGGTTTGAAGAAAATGAAGCTCTGAAGGATTAGGTCAGGGATATTTATAGGGTACGGGTTAGAAAACGACTGAAGGATTTGGTGTTAGTCATCAGTAGTTTTAAACGACTGTTGACATGGTATTACCCTTTCAGACGTTGAAACAGCTGAAGTTGTGGTATTAGGGAAAACTACTGAAAGCCATGGTTTTGACTTCAGATGATGAAACAACTGAGGACTTGGTGTTTGTCATCAGTAGTTGTGAAACTACTGAAGACAGTGGTTTTGTCATCAGTTGTTGTAAACAGCTGAAGACTTGGTGTAGTCATCAGTAGTTGTGAAACTACTGAAGACATGGTTTTGCTTCAGTTGTTAAGAATGAAACAGCAGTTGTAGAAACAACTGAAGAGAAAGTTCTCTTCAGTAGTTTTCGTCAATTCATAGCCTTTCAGCTGTTTCATACTGTCCTCAACACTTACTCATCAGACTTTGCATCTGCTTTTCAGGTGTTTCATAGGACGTCAGTACTTATCTGTTTGTACTAATTTTAGTAGTTGTAACTACATCAGTAGTTTGGAACAGATAAAGTACTTCAGTACTTGTGAGGCATTTAGCCGTCAGTAGTTATAAAAACTACTGAAGGGAAAGGACTCATCGGTACTTATATGTGACATGGGTACCAATGATCACCAGTAATTATTACTGAAATCATCAGTAGTTGTCACTTATTCTAGCTGCAACATACCAAGCCTTAACACAAGGTTTTGGAAAGTAGAACTATCCAAAGGTAGTAAAAATATCTGCAAGCTCATCAGCACTAGGCACAAACTTAGGATCAATCAGACCTTTTTCAAAGCAATCCGAATAAAATGATGTCTGATCTCTATATGTTTGGTCCTAGAGTGCTGGACTGGATTTTTGACA
This sequence comes from Flaveria trinervia, assembly GCA_025506515.1. Taxonomy (NCBI): domain Eukaryota; kingdom Viridiplantae; phylum Streptophyta; class Magnoliopsida; order Asterales; family Asteraceae; genus Flaveria; species Flaveria trinervia. The sequence goes on from CM046445.1 coordinate 44,679,223, forward strand.
ATAACAGAGCTGAAGCACTATCCATTAATAATGGAGTCTTAGTCTCTGTAATGCCATAATCCAGAAGCTGGTTCTGAAGCCAGAGTACCTGAGAGGTGCAACTTGCAGCAGCAATGTACTCGGCCTCAGCAGTTGATGTAGCAACAAAGTTTGTTTCTTACTTTGCTAAGAAATCAAACAGTTGCCTAGGAATTGACAGCCACCAGAAGTTGACTTTCTAGTTAACTTGCACCCTGCATAGTCACTATCTGAAAAAGCAACTAATTTGCAAGAGTGTCCAGTGAGAGTACCATAACCCAGAGATTGTTTACCTTGCAAATATCTAAAGATTCTCTTGACTGCAATCAAATGAGACTCTTTAGGAGCAGCCTGAAATCTGGCACAAACACATGTAGCAAACATAATATCTGGTCTAGAAGCTGTTAAATACATCAAGGACCCAATCATACATCTGTAAAGTGTTTTATCAACAGCTTTACCTTCTGATCAGCATCCAGTTGTGTGGTGTTGCACATGGGAGTAGAACAAGGCTTACAGTTTTGTAAATCAAACTTATTCAAAAGATTTTTGTATATTTGACTGATGAATAAAGGTTCCATCAGCCTTTTGTTTAATTTGCAAGCCTATAAGAACTGTAATTCTCCCATTGCACTCATTTCAAACCTCTTTTTCATTAATGTTGTAAAATCATCACACAACTAGGGATCAGAGGATGCAAAAATGATATCATCAACATAAATCTGAACAAGTAGCTTATGCTGATCCACCTTCTTAATAAAAAAAGTTTTATCAATGGAGCCTCTGGTGAATTATTCTTAAGAAAAAGTAGAAAGTGTCTCATACCAGGCTCTAGGAGCTTGTTTCAACCCATAAAGAGCCTTATCAAGTTTATACACCCATTCAGGATGTTTATTATCCTCAAAGCCTGGTGGTTGACACACATAAACTTCTTCCTTTATTTTACCATATAAAAATGCACTTTTGACATCCATTTGAAAAACTTTAAGACTGTGAATGCAGCATAGGCTAAAAACAATCTGATTGCCTCTATCTGGCTACAGGGGCAAAGGTTTCATCATAGTCAATACCTTCTTCTTGTGAAAACCCCTGTACAACCAGTCTAGCCTTGTTCTTAACAATAAGCCCATTTTCATCAGTTTTATTCCTAAACACCCATTTAGTGCTATTGCACACTTACCTGGGGGAAGAGGAACCAGTTCCCACACTTGTTGTTTCTTGAACTGAAGTAGCTCAAGCTGCATAGCTTCAACCCATCCATTGTCTCTCAAAGCAACATGGTAGTTCTTTGGCTCTAGCTGACTGATGAAGAGAGCATAGAAGCAGAAGTTAGACAATTGACTTCTTGTTGAAACACCAGCATTGATATCACAATAATCTGAGACATGGGGTGATTCTTTGTTCTTGATAAACAATGAGATCTGTGCAAGTGTTTGTAGATCCTTCAGCAGCAGCAGATGTTGATGTAGACTCTTGAAACCAAGAATTAGATGGTAACTCAAAAGATGTAGAGGAAACAGAGATCTCATCAGCATTTGTTGTGGATGGAACTGCTGAAGCTACAGGAACATCAATTTAGCAGACACAGGCAGTTGGTCACTAAACTTGAATAGGTGAGTATTGATATTATCATCATCATCATCAATACCACCAGGTGGAAGACATGCTGCAGAAGATGATTTATCCACAGGACTGCAACAGCTGGAGGTTGATAAGGAACATATTGCAGTATGTCCAAATCAAACAACTCCACAGGGTTTTGTGGAATCTTGTTCAAAGGAGACTCATTAAACTTCACATGCAAAGTCTCTTCAACTATCTTTGTTCTGCAGTTGAAGACTCTGTATGCCTTGCAAGTAGATGAATAACCAACACAATACCCTGCATCCACCTTAGGATCAAATTTATGGAGTTGATCCTTGTGTTGAGAATAAAACAGGGACACCCAAATGCTTTGAAAAATGAAGTTAGAGGAGCCAAGTGATGGAGAACTTCATATGGAGTCTTCATTAACCTCTGATTTACTAAGACTCTATTCTGCACATAGCAAGCTGTGTTAACAGCTTCAGCCCAAAAGGTCAGTGGCAAACCAGAGTCAGCCAGCATTGACCTTGCAGCTTCAATTAGGGTCCTGTTCTTTCTCTCCACTACTCCATTTTGTTCTGGAGTCCTTGGGATGCTAAACTGCCTCTTGATTCCCTTTGAAAGATAGAAGTCATCAAGTGTATGGTTTCTGAATTCAGTTCCATTGTCACTCCTAATACACTTGACTGGAAGGGAATACTGCTTCTCAATATACAACACAAAGTGAATAATCTTCTGAGCAACCTCCTCCTTTGAATGTAGAAAGAAAGTCCATACAAATCTGGAGTAATCATCCACAATTACCAGACAGTATTTCTTCTTTGCCATGCTCATTACTCTCACAGGACCAAATAGATCCATATGCAGTAATTGCAAGCAGGCAGTGGACTTAGGCTCTTCAATAGGAGGGAATGAGATTTTGTGCTGTTTTCCTTTTAAACAAGCAGTGCAGGTTCATCACAGTGAAACTCCTTTATTGGTAAGCCTCTGACTAAACTATTGTGGATAAGCTGATTCATGTTTTTGAAATTAACATGACCCAGCCTTCTGTGCCACAGTTTAGATTCTTGAGAAGAGGCTTTGGAAAATAGGCAAGGATTGCCTCTGAGATCTATTTTCGTGGAAAGATCTAAGGCATACACTCTTCCTGTCCTGTTGGCTCTCAGGAGAGTGTGATCATCCAACACTTATCAATCAAATGCAGAACTTTGGATGATAGAATCCTACAGTTCTGACTGGTGAAAAGAGCAACATGGCCTTTATCACACATTTGACTGACACTCAAGAGATTGTACTTGAGATTTTACACATGACTAACATCATCAAACTTGATTTCTCCATTGAAGACAAAACCATTTCCAATGATGTAACCCTAGCATCATTGCCAAAGAGAAAAAACCCCTTCTTTCCTTGAGAGTAGTCATGAAGAAGAGAGCTGTTCCCAGTCATGTGCATAGATCCCCCACTGTCTACATACCAGATGCTACTTTGGCATGTTGGAGAACCCTGCAATAATAAACAATCAGTTAGTTTGGAGACCCAAACCTTTTTGGTTTTGGGCCTGGTCTCATCAACAGATGGTAAACTAACAGGTTATTGGAAACAACAGCCTGAGAGGAAGAAGATGGTGAAGAAGAGGAATCCTTTGGCTTGGACCTCCTTTTCTGTGGTTTCAACATAGGAGCATCTAATTGGTTAACTCTACCAATAGATGTTGAACCATCATAACCAGCTGTGTCTGATTTTGTGATAAAGCTTTCAGCTCATCAGACACATTGCCAGTGGAGTTTGATAAGTTCCTATGTTGCACCTTCTTCTTCTGAGCACTCTCAGCTGTCACCTGTTTAACCCTTTCCTTTTTGGATTTCTTTGAGGACTTAGGGGTACAGGATTTGATGTTGCTGATACAAATGTGGTCTCAAACTCAGTTTTCATTTTTACCATTTTCTCTTTAATTTCATCTTTATGTTTGAGTTTGGAACCTCTTTTGTACCAGCAATCATCTGTAAGATGATTGAACAAACCACATACTTCACATGGTTTCTTCTTCATCTTAGGTTGATCATCAACTAAAGAGGGAAGCAACTGAAGACTTGCTCTTCAGTGCCTTGGAAGCATTGTTTGCTTTCTTGACTTCCTCTTTAGTAGTCTTCAAACTCTTTCTATTGACAGTTTTCTTCTTTTCAGTACTGGCAGTAGTTGGAGTTTGAACTTTAGGTGTTAAATCCTGCTCTCTAGTCCTTTCAGGACTTTCAGAATTAACTCCTGAGTTGATCAATCATTGATCATGTGAGTGTCAGCAGTGGAACCATCAACGTCAACTGATAGGTTCTGAGAGGACTTGATGCTGACTTCTACTTCTGATTGTGCTGTATCAGAAAGTAGATCACATGATGAGATGGATTGGTTATTACTCTCACCATCAGATTCTACCTCTGCTCTAGGAGTAAAATCTGTAGGTGGAGCAGTGTGATTGTAACCAATGCCAAACTTCACATTGGAAGCAGATTGCTTACTAAGAAGCATTAAAACCTTTGCATGATTGTACCCATCTATCACACTCTACCTGGGTAACTGCAAGGGTTTCTTGAGATCTTTATACTTCTCTAGAAGTATCTCTTCCCTAGCCTTATCATCAGTTATTGGCATTTAAGTTTGTAAATCTCATCATTCTTATCATTAAGCACAGACTCAAATTCAGCTTTGCTTTTGGAAAGTATTTGTTCTAGCTCAATGTTCTTGTTGATTAAAGCTACATTTGCTTCTCTAATAGATGCAAATGCTGCTATACATGTTTCAGAACATAATTTGGCTTTTGCCTCAGAGGATACCTGTGATACCTTTGGTGTAAAGGCATTAGTGGATGAAGTATCAGCAGAATCCAAAGCCATAAGAGCTAGATTTCCAAAGGGACTTTCACCACCATGTTGACCAGCACCTGAGAACAGTTGTTCATGACCAGACAAGTCATCTGGTAAACTGCTCCAGTCAACAACTCCTAGGGTGAAGAAGCTGTGTTGTTAAGGTTGAGTTTGTTGATGAGATTGGGAAGGTTGTGGTTCAGGCAATGCTTGTGGTTGTTGTGCAATTGGAGCTTGAACAGGATTTGGTTGAGGCATATAATAGCAGGGATAAGGATATGACATTTGACCCTGGGGAACAAAGTATGCAGGAGATCTAGGATGTGAATGATGACGAGAACCAGCAGGATGTTGCCCTCTGTTTTGTGGACTAGTACTAGGAAAAGTCACAAAGGGTGCAGAAGAGTTAGATCAGTTGATCTACACTCTCTTGCAAAGTGTCCTAGCCTTTGGCATTTGTGACACCTCAACTTACTCTTGTCAAAACCAACTTTGGTTTTGCCAGAGAGTCCAGGAAATTTCCTGCCAGTTCTCTTATAGAACTTCTGAGATCTGATATTAATCAATGCCATTTGGCTCAGAATATCCATCTCTTCTAGATCATCATTAGCTATTCCTTTCAAATCATCCATAATGAAGCATAGATTGTCACTATTACTGCCAGAATGACTCTCAATACCAACAAATGCATGATCAGAACTATTTGAAGAGAAATCAATATGCTCATCATAATTGCTTTCAGATGCAGCATATTCTGACTCATGACCAACCAAGGCAGTATTTCCTGGTACAAAGTCATCAGTGAGCTTTCCTGATGAGGACAATTTCCTCTTCTGCTCTATCTCTCTTTCAAATGTAAGCAGTTTCCCATGAAGTTGGGTGAGAGATAGGCCATCCAGATTTGCACTGGAGCGTAGGACAATAGTGTATATGTCCCATCTCTCAGGCAGTGATCTGAGGAACCTGTTGTTCATCTGGCTATTGGTGTATTCCTGTTTCACCATTTTCAGCTCATATATCAAGCAGGAAAAGTGCTCAAACTGTTGAGTCAGTGTCTCACCCTTCCTATGAGAGAATGTCTCAATTTGTTAGGCAAGGATTTCTCTATTGTTTGCTAAGACCTCATCTGTGCCACCGAATTGTTCCTTCAGGGCATTCCAGAGATCATGAGCAGTTTCATGATGCATAAGCCCTGAATAGATTTCATTAGGCAGTGCCATGGCCAGAATTCCATGGGCTTTAGCATCAATCTCAAACAGTTTCCGATCTTCATCAGAGTATTGTTCTTCTTCTTCGGAACCATTTGATTGGTTTCCTGATTGTTCACCATAGGCTTATGTGGTCCATGTACCACAGATGTCCAACAACCTGAACTGTTAACAAACAGGTGATGAAGCATTCTTCGTTGCCATATGTTATACTCGGTCCTAACCAGCATCAGAGGCTTGGTTGAGGAACCGGTATTGTGAGGATCATTAGAAGGAGTAGTCATCTTAGATTCAATCAAATTCGTTTAAGCTAAAAGAATTTAGAATAAAATGCAACAACCAATTGAACCAGAGAGATCTCAAAATAAATGAACGAAAGCGACATAAATTCAATAATCTATATTGTGAATATGCTAATTCAATCAAACACAGATATCAATTAGCAGTTTCAATGATCAATTGTTAGATCGATCAATGATTAACCTGCTCTGATACCACTTGTTAGGATCAGTGATCTATGTTTGATTGATTAGAGAGTATAGCAGCGGAATTCTAACAATGAATTAGCCGATTCACAAGAACGAAACGATATTCAATGAAGAACAAAGACGATTATAGAGAGAGAATTCTGCAAATATATTTCATTCAATATTCGCTTTCGTGGTAACAGAATGTCACACTTACAATTAGGTCGACACCTCTTATATAAGAGATGTGACGTCTGCTGATGTCACTTGATAGTGACATCTAACAGAATTATTACAACTGAAACACAACTACTGAAGATGTCAAAACAGCTGACATCGCCTTACAAAAATGCTAATTGTTATAAGTTGTTATAACTACTGAAAAACATAAAACTACTGAAACTACAACGACTGAAGAACAAGCTCTTCAGTCATTTTACAAAACTACTGAAACTACAACGACTGAAGAACAGCTCTTCAGTCATTTTACAAAACTACTGAAAGTAAAAACATAAAACTACTGATATCACACTACTGAAGAAGTACTCTTCAGCTGTTGTGACAAACTACTGAAACTTCAGTACTTGATCTTCAGACGTTTCATCAGCTGATGACTTCAGTAGATATCATCAGCTGATGTCTTCAGTCTTTGTCTTCAGACTTTGTACATCAGTTGTTGATCTTCAGCACTTGTAAACTCTTCAGCTGTTGTACTTCAGCACTTTAGTCTTCAGCTGTTGTACTTCAGCACTTTAGTCTTCAGCTGTTGAAGTCTTCAGCACTTGATATTCAGCTGTTGAAGTCTTCAGTACTTGTCAAACTGCTGATGAAGCTTTCAGCAGTTGTTGTGATATCATATGGGACTTAGAGGTTTTCTGATCTTGGCTCATTGGTTCTTTTGGTCCAACAGATTGTCCTTTAAAAATTCGTTTTATGGACCTTGCAACCCTTTTTAGGGGCTGCTATGTTCTTGTTTGTTGAATCCCCAAACTTTCAAGGTCATATCACACATGCTTGTGATTAAACCTTGAAAGATATGTATGATGATGTGTATATTGTTTGGACTATGTTTAAAAACCAATTTTTCAGTTTATGTTGGCTGAAAATAGTGGGTTTTAATGGGGATTCTTTGATATATTTGGATGATATGATGAATGTTCATATTGGTGCATAACCTAGCATTTGGCCTTGTGTTGTTTGGATGTATGCAATGGTTGTTTTGGTTTATTCAATGGGGTTGTATGTATTTTTCTTTTGTGCTTAGTATAAAAGATGTAATTTCTTTATTATTGGGTTGTAATAAATAGATTAGGTGTATTTTTCATTTTACTAGATATCATGTATTAGGACTTTATATCTTGTAATATGAAGACATATGCCTTGGAAGCACAAAGGAAAGACACAAGAGAAACATGGAGCATTTTGGATGCGGTTTCAAGTGGGAGGTTTTTGGAAGCTTTCTATGTGTTTTGTTATGACCTTAGGAAAGACCTAATGACAACACTTGTGATGGCAAACAAGTGTTGTCAACATAATGGCTATGGTTATGCACATGTGGTTGTTTATTTTCTGCTTGTTTGGATGTTTGTTATTTGATTGTATGGTTGATATTTTGACATGCATTACAAACTAATTAACCAACATAACAAGCTGAAAATTGATGGTTCTTAAGCATTAAAAGTAATAAAAGGTTATTAAATTGATTTAATGATTTCAAAGATGAAAATGGGTTTTAATCAAAGGACCATAGGGTATCTTGAATTTGAAAGCATGCAAATACAAGTACATAGAGTTTTCTAAAACTTGAATTATGAAATCTCTAACTTTTAACAAGATCAATACCGTCCTTTTACACAACACTTGAGTCACTTGGAAACTCTTAGTGGGATAAAGGTCACCTAACCATTTTGAGGGAGCTTGCGATTTGAGGTGAGAATGCCTTATTTGTGGGATAAAGGTCACCTAACCACTTATTTTGGCAAACTCACACGTGGGTGTAAGTACGGTGTCTTGATTTGCAAACCATGTCAAATGGATCACTTACAATGTGGTTTCCAAATGGTGTTGATGGGATTAACATGCCGACTTTACATATGATGTTTCAAGCCGATCCCATATCTCTAGAAGTTGCGAATGGTTGCAATCGTCAATCATTGACCACCTTATTAATTTAAAATGTGGGATAAAGGTCACCTAACCACAATTTAAATGTAATATTGGATTCTAGATTTTAATATGAAATGGCCATAAAAGGTATTTATTATTAAAAAATAACCATATCGAAAATACTAAAATTAATCTTTGTTAAATTTTGTAGATGGCCACTAATAATGGTAATCATGATAATTCATCCGCGTCTGCCCAATCATTACGAGCGATTCTCCAAAAGGAACGTCTAAATCATAACAATTTCATTGATTGGTATCGAAACTTGAGAATCGTTCTCAAGCAAGAGAGACGATCATATTTTAGATGACCCTATCCCCGATCAACCTGCTGAGGATGATGAGGAGGCCTATAACGATTGGCTTAAGTACACTGAGGACTCCGTCCAAGTGTCTTGTCTCATGCTAGCGAGCATGACTCCGGATCTCCAAAAGGAGTATGAACATCACGGAGCTTGTGACATGATAACCCAGCTGAAGGAAACGTTCCAACAGCAGGCAGGGTTGAGCGCTTCGAAACGGTTCGAGCACTCCATGCATGTCGTATGGACGACAACCAATCAATTTCATCTTATGTACTTAAGATGAAAAGTCATATTGACCGCCTCGAGAGGCTTAATTTTCCTGTCTCGAAGGAATTGGCCACGGATTTGATCCTTAATGGCCTTACCAAGAAGTTCGAGACATTTGTGTTGAATTACAACATGAATGCTTGGGACAAAAGCATTGGTGAGCTTCACTCAATGCTCAAAACAGCCGAGGCGGTCATGGGTAAAAGGGTTTTACCCGTTCTCACCATCAATGAAGGTGGGAACAAGAAAAGGCCTCATCCCACACCCAAGGCAAAGGTTGCCAAGGGCAAGGGACCCGTATGGGGAAAAGGGAAAGGGGTGGTAAGGGTGCCACCCAAACCACAAGAGAAGAAGCAAAGGTTGCTACTAATGACCCATGCTTTAAGTGTGGGGAGATTGGACATTGGGCAAGAAATTGTCCCATCCATCTCCAAGAGTTGAAAGCAAAGCGGGATGCTGGGCAAACCTCAGGTACAATATACATGATCCATATTGATTTAAACATGATATCCTCTAACACATGGGTATTAGATACCGGATGTGGAACTCACATTTGCAATTTATTGCAGGGGTTCAAAAGAAGTAGTAACTTCAAGAAAGGGGATGTTAGCCTCTACATGGGCAATGGGGCTAAAGTTCAAGTTGAAGCCTGTGGTGACTACATCTTGAAACTTCCAAATGGTTTGGAAGTAATTTTGAACAATGTTTTGTATGCTCCTAGTTTGACTAGGAATATTATCTCTGTAGCCCTGTTAAAACAATTTGGATATGTATTATCATTTGTTGAAAAAGATATTCATGTTTCTTTTAATGATATGTTCTACTTTAAAGCTATTCCTATTAATGGTATTTATGAACTGGTTCATGAAAATACTTTAAATAGTTCATTGTACCAAACTAGCACCAAGAAACTCAAGTTGGATTTGAGTGATACCTATCTTTGGCATTGTGTCTTGGTCATATAAACAAGAAAAGAATTCAAACACTACAAAAGAATGGTCTTTTAAAAACAAGTGAATTTGATTCATTTGATGTGTGTGAATCTTGTTTACAAGGTAAAATGACTAAGGCACCCTTTAGTGGAACTAACGAAAGGGCAAAAGATTTATTAGGAATCATACATTCGGATGTATGTGGTCCTTTTAAGCCAATGACTAGGAATGGTGAAAAATACTTCATTACCTTTACCAACGATTATAGTCGCTACGGGTATGTGTACCTGTTAAGACACAAAGATGAAGGTTTTGAAATGTTCAAGATCTTTCAAAATGAAGTACAAAATCAACTCAACAAGTCGATTAAAGTTCTCCACACCGATAGAGGAGGTGAATACCTAAATGATGCTTTTCAAGATCATCTTAGGAGTTGTGAGATTGTCTCACAACTCACTCCACCTGGAACACCACAACATAATGGTGTGTCTGAGAGGAGGAATCGAACCTTATTGGACATGGTCCGATCTATGATGGCTAGAAGCACATTACCTCTATCATTTTGGGGTTTCGCTTTGCTCTCCGCGGCCCGTATTTTAAATATGGCCCCAACCAAAAAGGTGGAAAGGACACCTTTTGAGATATGGCATGGAAGAGTTCCATCCCTATCATACTTAAGGGTCTAGGGTTGTGAGGCTTACGTTAAGACTCCCACCCCAAACAAATTGGAAGTCCGATCCACCAAGTGTATCGTTGTTGGATACCCTAGAGATTCTGTGGGATATTATTTCTATGATCCACTGGAACAAAAGGTGTTTGTTGCCAGAAAGGGTGAGTTCTTAGAAGCAAAGTTCCTTATGGAAGGAACTAACAGTAGAACAGTGGATCTTGAGGAGGATCAAGAACCACAACCCGATGCACGTTTGGTTGAAACTAGCACTCAGCATGAGGATGTTGAAGATGATCAAATGGTTGATCAATACACACAAAATGTTCGCAGAAGTGGTAGAACTAGCAATCCACCTGAAAGATACGGATTTTTCATGGATGGATGCTATGTGGTAGACTCTGATGAACCAACCACATACCATGATGCAGTGTCCAATTCGGATTGTGACAAATGGCTCGAGGCCATAAGCGTTGAGATGCAATCCATGCATGACAATCAAGTATGGGACTTGGTTGTACCACCTCTTAACTCCAAAGTAGTTGGAAGCAAGTGGGTTTTCAAGAAGAAAACCTATATGCATGGAAACTTGGATACTTATAAGGCTAGACTTGTAGCAAAGGGTTTCACTCAGACTCAAGGGGTTGATTATGATGAAACCTTCTCACCTGTTGCTATGCTAAAGTCTATAAGGATATTGTTTGCCACAACTGCTCATTATGATTATGAGATTTGGCAAATGGATGTCAAAACCGCTTTCCTAAATGGATATCTTGAGGAAGATGTCTACATGGTTCAGTCTGAAGGTTTTGTCGATCCAAGACATCCTGATAAAGTATGCAAGTTAAAGAAATCAATCTATGGATTGAAACAAGCATCGAGAAGTTGGAATCACCGTTTTGATGAAGAAATAATTAAATTCGGATTCATCAAGAACGCTAACGAAGCTTGTGTATATAAGAAAGCTAGTGGGAGCATCATCACTTTCCTAGTATTGTATGTTGATGACATACTACTATTTGGAAACGACATTCCAACCTTGGAAGGTGTAAAAACCTGGCTTGGAAGTTGTTTTTCCATCAAGGATCTTGGTGAGGCCGCCTATATTCTGGGAATAAAGATCTATAGGGATAGATCGAGGCGGTTGATTGGTTTGAATCAAAGTGCGTACATTGATAAAATCTTGAAAAGGTTCAAGATGGAGAACTCTAAGAAAGGTACCGTACCTATTCAAAGAGGAACGATATTGAGTACGACTCAATGTCCTAGCTCAAAGGATGAGCAAGATAAAATGAAGGCAATACCATACGCATCTGCTACTGGATCCATCATGTATGCAATGACATGCACTCGACCGGACGTGTCATGCGCCTTAAGCATGACAAGCCGATACCAGCAAAACCTGGAAACAGTCATTGGATGGCTGTTAAGAACATACTTAAGTACCTAAGGAGGACAAATGATATGTTCCTAATCTATGGATCTGGTGACAAGGAACTTGTTGTAAAAGGTTACACGGATGCCAGTCTCCAAACAGATCGTGATGATTCACGATCACAGTCGGGATATATTTTCATTCTGAATGGAGGAGCGGTCTCTTGGAAGAGCTCCAAATAGGATGTGGTGGCTCTATCAACTACAGAATCAGAATACGTCGCCGCCTCATTGGCAGCTCAAGAAGCTGCATGGTTGAAGAAATTCATTGCCGATCTGGGGGTTGTCCCTTCCATTCAGGACCCCCTAGAGATCTTTTGTGATAGCGAGGGTGTGATTGCTCAAATCAAGGAACCTCGTGCTCATCAAAAGACTAGGCACATTGAGCGGAGATTTAACTACATATGAGATGAAGTTGAAAAGGGAAATATATGTATTCGCAAAGTTCACACGGATCAAAGCATTGCGGATCCTCTCACGAAGCTCCTTGAAAAGGCAAAGCATGAAGGTCATACTTGTGCCATGGGACTTCGATATTCTAGTGATGGATTTGATCTGTAAATTTTATATTGGATATGTGGAACTCTTATTATTTGAATAAAATTATTTGGTTATAATGTTTCAATTAATGTTCCAATTTAGCATGTTTAATCCATGAGTAAATTGTTTACTCTAAATGTCCATAGTCTTTCATACTTGTGGGAACAAGTGTGAGGGTAAGATTATTATGAACTTGGATTGGTTGATATTCATAAGGATGAATATAGAGCAATGGGTTGCTACCAAGGTTCATAGATATTTGTGGGATAAAAATATTGGACTAACCCACAACTCAAACTTTACTACATGGAATCTTATTGATTGATCATAAGTAATTTTGAGTAAAGGCGAATATCATTTGGTATCCTCCACCTGAGATACATATTGGGATATTCACCAAGTATTATGCCTTGAGCTGATTCTTCACTGCCCTGAAAAATGGACAGTACATAAGGGTATGTTCAGGTATGACACGAGGTGTTTGTGAGAGACGTATGTAGTCAAGATGGAATTTGTTCCTCCTATTCATTAAGAGTTAGATGTCTAAGGCCTGATAAGTTAAATCAACAAGGAATGATCACTCTGTGTTCTTGGATTTAACATGACATCTGTAACAAAAGGATAGATGATTGATTCACCTAAATCATTTCAAGTAGGATACTTGAATAAGATGATGTTATTGAATGGCTATAAGTCATGCGTATTAAGGGTAGTAAACTGTTGTTAGGCGGTATTTACTGCTTGCATCAATCTTCTATGAATCTTGGGCAAGTGGGAGATTGTTAGATTCTACATGCCCAAGACACATAGAACATTGATGCGGTTAGTATGTCACGATCCAAGTCGGGTTATACCCAATAACAAGCTTTGCAATCACCGACAATTATTCAATTGATGATATGATCATGCAATTAAATAATAACACCAAATTTAGAAAATGGGTTTTCTATATAAGTTGCATATGAGATTGAACAATTTATATGGATATTTTGTTTATAGATATGTTTGTAATGTTATTAAGTTATTTAAATAACATCAAATAATTAGTGAATGTGTATGTGTTATTCTAATAAAGGTTTATTGAATGAACAACTTTTAAAAAGGAAATGACTTGTTAATGTGTTAATATTTCATTTAACTTTTGGGGGGAAATCAAATAATAAAATGAGGTTTCGGCCGCCCTTGGAGGAGGGCCTCCTCTTGGTTTTGTTGATATCCTTGAAAACATACACACTTTACACATACATTCACTCCATCTCTTTTCTCTCTCACACATGCAATAGAACAACACAAGAAAGGGTTTTCTTGTTCTTGTTGAAGAGAACTCGGCTGAAAGGTTTTTCCAGAAGAGTTTCCCTTCGTTTTGGTGTTCAATCCTAGCATCTAAGGTGTTTTGTGATAGTGCTTGGGGTATACTAGCTTGAGGGATCCTTCCTTGGAGCCTTGGCCGAAGCTTTAGCATCTTATCTCTCTACCTTGGTCGACATTTCAGCAGGAGAAAGGTAGTTAATCACAGCTTCATGTAGCTGTGATTTTATGTACACTTTCATTATGTTCATAGCTTGTTATTCACATAAAAGATCCCCTTGTTCTTGGGTTTGTTCACACTTTAAAACATCAAATAGAACATGTTTTTCAGCTTACAAACAATGTAATAATGTTAAACTTCCGCTGCATTTTACAAAGTTTAAGTGGTTAAACTATGTCTTGTGTTCTAACAGACCCCTTGCACGTGAATCATCCCAATCAGTTTGGAAACTTGCATCCATTTAACCCTTTACTACGAGTTCCTCCTCACCAGATCCGTAGATTAGGAACATATCTTTAGTCCTCCTTAGGTATTTAAATATGTTCTTAACAGCCATCCAATGACCGCTTCCAGGATTTTGTTGGTATCGGCTTGTCATGCTCAAAGCGGATGACACGTCCGGTCTAGTGCATATCATTGCATACATGATGGATCCTATAGCAAACGCATACGGGATTCCCTTCATTTTGTCTTGCTCATCCTTTGAGCTTGGACATTGAGTCTTACTCAATATCGTTCCTCTTTGAATAGGTACTGTACCTTTCTTAGAGTTTTCCATCTTGAACCTTTTCAAGATCTTATCAATGTATGCACTTTGATTCAAACCTATCAACCGCCTTGATCTATCCCTATAGATCTTTATTCCAAAAATATAGGCGGCTTCACGAAGATCCTTAATGGAGAAACAGTTTCCAAGCTAGGCTTTTACTCCTTCCATGGTTGGAATGTCATTTCCAAATAGTAGGATGTCATCGACATACAATACTAGGAAAGTGGTGATGCTCCCACTAGCTTTCTTATATAAACATGCTTCATCAGCGTTCTTGATGAACCCAAATTTGATTATCTCTTCATCAAAATGGTGATTCCAACTCCTTGATGCTTGCTTCAATCCATAGATTGATTTCTTTAACTTGCATACTTTGTTAGGATGTTTTGAGTTGACAAAACCTTTAGACTGAACCATATAGACATCTTCCTCAAGATATTCATTTAGAAAAGTGGTTTTGACATCCATTTGCCAAATCTCATAATCATAATGAGCAGCTATGGCAAATAATATCCTAGTAGACTTTAGCATTGCAACTGGTGAGAAGGTCTCATCATAATCAACCCCTTGAGTTTGAGTGAAACCATTTGCTACAAGTCTAGCTTTATAAGTATCCAAGTTTCCATGCATATCGGTTTTCTTCTTGAAAACTCACTTACTTCCAACTATCTTGGAGTTAAGAGGTGGTTCAATTAAGTCTCACACTTGGTTGTCATACATGGATTGCATCTCAACATTCATGGCTTCAAGCCATTTGTCACAATCCAAATTGGAAATTGCATCACGATAGGTGGTTGGTTCATCGGAATCTACCACATAGCATCCATCTACAAAAAATCCATATCTTTCAGGTGGATTACTAATTCTACCAGATTTGCGAACGTTTTATGTACATTGATCAACCACTTGAACATTCTCAACATCCTCATGTTGAGTGCTAGTGTCAACCAAACGTGTATCGGTTTGTGGTTCTTGATCCTTCTCAAGATCCACAGTTCTACTTCTAGTTCCTTCCGTAAGGAACTTAGCTTCTAAGAACTTAGCCTTCTTGGCAATAAACTCCTTTTGTTCCAATGGATCATAAAAATAATATCCCATAGAATCTCTAGGATATCTAATGAAGATACACTTAGTGGAACGACTTTCTAGCTTGTTTGAGGTGGGAGCCTTAACATAAGCCTCACAACCCCATACCTTTAAATATGATAGTGATGGAACCCTTCCATGCCATATTTCAAAACGTGTCATTTCCACTTTCTAGGTTGGGTCCATATTCAAGATACGGGCCGCAGAGAGGAAAGCGAAACCTCAAAATGATTGAGGCGGTGAGCTTGTAGCCATCATAGATCGAACCATATCCAATAAAGTTCTATTTCTCCGCTCGAACACACCATTATGTTGTGGCGTTCCAGGTGGAGGTAGTTGTGAGACAATACCACAACTTCTAAGATGATCTCTAAAAGCATCACTTAGGTATTCACCTCCTCTATCGGTGCGGAGAATTTTTATTTTCTTGTTGAGTTGATTTTCAACTTTATTTTGGAAGATTTTGAACATTTCAAAAGCTTCATCTTTGTGTCTTAACAAGTACACATAACCATATCGACTATAGTCGTCGTTAAAGGTAATGAAGTATCTTTCATGGTAACTAGTCATTCGCTTAAAAGGACCACATACATCCGAATGTACGATGCCTAGTAAATCTTTTGCCCTTTTGGATTTGCCACTAAAGGGTGCCTTAGTCATTTTACCTTGTAAACAAGATTCACATACATCAAATGAATCATATTCACTTGATTTTAAAATACCGTTCTTTTGAAATGTTTGTATGCGCTTCTTGTTTATATGACCGAGACGGCAATGCCAAAGATAGGTATTACTCAAATCCAATTTGATTTTCTTAGTGGTAGTTTGGTATAATGAGCTATCATATAATGTGTTTTCACAAATCATTTCATAAATACCATTAATAGGAATAGCTTTAAAGTAAAATATGCCATTTAAAGAAACATGATCTTCATTTTCAATAAATGTCAAAACATAACCACATTGTCTTAATTAGGCAACAGAAATGATGTTCCTAGTCAAACTAGGAGCATACAAAATATCGTTCAAAATTGCTTCCAAACCATTTGGAAGCTTCAAGATGTAGTTCCATCGGCCTTCAACTTGAACTTTTGCCCCATTCCCCATGTAGAGGCTAACATCCCCTTTCTTGAAGTCCTTACTTCTTTTGAACCCCTGCAATAAGTTGCAAATGTGAGTTCCACATCTGGTATCCAATACCCATGTGTTAGAGGATATCAAATTAAGATCAATATGAATCATGAAAATTGTACTTGATGTTTGCCCGACATCCTTCTTAGCTTGCAACTCTTTTAGATGGACTGGGTAATTTCTTGCTCAATGTCCATTCTCCCCACACTTAAAGCATGGGTCATTCAAAGCAACCTTTTGCTTCTTCTCCACTAGTTTTGGTGGTGGCACTCTTACCACTCCCTTTCCCCTAACGTGCCCTTTACTCTTGGCAACATTTGCCTTGGGTGCAGGGTAAGCCCTCTTCTTGTTCCCACCTTCATTGATGGTGAGAACGGGTAAAACCCTTTTACCCATGGCCGCCTCGGCAGTTTTGAGCATAGAGTGAAGCTCACTTATGTTCTTGTCCCACCCGTTCATGTTATAGTTCATGAAAAAATTGTCAAACCTTTTTGACAAAGAGTTGAGGATCAAATCCGTAGCCAACTCTTTCGAGATGGGACAATTAAGCCTTTTGAGGCGGTCGATGTGGCTTTTCATCTTAAGTACATAAGATGAAATAGATTGGGTGTCGTCCATACGAAGTGCATGGAGTGCTCGAACCGTTTCGAAGCGCTCTACCCTTGCTTTTTGTTGGAACGTTTCCTTCAACTGGGTTATCATGTCGTATGCTCCATGATGTTCATACTCCTTTCGGAGATCCGGAGTCATACTTGCCAACATGAGGGAAGACACTTGGACCGAGTCCACAGTGTATTTCACCCAATTATTGTAGGCCTCCTCATCCTCCTTATTAGGTTGATCGGGAATTGGATCATATAAGATGTATGATCGTTTCTCTTGCTTGAGAACAATTCTCAAGTTTCGAAACCAATCAACAAAGTTGTTATGGTTTAGACGTGAGCGGACGGGATTTTATTGTTTCCATTATTGTTGGTGGCCATCTACAAAATATAACAAAGTTCAATTTTAGTATTTTCGATATTGTTCATATTTTAATAATTAAAACCCCTTTTAATTGTCTTATACAATTTTAAAATTCTAGTATCCAACATTACATTTATATAGTGGTTAGGTGACCTTTATCCCATTATTTCATTAACAAGGTAGTCAATGTTTTGACAATTGCAACCCTTTGCAACTTCTAGGGCATGGGATTTAATTTAAAACATCATATGTATAGTCGGCATGTTTATCCCATCAACACCTTTGTAAACCATATTGTAGGTGATCCATTTAACATGGTTTGCAAATCAAGTTACCCTACTTGCACACACATGTGAGTTTTCCAACATAAGTGGTTAGGTGACCTTTATCCCACAAATATGGTATCCCCCACCTCAAATCACAAGTTCTCTCAAAATGGTTAGGTGACCTTTATCCCATTAAGAGTTCCCAAATGACTCAAGTGTTGTCCAAAAGACGGTGTTAAACTTGTTTATAAAAGAAATTTTAAGTTTTCATAATCTTAGTTTAGAAAACTCTATGTACCTTATATTTGCATGCTTTCAAATATAAGGTACCCTATGGTTCACTTTTAATAAAACCCCTTTTATTAAAATCACTAATCCTTTTAATAACCTTTTATTAACCATTTAATGAAAAAGAACCATCAATTTCAGCTTGTTAAGTTTGTTAATGAGTTTGTTTTGCATATCTAAATATCAACCAACAATCAAACAACAAACATCCAAACAAGCATAATCATTCAAACATTAGTGCATAACCATAGCCACTAAGTTGACCACACTTGTTTGCCATCACAAGTGTTGTCATAAGGTCTTTCCTAAGGGTTAAGATGACACATCAAAATGTGACCATGAACTCCCACTTGAATCCACATCCAAATGCTTCAAGTGTCCATGTCTTTTGTGTCCTTCTTTGGGTCTTCATCTTGTGCATCTTCTTTTACAAAATCATATCCTAATACAATTTTTTTTTCTAACAAAAGGAATTGCACCTAATCTATTAATTACATAACCAAATGAATAAACAAATTACAACCCAAAATACAAACACAAATATTACAACACTTACAATAATCCAAACCAACATGACAAACCACAATCAACCAAATCAAAAACACAAAAGGCCAAGGCTATGTTATGCACCAAAATATGAAACATATACAACATCCAAGAACAACCATGAACCCCTTATTTCAGCCCTAAAGTTTCGGCCAACATGAACCAAAACTTTAGGTTTTTGTCCTAACAACACAATCAACCATTTGATCTTAATCTTTCAAGGTTTATACTAAAGCATGCAAGATTAAACCTTGAAACATAAGGGATTCAATCATCCAAATCAAAACAGCCCCTAATGGGTTGAAAAAGTTCATGACAACTAACTTTTCACGAACTTTTGAAGCACATATTCCACATATCCGGCTGGTGGATCAAGAAGAAGGCTGATGCAACCAAAAAAACCAATTCACTTAGAAAATTTTGGTACTACATGCAAGGGCTTCCGAAGCTTAGCATGGAACTTCCGAAGGTTGTAGAGTTTTTCCGAAGACAAAGTGAAAGATAAACTTCCAAATATAGAACTATACTTCCAAAGCAAAGAGCATTCTTTCAAAGATCAACTCTTAGAAGAAAAGCATGAAGACTTCTTCCGAAGTATGATTATAAGAAGAAGTCTCCAAGATTTGGAAGAAGCAGCCTCTTCCGAAGTATAAGTAGCTTCGAAAGTACTTACTCTTCCAAAGCCATTTAACCTTCGGAAGACACTGCTATGAACCAGTGGACACAACTATGGTCTCTGACACTCGCCGCAGACCTCTGATACTGTATGGCGTTTTCTCAAAGAGCCATGCCGTTGACCATACTTTATTCCACTGTTCACTTTTTATGATAGTACAAGTTACCAAATTTAGTTGGTGACAAAAGGTAAGTCAGGGACATGTTTTGACTACCAAATCTCAAATAAGACTTTATCCGAGATACCTTAAACTATAGTCTTTTAGTATAGACTTTAGCTATAGGATCCCAGCTGGTATCAAAGAATATCCGGCTGTAGGTAGTATTGTATATAGGTTCTCTTTGTAACTCATTCCACACTGTTTGTAAGAGTCTTGTACTATTGAGTTAAGAAGCAATATATAAAAGTACCTTGAAAATTACTTCTTGTGTTTTTTATTACTTTCTATATTGTGATCAACTCTTACTGATTCTATCTTTACCCGAGTGTTGTTCTAGGTGAGTTTGAGAGAAAACAAAGTGTTGAGTGACCAATATCGATCCTACAATTGGTATAAGAGCTCTCAGGCTCCTGATTGCGTGATCTAACCATCCAAATCAACTTGTTTTTCACTCCTCCCTACAACTCACTCACTCAAAATGGCCCTTAAGAAGCCCGAGTTAGAGATAGGAAGCATGACAAAGGCTCCCATCATTACTCCTAAACATTTAAGGTCCTGGAGCAGGAGAATGGAAGGCTTCATCAGATACCAAGACAACAGGATGTGGAACTCCATTGTCAATGGCCTGTATAAGCCAAGGTGGAATCACCTGGTGGAAACGGTGCCATGATAGAAAAGGTTGTTGAGGACTATTCTGATGAAGACAGAAAGAAGATGGACATCGATAGCATTGCTATTACCATTCTCATGACTGCAATACTGAAATCCATTATGGTGGGGTTCGAGCATTACACGACTGCCAAAGAATTGTTTGATGCACTTGCTCAGATGTACTCAAGCTCCAATGACTCGAAGAAGGACTCGTTGAAGCAGTAGTTTGAGAACTTCACTCATATTACTAGAGAGACTCTCATCCAGCAGTACTTTACGTACATGGATCTTATCTCTTCTCTTCAGTCTATGAAGATCACTCCCGAACTTAGAGATCTTACTAGAAAGTTCATGAGTTCTCTTCCAAACAAGTGAACATTTTACTGTGTCTCTATCAAGAGGACAGAAAACTTAAACACTCTCACCATGACTGAACTCTATGGCATCCTCGATGGATATCGCCTAGAGATGGAGAGTAAGAAGGGCCACCAAACAAGCAGACCCATGAGTCTTCCTGCTAGCAACGCTTTAATGGTTGCTGAAGGCTTATTAACCCTATAACCTCTGCATTACCTGACCTACCAGCAGCCATCCTGCTCTCCTGGACCATACATCACTTTCCCTGAGACTCCAAGGTCTCAACAGGCTCGACACAACTCCTTTAAGGAAAGTTGTGCCTTTGTCTCAGGAAGTGGACACTCTGGTGATTTTCAATACTGCTTTGATGATCTTGAGTGTTTCAGTCCAGATGATGTAGAGTATGTGGACATTGTCCAACAGATGGCTCTTTTAACTTATAGAGTGAAGAAGTTCTTTAAGAGAACTCGAAGGCATTTCCCTCAAAACCCAACTACCAGCAAGTTGGGTTTGACAAGACTAAGGCAAAATGTTAGAACTATAACCAACTGGGTCACTTTGCAAGGGAATGCAAGGCTCCCAAGACCAATCCGGGAACCCCACAGGCCTCCACACACCCCTCAACCTCAAAGCCTGCTAAGAAGTCAACTGAAATAGCTGCAATGGCTCAAGAAGTTGACTGGAGCTTCATGGTACAAGATATGACTCCTGCTCAAGCTCTCATGGCCGAAACAAACGATGCCCAGGTATATGAACATCTCTGCACTCCAGGCTATATAGCTAAAGTTAAACTTTATCAGGACTACAATATGAAAATCAGATCTGATATTGAGTCTTTAAATATTCTAAAATCTGATTTTAAGAGAGCTGAATCTGACTACCAAAAGAAAGTTGAGGAGTTAGAGAAAACTGTGTCTCTTTTAAAACATGAACACACCAACTACAAGAATCAAATCAAGGATCTGATTCCAAATTGTTTGAGGCTCAAGCCCAGCTTGTCACTGCTGAGGCTCAGGCCAGGAAGCATGCTATTTCTGAGCAGAACTTCCAAGCTATTCTTGCATCATCCTCCCATTCGAAACTCTATTATCAGAACAAAGGAGGGTTGGGAACCAATGAAATTGCTCCACCACACTCCTATGAGTCTATTAGACAGCCTAGATGTGGTACTGAGGAGCAAGAGGTTCCTACTGCTGACCCTTCTCACTAGAGTTGAAGGATGAAGCAACAATAGTGGCCACCATAGGGAAGGAACAGGTAGATGTACCCATCTCCTCCTGTGAAGATCAAATCCTAACCACTAAGGCCAGAAGAAGCAGAGCTAAAGCTGCTAGAAGAACTGCCAAGAAGGTGGCTGAGTCCAAGATGAAGATTGACCCAAAGCAGAAAGGTGTCTTTATCTTAGCTGGATTCCAAGTGTTAGATACTCCTGATTCAGGAAAGGAGTATAATACCAGCACTCCTATCCTGCCAAACAATCAGAAGTTGAAGGGAAAAGTTGCTGATGATGAAAAGAAGCCCAAGAAATAACAACCCCCACATTCCCAAAAGACTAACATTGCATGCATAATGTGCAGTCTGCAAAACCACATGGCAAAAGATTGTTACTACAATCCTGCAAGCACACATTATGCAAATACTTTTAGAAAAGAAGGAGTCAGGGAAGGTTTCACATTTGGACCTTTTCAAACGGTTCAAGTGATGAAGAAGGGAAAGCTAGTTTCAGAAGCAAGGTTGCTTTCGAAAGAAACTCTTTCTTCTGAAGGGAAAATGGCTTCGGAAGCAAAAGCTACTAAGGTTCAGAAGAACAAGAAAACTCCCTTGAAACCATCCCAGAAGAAGACGCTTCGGAAGAAAAGGTGGTGAAGGCCTCTTCCGAAAGGAAAGAAGCTTCGGAAGATGGCCATGCTGCAAAAGCTTCAACAAGCTCATCCTCCAAGATCAACCAAAGGATGGACTGGAAGATCAAAGAAGATGTTGTAACCCAAACCTCTTCTTCAAAGACCTCTATTGAACCCCCATGCATATCTTTTGGTTCAATTATGTCATTATCTTTGGAAGAACCCGAGACCAACAGGCTTGGGCTTCCAATCAAAACTGACAATCTTATCTTATGTGTAGGGACATCCATATGACAAGAACAACAATGTCTGGATTGTGGACAGTGGACGCTCCAGGAACATGATAGGGAACAAATCTCTCCTTCAACAGTTTCAGAACTATGATGGAGGTCCTGTCCAATTTGGAGGAAAGGCCGGAGGATATATTTCTGGAAGAGGGAGTATATCCAATGGTAAATTAAAAGTTGACAAAGTTCACTTTGTCAAACAACTTGAACACAATCTGTTAAGTGTTCTTAATTCTGTGATCAAAAGCACCAAATGCTTTTCACAGAACATGAGTGCATTATCCTCAAACCAGGGATGACAATTCCTCGGAATTGGTGCTTCTTATATCTCCCAGGAAAGGGGATATGTACAAGCTAAATATGAACAATGCTTCCCCAATGGGTGAAGTATCATGCTTTCTTTCCAAAGCTGATAGTGATGAGTCAACACTATGGCATAAACGTATGTGTCATGTAAATTTTAAGATGATGAATAAATTGGATAAAAATAACTTGGTACATGGTTTGCCTAAAAAGGAGTTTTTCTGCAAAGAGAACTGTGTTGCATGCCTGAAAGGGAAACAACATAGGACATCTCACAAATCCAAATATGTTAACTCTATCACTACTCCATTACACTTATTGCACATGGATCTTTTTGGTCCCACAAGTATAATGAGCATTGGAAGGAAATCATATTGCCTTGTGGTAGTTGATGATTTTACAAGATTCACATGGGTATTCTTTTTTAGAACTAAAGATGAAACTGCTAAAACATTAAAATCTTTTATTCTTAAAATAGAAAATCAAATTGATCACAAGGTTAAAATTATTAGAAGTGATCAAGGGACTGAGTTTAAGAACTTCGTTCTTAACTTATTCTATAACTCAAAAGGGATTGCCAGACAATATAGTGCTCCCAGAACTCCTCAACAAAACGGTATTGCTGAGAGGAGGAACATGACACTTATTGAGGCTGCTCGAACTATGTTAGCTGATTCAAAACTACTTCTTACATTATGGGCAGAGGCAGTCAGCACTGCATGCTATGTGCAGAACAAAGTTCTTGTAGTTAAGCCCCATGGAAAAACCCCTTATGAGGTACGGAACAAGAGGCCACCGTTCATTGGCTTTCTAAGGTCCTTTTGAAGCAGGTGTACCATACATAACACAAAAGACAATTTAGCAAAATTTGCTGAAAAGTCGGATGATGCTATCTTTGTTGGGTACTCTTCTAGTTCCAAAGCTTATAGAGTATACAACATTAAGAATTACCAATTTGAGGAGTCATCCAACATAGTTGTTAATAAGCACACTCCTTGTGTTAGGGGGAATGGCCCTGATCATATCTTTGATTTAGAATTGTTTCCAAACTATTCTAAACCATCTTGTGAGAATGTTTCAGTTGGAACAGGTGCTCAAAATGATGCTGATGCTACTGCTGATGATCAACTGTTTGAGCTACCCAGGCCTAGTAAAAGTTCTCCAAGAGCTGCAATACACCAAGCTTCCACCATTCACAGATTTGATAGTCTGACTATATCAAGGAATAGTGAAGCTTCAACTAGTGAATCACTTGCTGAGCCTCAAAACTCATCAGGTGATCCACCACAACACCAGGCAGAAGGACGTAGTGTTTTGAAGGAACATGAAACTGTTAATACTACTTCACAGCCAAACATTGATGATGTTTCTCACTCATTCAATCAGTCCTCACTTAATGATTTTGAAACAACAGCTCGACGGAGTGTTCCAGTTCCTGAGCAGAATATGTCCAACCTGGACCTATCTCTTCAACTGGAAGTGATTCCTCGCCTTAGGATTCATAACACTCATCCTGTTGAGAACATCATAGGGGATGTCACTGAGGGTGTGAGAACAAGAGGACAGACTCATCATGGGAATGTCTGCTTGTACTCCTGCTTTCTATCTTAGATGGAACCAAGAAGGTAGAAGATGCCTTGAAAGATAGCAGCTGGGTTGAATCAATGCAAAAGGAGTTGCTTCAATTCAAGAGACAGAAGGTATGGAACCTACGTCCGCTATCATCTGGTCAAGTACCAATATGCACCAAATGGGTTTTCAGAAACAAGAGAGATGATAGAGGCTTGATCATCAAGAACAAAGCAAGACTTGTAGTTCAAGGATACACACAAGAGGAAGGAATTGATTATACTGATGTCTTTGCACCAGTTGCAAGACTTGAGGCAGTTAGGATCTTCCTTGCTTATGCTGCATCCAAGGACTTCACTGTCTATCAACTTGATGTCAAGTTTTCCTTTCTATATGGGGATATAGATAGGGAAGTCTATGTATGCCAACCTCCAGGATTTGAAGACCCACAGCACCCCAACTATGTGTGTAAATTGGATAAAGCTGATATGGGCTACACCAAGCACCTAGGTTGTGGTATGAGACTATGTCTCAGTTTCTTCTGAAGAATGGCTACACTAGAGGTACCATTGATAAGACTCTCTTCATCAGAAAGTCTGGAAAGGACATTTTGCTTGTTTAAGTCTATGTTGATGACATCATATTTGGTTCTTTAAATGACCAAATGTGTATGGACTTTGATAGCATTATGAAGAAAAAGTTTGGGATGAGTTCCATGGGAAAAATGGAATTTTTCCTTGGGATTCAGGTAAAGCAAATGAAGGAAGGGTTTTTCATTAATCAATCTAAGTATGTCTCTAACATCCTAGAAAGATTTGAAATGAAAGATTGCAAGCCTGCCAAGACACCCATACCCAGAAACCATAATCTTTGTCCTGACCTTGAGGGGGAGGATACTGATCAACATCAGTATAGGGAAATTATTGGTTTTCTGATGTATCTTACTTCCAGTAGACCTGATATCATGTTTGCTACTTGCATCTGTGCAAGATATCAGGCTGCTCCAAAGGTGTCTCACCTAGCTGCTGTTAAGAGAAGCCTCAGATACCTCAAAGGAGCACCTAAACTAGGTCTCTAGTATCCCAGAAACAAGGATTTTAATCTCTATGGATACTCTGACAACGACTATGGTGGCTGCAACATTGACAAGAATTCAACATCAGGAGGATGTCAATTTCTTGGTGGAAGGATCATCTCATGGCAATGCAAGAAACAATCCTGTGTTTCTATATCAACTGCTGAAGCTGAATACATTGCTGCTGCTAACTGTTGTGCTCAACTACTATGGATTCAGAATCAGATGTTAGACTGTGGATTCAACTTTATGAGTACTCCTATCCATATTGACAACAACAGTGCTATGTCCATTACTGAAAATTCGGTGAAGCACTCCAAAACAAAGCTTATTGACATCAGGTACCATTTCATTAGAGATATCATGAGAAAAATCTAATTAAGTTAATCAAAGTTTATTCATATGTACAATATTCTGATCTGTTCACCAAAGCTTTTGATGAGCAAAGATTTAAGTATCTTTTAACAGCTATTGGGATGTAAACATTGATTAACCTAAACTCTTTTGGAAAACCTTTTCTAATATGTAAGTTTTATGTCAATACAATTTAAGCCCTGTTACAAAAGATCTCTCTAAAATTTTTTTAAGTGTAAATTCCTTCCGAAGAGAATTAACCCTCGGAATTTATTTTCATATCTTCCGAAGCAAAATTTCTCAAAGGATATTTTCTTTTTCGGAAGAGTTTGTGGTCTTGGAAGAAGAGATTGATTTCATATCAGATCTACTTTCGAGGTTTACACACACTCTCCATTCGGAAAGCAAACCTAAGCTTCGTAAGCAAAGTCTTTGATTCAGAAGTAAGAATTGCCTTCGGAAGACAAAGTACCTTCGGAAATGTTTCACACTCAGAAGAGAGGTTCTACTATGTAACGTAAATATCTTGGGCCCCACACTGTAAAAAGCAAAGATTTTGTTAATGATGTCAGATTACTTAACTGATTTTAACCTTACCGCCACTGTCATTTCTTCCACTAAAACATCACATCACCTTATCCTTACCCCCATTACCGGCTTCCCACCCTCTTTTAAATAATCTCGACTATTCAATTTCATCTTCTTACTTGCAATTTTTACCGTCCTAGAAATTTTTCTGCTCTCCAACTTTACCCAAGCTCAAAATCATCCACATTTACATTCTCCAATGGCACTTAACCCTCAGCACATCCAAGCCGTACTTCTTGATTCATCAAGAGATGCTGACTTCTCAGAACTCATCTCCTTTCTCATCCAATCATCTTACTACACAGCCCTTACCGTTAACCTCACTGTTTACTCCAACCAAATGGCCGAATTTTGGGAAAATGGTCAAGCCGAAACCCTAAATGGGATTCGTGTACTAAGGTTGAGCATTTGTGGACAGGAGTTGATCATCACTGAACAACTCATCAGGGAGCATCAAGAGCTTCATGATGATGGAGCTCCTACTGAATTCCTTAAGGCAGATTTGGACAGCACTTACATCCTAATGGGATATGGTGGAGACATAAGCATGTCGACAGTCTACAAGTACAACTTCTCTTACAACTAGAAGTTCCTCCTGCATATTGTTCTCCATTATTTTCAAACAAGTCTGGGGGATGGGATCAAATCCCGTATGAACTAGGATGCTTAGTTCATGGATTGGTGAGAGGCCTGCGATTCAATTAGTCAAGATTTGTGTTCACCAATCTGATTAGGAATCTACAACGGGAAACATTCTTTATGTATCCCAAATTCATTCAACACATAATCAACTATGAGTTGGACCAGAGTATGCTTGTCTGTGCAGCTGCTCTGACTGTCCCTCAGATGAGGCCCACTATCTTCAAGACTTTGAAGAAGGTGTCCACCAACTTCACTTGAAGGTACACTACTCTACTTCTGGGTATGATTGAGCGCATAGCTCCTAGTAACATCCCTGTTCACCCCACAGGTGATGAACCCATACCAACAACCTTCACCACAATGCCAACACTGCCTTCTCCACCGATCACTATCACATATCAAAGACGCCCCCAACGAACCCTTGTTCAATCTACTCTGATTGAACAAGCCCCTCCTGTTCAATCCAAAAAGACTAGAGTGGAAACATAGGCTCCCACTTAGTCTGAGGTCTCTCCATCCTTCTCTTTTGACCTCAATATGGGTTTTGAGTCTCCTCAGTCTCAAACCCAGGAGCCAGACACCCAAACCAACAGCCCTCAGGATGAGTATCTATACTCTTCTGAGCAGCCAACTAGGGACAGCCCCACCAAAGGCTAATGCCTGTAGACATTGACCAGGTCCTGGGTCAGTAGGCTTAACCTATCTATCTTTTACTAAACTTCTCTTCAAAACTAATGAAGAGATAACATCTCTCCATGGCAATGAAGTTGATCTACAACACCCTCTTCAAGATCAACAGAGCCTGGAGAAATCCCTTATCTCTAGCCCCCATCAGCAACCTATAACTGAGGTGAGTCCCACTGATAATGAGGGGACTCATGTAGATTCAGCTACCACTACAAAAGGTGCCTCAATGGACCTTATGGACAGTGGTAACCTATCTCAGATTGAATCTACAACAACTGATCCTTTTGATGACTCTGAAAGAGACATCATTACGCACGGGAAACGAGGGTGCCAAGAAACCACATATGGTGGTGAGGCTAACATACTAGGTATGTTACCTCATCTCCCCGTGATTCTTCAAAAGAAGTAGAGGGAAGCATGCAACTCCTTATTAAAGACCTTCTATCTAAAGTCTCAAACCTTGAATCTTTGGTTAGGACTTTAGAAGCAAGGTCCGCCACTAAGCAACTTAAGATTGACAATCGCAAGGCCAAACTAGCTGAGAAACAAACAGAGAGGTCTGTTAGGCATGTACCTGTTCAGGTCTCATGGACTTCTTCCTCTAGCTCATCTAGCTCTCAAGATGATGCTACCAAAAAGGGGGAGAATGTTCAGAGACAAACACTTGAGGACCCACAGAGCCACACTTCAACTTCAACATCTTCTACTCCTATAATCAATATGTTTGAGCCATCTCAAGTTATCCTTTAGATTGATTCAAAGATGCTCAGCAATCTCTACAGACTCTTCACCAAGTTTCTATTATGAACCTCTTTTGATCAGCCAAGCCCAAATGCTGCAATGCTTTACTTCGGAGCTGAAGAGCTTTAGAGGCTGACTGCACCTTCTACCACTGTGGAAGAAGTTGGTCAACCTAAGGTCCACATGGAACATAAGATTCATTTCAAAGGGGAAATAGGGACTGATGGCCCAGCAACTGAAATAGTTGGGACATAATCTACATCTCCTCCAACTTCCAAAGCTGAAGTTAAAGCCTCGGAAGAACAAGCTGAATCTTCCGAAGCTGTGGAAGGGCTGTTTAAAATGTCCGAGGAACTGATCATCACAGATGCAATCCTTGAAATGGCATCTGAGGTGAACAGCGAGGACTTTCTGAATCTACCTCCATCCCAGACACCATCTCTGTCTCTCTCACAACCAGAATCTACTCTCCAAGAACCACCACAGTTAGGCTCTTCCAAAGATAAAGGGAAAGAAAGATGACTGCGGAAGAGCTTCAGGAAGAGGAAAAGATTGAGAAACTCAAGAAGAAAGGAAGACTTCCAACTGAGAAGTTGCTAGCTGCTAGTAAAAAAACAGCTACAGCCAATCAGGAGGCTGTCAACAAGAAGAGAAGGGAAGAGATCATTGACTAGCTTATCCAAATGGGAGCTGCCAATAAAGAAACACTCCTGCTACCACTAGATGAGTTGGTGAATCTAGAGAAGGCAACCCGGCTAAAACTTGAAGAAGAAGCTAGGTTGGCCTTAGAGAAAGAAGAAGAAGAACAGAAGGAAGTTGAATTGCAGTTGAGGAGAGACATGATAAATGTCCTAATCTCCAGAGGCTTTAATCTTCAAGAACTCTCTCCACACAATGATGAGACGATCCTCTGGCTCTACAACAAAGAGCAGGATCAAATGGAGAAAGAAAGAAGAAAGGCTGCAAGACAAAAGACAAAGGAGAAAAAGAAGGAGGAAAAAGCTATGGTCACTACAACCAGGAAGCTCAGTGAAAAGGCCTGGATGAAAGACTATCTTCGGGCTCATGGCTTCTCTGGAAGGCAGGTGGGTCCCATGTCTGAGAAGACACTCCAATGGATTGTTAGTGAAATCAAGGCTGACATCTGGTTGGGAAAGAGAAAAGAGATGTACAGAAGGGTAAAGGGGATGACCTTCACTACAGCCACCCAACCACAACCTGAACCCTCACCCCTACCTTTCACCATCAAAACCGAACCCTTCACCCCTGAACCCACATCTTTGCTCACATCCATCTCATCACCCCCAACAACCTAAACTTCCCATCCTCCAACCAAAAACACTTCCTAGAACCTCTGAACCTCAACCTACCCAACAACCATCAAAACCATCCCCTCAACCTTCTCAACATCTCTCTCTTGAGGAGTACAAGGTAATCAAGACCAAGCTCATCAACTGTACAACTTTGAGCGAAGTCTCATGTGATGAAGATTCTGTCAACATTACCTATGTTGATGGATCCTCTTGTTCCCTCACAAGAGATCAATTTCTTGATTTACCTAGAGGAACATTGGATCAGGCTACTAGACTTCTAGGCCTCAACTCAAATTCATTAAACGATGAATAGAAGAAACTTAGAAGGAATCTGGTGACTCTGCTGGATACCAAGAAAGAGGACAAGATTCCCAGTCAGTCTCTTATGCCTAGAAAGAAAATAATCCAGTGGAGGTTCGATGAAACTTCTCATAACTTTGTTGTGGAAAAGGGAGAATGGTGAACTCAATAGACTTAATGCAACCTCTCTGCTACACTCCAGCAGGTTTGATATTGCTGAGTTAGCAGAGAAGCCATTCTCCAACCCTCCAACTCTGAAACTGCTGCACTAATTAGAAATCATCTCAGCAGTCTTCATCTAGCCAAGCTAACTGCAAAAGCCAAGATTGAAGAAGAGTGGAAGTTGAGAAGACATGAAGACAAGGACAGATCTCCCACCAAGGGCACTGCCATTCTAAAGATGGTGGAAGGTCTAGAATTGGAACCTATAGTTAGATGGGAATATGATTACAGTTCCCATTAACTAACTCTTTTCAGAGGGCAACAACAGAGGGTACAAGTCATCCAAGGTGACAGACTAGACTTCATGTCTACCAATGCAGGACCGTTGAAGGGTGTAGATTTACAACACAACAACACAAAGAGGAGATTAACAAAAACTTAATCAAAAGGTAAACTGGATTGACCAAGGTAAGACTGTAAGGCCCCGTTCCTGGGACGCTTACAGCTGGTAATTCATCGCACATAAAACATATACTTTGCATTTAATCATCAAAACATTGCAGCGGAAACATAAAACAAATGGCATTTCATTTCATCATAAAAACTTTTGCAAAATAATGCATCGTTTGTCGTTACAAAATTACATTTTTGTATTACATCACAAAAGCTTTAAATAAATGGATGCCATCCAAAAGAGCTGAGCAACCGCCTCGTGCCATCCTCAGCAATGCTCACCCGCCAACTTGAAAATGCATAAAAGTCAGCGTTGCTTAGTGAGTTCTAGTTTTATAGCAAAACATACTTATCTTTCATAAAACCATCCTTTCTTTTAAAATCATATTATACTTTACATTCGTTCGTGATCATTCATCGTACGTACATACAAATAATATCATTATTATCTTCATCATTCTTTCGTTCATACTTTCATTCATTCATCATTACTTCCAGTGAAATGTACATTGCCCCGAACATTGTGCACGAAGCGGGTAACTGGGCCTGAGTTCTCTCATAGACCCCGAACATTGTGCATGAAGCTGACTCTAGTACCTAGGGCAAGTACATTCACCATTTATCTTTTCTCTTTCATTCTGGATCAATGCCATATGCTATACCCCGAACATTGTGCACGAAGCGGGTAACTGGGCCTGAGGTCTCTCATAGACCTCGAACATTGTGCACCAAGCTGACTCCAGTACCTAGGGCAAGCGGCAAGGATCCCATATGTATGGTCAATCACAAGGATTAGACCCCAGTGTGCATCCTTCTAGGGTAGCTAACCCACACACAGTTAAGCTAACACCCTTCATTGGGTGTGAACCTCCATATATTTGCTTGCAAAGCTTTCTTACATTAATTCATTAATGCATGCATTCATTCATCATGTTCCTCATTCCTTATCTTTCACTTTACGTTACATAATACTTTGTTCATTCTTTCATTCATAACACGTAAAGTCATAGGAAAGATAATCATACATCATCACAAGGAACATAAACATATCATTCATATATCATCCTGCGGGGCATCATACATACATAACATACATCATGTATAACCATGCATCATCATTATCATCATCACAAGCATCATGCACACGTCATTACATGCCCATCATACCATCTATGACCCCATAAATCAACATTCATACCCCCGGGAATCTCCTAGGTCAAAGCCTACATGACCTCTTTTCCCCAAAAAGTCAGAATTTTACTAAGTGTTCATCCGCATTTCCTACAGTTCATCAGCATTGAATTTACTTCATCTGCATTTGTCATCCGCATTAGCCTAACTCCTCCGTATTTCCATACTTAGTCAAATGCTCATCCGCATTGACTCAATTCATCCGCATTGACTTACTTTGCTCATCCGTATTTCCATACTTAGTCAAATGCTCATGCGCATTGACTCACTTCATCCGCATTGACTTACTTTGCTCATCCGTATTTCCATACTTAGTCAATGCTCATCCGCATTGACTCACTTCATCCGCATTGACTTACTTTGCTCATCCGCATTGACTCACTTCATCCGCATTGACTTACTTTGCTCATCCGCATTTCCATACATAGTCAAATGCTCATCCGCATTTCCTGCACTTAGCCAATGCTCACCCGCATTGACTTCACCCGCATTGACCTACCCATTGGTTATTGCTCATCCGTATTAACCCTTTTCATCAGCATTTACTTCCACACACTTAGGCAGATTTAAAAACTTATCAAATGGGTCTAAAACATCAGATTCAATTTTCATGCACCATTCATCAGGTTCTAAGCTTAAATCTTACCTTCTAAGCCTTAGAACACAATAATACATCATCAAGCATGAACATAGTCGCACATCACATCATAACATCATCATACACACATTCAAGCACACGGGTCCGAAATCCAGCTATATAAAAACATACATTCATGCATTTCCAGCCCCAAAATCAGTTAAAACCAGGGATCCTAGAACTCACCTTTGCAGCTTCTGAGTATGGCTTCCTCCAAACTTGTTTGCAAATTGAATTCAACTGCTAGAAACCATCTAAAAACATACCCCAAACACATACAAACACACACAAGCATAAACCCGAGGATAAGACTAGTCAAGAACACCAGAAAAGCATGAATTCTTACCTTGAATTCGAACTCTTTCTTGTTCTTCCTTCAAAACTGAGACTTGTTGCTCTTTCTCTCTCTAAAACCCGAAAATCAGAGGTGTATGTGACATATGGGCGGCCATACCACTTTTTACACCCACTTTTCAAACATTTTGTCCTTTTGGACACTTTTTACCCCTAGACTTGGGTTTTATTTCTTTTCCTTCTTTTCTTTCACTTTTCAAACAATCTATAGGCCACCTCTCCTACCCGAGCAATGATTCGGAAAGGGCCTATGTATCTTGGGCTCAACTTCCCTGCTTTCGGAAATGAATAATACCCTTCCAAGGTGAGACCTTCAACATAACCCGGTCAACCACCTGGAACTCAATCGGTCTACGTCGTTTATCGGCATACGACTTCTGTCTATCTTTGGCTGCTTTCATGAAAGCCTTGATATTTTCAACCTTCTCAGTCGTAGCCTCGATTACCTCGACGCTTCCCAACTCTTTCTGACCAGTGTCACCCCAACAAACAGGTGTTCTGCATCTCCTACTGTATAGCATCTCATATGGTGGCATACCAATGCTGGCATGATTGCTGTTGTTGTATGAGAATTTGGCTAATGGTAGTGGTCATCCCAACTTCCCCCAAAATCAATCACACATGCTCGAAGCATGTCTTCTAATGTCTGAATAGTCCTTCTGACTGACCGTCAGTTTGGGGATGATAAGCCATGCTAATATGTAACCTCGTCCCCATGGCATCGTGGAATTTCTTCTAGAATTTAGACGTAAACCGGGTGTCACGATCAGACACAATGGACACCGGCACACCATGACGGGTTACAATCTCCTTGATGAACAAGTCAGCCAACCTCTCGGATGAATATGTCTCGCGGATCGGTAGGAAGTGGGAACTCTTCGTTAGACGGTCCACAATCACCCATATGGCATCGTACCCTTTAGGAGTACGTGGTAGCTTCGTAATGAAATCCATGGTGATGTGCTCCCACTTCCATTCTGATATATTCAAAGGTTGGATCTTCCCACACGGCTTCTGATGTTCGGCCTTCACTTGGAAACAAGTAAGGCACTTACTCACATACTCCACCACGTCACGCTTCATACCCGGCCACCAAAAATCTTTCTTCATATCTTGATACATCTTTGTGGCACCAAGATGGATGGAGTATCGAGTCTTGTGAGCTTCATCCAAAATCCTCACACGCAGATCCCCGAAACGAGGAACCCACACTCGTCCAATCGAGTTTTAACACCAAGTGTGTTTTAGCCCAATTCCTCAACCAGACCTCCCATTCTTTTAGAGTTTAGTTGATCTTCTTTTAATGCCTCATCCTGAAACTCCTTGACCTGCTTCATTACATCAAAGGTCATGATCAGTTGGTATGCTTTCACCCGAATCAGCTCGGGCCTCTCCTTCTGGCTAAGAGCATCAGCCACCACGTTGGCTTTTCCCGATGGTAGTGGATCTCACAATCATAGTCCTTTATGAGCTCCAACCATCGTCTCTGCCTCATGTTCAGATCCTTTTTCCTGAAGAAGTACTTCAAGCTCTTGTGGTCAGTGAAAGTGGTGCACTTCGTACATAAAGATAGT
This sequence comes from Flaveria trinervia, assembly GCA_025506515.1. Lineage (NCBI taxonomy): Eukaryota > Viridiplantae > Streptophyta > Magnoliopsida > Asterales > Asteraceae > Flaveria > Flaveria trinervia. The sequence continues at coordinate 44,713,947 of CM046445.1, forward strand.
GCCTCCAAATCTTTAGTGCAAAGACCACGGCTGCTAGCTCCAAGTCATGAGTAGGGTAATTGATCTCATGAACCTTCAACTGTAGGGACACATAGGCTATAACCTTCCCTCTCTGCATTAACACGCACCCCAAACCCAAGTAGGAAGCATCAGAATAAACCACCAGATCTTCGCTCCCATTGGGTAATGACAGAATAGGAGCTTGAGTCAACCTCACCTTCAATTCTTCAAACGCCTTCTCTTGAGCTTGACCCCATACGAACTTCACATCTTTTCGGGTCAACTTAGTCAGTGGAGAAGCAATCTTAGAGAAGTCTTGGATAAATCTTCTATAGTAGCCCGCCAAACCCAAGAAACTACGAATCTTGGATGGCGTCTTTGGTGACTTCCATTGCATAACCGCCTCCACTTTCGCCGGATCCACCATAATCCCGTTAGGATTCACCATAAGACCCAAGAACTGAACTTCGCGCAACCAAAATGCGCACTTGGAGAATTTGGAAAACAACTTCTCCCTTCTCAGCGTCTCCAGAACCTCCCGAATGTGACCGGCATGCTCAATCTCGCTCTTCGAATAAATCAGGATATCATCGATGAACAAAATCACTGATTTATCCAACATAGGCCGACACACAAGGTTCATCAGATCCCTAAAAGCAGCTGGCGCGTTGGTCAAACCAAAAGAGATGACAAGAAACTCATAGTGACCATAGCGTGTGCGAAAAGATGTCTTAGGGATATCCGACTCCTTCACCTTAAGCTGATTGTAGCCCGATCGAAGGTCGATTCTTGAAAACCAACTGGCACCCTGAAGCTGATCGAACAAATTGTCTATTCTCGGTAAGGGGTATCAGTTCTTCACTGTCAACTTGTTCAGCTCACGGTAGTCAATACACATCCTCATACTACCGTCTTTCTTCTTCACAAATAGGACCGGAGCACCCCAAGGAGAGATACTCGGTCTGATAAACCCTTTGTCAAGCAGCACTTGCAACCGCTCCATCAACTCTTTCATCTCTGTCGGGGCCAATCGATACGGTGCCTTGGCAACAGGATGGGTACCTGGTATCAAGTCAATCCGAAACTCGATCTCTCGGTCAGGTGGCACTCCTGGTAAGTCTTCTGGGAATACGTCTGGAAAGTCACACAAAATGGGTACATCGGATAGTTGTGATGTTGGCGTATCCACATCCTTTACATAGGCCAAGTAGGCGCTACATCCACGCCTCATACACTTTCCTGCCACCGCCATCGAAATCACTTTCGGAATTGTCGTGACTCGATCACCATAAACCGTTACCGAACTCCCATCAGGCGCTGATAGCTGAATCATCTTCTTGCGGCACACGATGTTTGCCTCAAAATCCGTCAACCAATCCATCCCAAGAACCAAATCAAAACCACTCAAGGTCATCACGAACGGTCTAACAGGAAACCTATGACCTTCTAGCTCCATATAACAACCCTCTAACATCTCAGAAATCCTGGTGGACTTACCTATGGCAGTTTCAACATCAAAGGGCGCATCAATACGTCTACTACTAATAGGAAACTTAGCATAGAAAGCAGCAGAAATAAAACTCTTACTGGAACCCGAATCAAATAACACAGAAGCTAAAGCTTGGTTCACTAGAAACGTACCGGACACGACATCAGGGTCCGTTCTAGCTTCCTCCTATGTCATTGTGAATGCTCTGGCGTTCGCCCTTGGTCCTTCACCTCCATTTTTCTTCATCCTAGAACCCTCAACTCTTGGCTTCTTACACTCCTTGCTCATATGACCACTCCCCCCGCAGTTGAAACACTTCACCCCTCCACAGTCTCTAGCCATATAACCAGGCTTCTCACACTTGAAACAAACATTCGACCCCCATCTACACTCGCCACCATGCTCCTTCCCACACTTGCCACAATTTTTCAACCTCGCACTTGATGTGACCGCACGGCGGTCATCCAGTCGAGCCTTCTTGTTACTCGTCGAGGCACCACCCCGACCAAACCTCTTCCCATTCAAGTTTCTATCACCTCCACTCTTTCGACTACCTTCAGTCACCACCACCACAGCCCTCTCATCATACAATCTTCCTACTAGATCCACCGCTGACCTAAACGTGCTTGGTCGGGCGGCGATCATGTGTCTGCGAATGTCCGTCGGCAAACCCTGAATATACCTCTTTATCTTCTGTGATAGAGGTGTCACCTGATCTGGCACCATACGTGCCATTTCGTTGAACTTTGTGGTGTACTCTTGGTGTGCCATCGTTCCCGCCTCCAGTTGCAGAAACTCCCTCTCGACCTTATCCATTTCTCGATGAGGACAAAACTCCTCAATCACCAACTTCTTTAGTTCGGACCATCACATTCTTCCAATGGCCCTGCTGCCTTTAGCTTGGACAATATTGTCCCACTAGCATAGAGCTGAGTCCACAAAAGAGTGGGTAGCGGACTTAACTTTCTGGTCCTCTTGGCACTCACTGATATCAAGTACAGCCTCCATTTCTCTCACCCACCAGTGAGCAGCAGCAGCAGTGCCGTTTCCATCAAACGTAGGGGGCTTGCATCTCATGAATATCCCGTAGTTACAACCTCGTACTGCCTCCCGCACAGGCTCTGCTTCTTCCTCTTCTTCCTCATCATCAGACGGAACCCTCTCAGTCTCGGGTTGTGTTCTTTCGCCCGTAGGTCCACTCCTTTCCCTTCTCTCTCCCTCTCTAATTGCCTTTATCACTTCGGTCACCACAGACGGTAGGATCGTCTGCATGACTTGGTGCCCTTCTTTCACAACCGCCACCTTCACTAAGGCTCTCAGATTAGCACTCTCGTCTCCACCCTCCGGATGAGGGGTTTCTGGCTCTTCATGAACCACCTTTTCAGCCCTAGGCCTACCTCTCGTGACCCGTGGTTCAGTACCATGTCCACCACCACACAAAGCTTTAGATGATCTACCACCGTCCATCCTCTAACTCACATTGAAAGATTTAAACACTAATACGGTTATTCAAGGAAATGGCTCAGTTCATGGCAAGTATAGTAAGTCCCTAATTACAGTGGCCAGTTGTGATTAGCCACTTACTTTACTCTTCATACCCTAAGCATTATCTGTCCTGACTACATCAGTATTTAAATCTACATACAACACGTAACACATACCATGCGCATATAAAACCACTTATCTTTACGAAAATCCCTGATGGCACTCAGTTACTCAGATTGGCATCACATTCCCTTCCCTCCCATTCTCAGTTTAAGTTAAGGTTTATTTTGAAAATTTACCCATTTCAGTTAAACTTTGGCTTTGATACCAACTTGTAGACCTCGTTCCCGGGACGCTTACAGCTGCTAATTCATCGCACATAAAACATATACTTTGCATTTAATCATCAAAACATTGCAGTGGAAACATAAAACAAATGGCATTTCATTTCATCATAAAAACTTTTGCAAAATAATGCATCATTTGTCGGTTACAAAATTACATTGTTGTATTACATCACAAAAGCTTTAAATAAATCGATGCCATCCAAAAGAGCTGAGCAGCCGCCTCGTGCCATCCTCAGCAACGCTCACCTGCCAACTGGAAAATGCATAAAAGTCAGCGCTGCTGAGTGAGTTCTAGTTTTATAGCAAAACATACTTATCTTTCAAAAAACCATCCTTTCTTTTAAAATCATATTATACTTTACATTCATTCGTGATCATTCATCGTATGTACATACATATAATATCATTATTATCTTCATCATTCTTTCATTCATACTTTCATTCATTCATCATTACTTCTAGTGAAATGTACATTGCCCCGAACATTGTGCACAAAGCGGGTAACTAGGCCTGAGGTCTCTCATAGACCCCGAACATTGTGCACGAAGCTAACTCCAGTACCTAGGGCAAGTACGTTCACCATTTATCTTTTCTCTTTCATTCTGGATCAATGCCATATGCTATACCCCGAACATTGTGCACGAAGCGGGTAACTGGGCCTGAGGTCTCTCATAGACCTCGAACATTGTGCAAGAAGCTGACTCTAGTACCTAGGGCAAGCGGCAAGGATCCCATACATATGGTCAATCACAAGGATTAGACCCCAGTGTGCATCCTTCTGGGGTAGCTAACCCGCACACAGTTGAGCTAACACCCTTTATTGGGTGTGAAACTCCATACATTTGCTTGCAAGGCTTTCTTACATTCATTCATTAATGCATGCATTGATTCATCATGTTCCTCTTTCATTATCATTCACTTTACGTTACATAATACTTTGTTCATTCATTCATTCATAACACGTAAAGTCATAGGGAAGATAATCATACATCATCACAAGGAACATAAACATATCATTCATACATCATCCTGTAGGGCATCATACATACATAAAATATATCATGCATAACCATGCAACATCATCATCATCATCATAAGCATCAAGCACACGTCATTACATGCCCATCATACCATCCATGACCCCATAAGTCAACATTCATACCCCCGGGAATCTCCTAGGTCAAAGCCTACATTACCTCTTTTCCCCAAAAAGTCAGAATTTTACTAAGTGTTCATCCGCATTTACTATGGTCATCCGCATTTCCTACAGTTCATCCGCATTGGATTTACTTCATCCGCATTTGTCATCCGCATTAGCCTAACTCCTCTGCATTTCCATAGTTAGTCAAATGCTTATCCGCATTGACTCAATTCATCCGCATTGACTTACTTTGCTCATCTGCATTTCCATACTTAGTCAAATGCTCATCCGCATTGACTCACTTCATCCGTATTGACTTACTTTGCATATCCGCATTTCCATACTTAGTCAAATGCTCATCCGAATTGACTCACTTCATCCGCATTGACTTACTTTGCTCATCCACATTTCCATACATAGTCAAATGCTCATCCGCATTTCCTGCACTTAGCCAATGCTCACCCGTATTGACTTCATCTGCATTGACTTACCCATTTGTTATTACTCATCCGCATTAACCCTTTGCATCCGCATTTACTTCCACACACTTAGGCAGATTTAAAAACTTATCAAATGGGTCTAAAACATCAGATTCAATTTCCATGCACCATTCATCAGGTTCTAAGCTTAAATCTTACCTTCTAAGCCTTAGAACACAATCATACATCATCAAGCATGAACATAGTCACACATCACATCATAACATCATCATACCCACATTCAAGCATATGGGTCTGAAACCCAGCTATATAAAAACATACATTCATGCATTTCCAGCTCCAAAATCAGTTAAAACTAGTAAAAGAGGGGTCCTAGAACTCAGCTTTGCAACTTCTGAGTATGGCTTCCTCCAAACTCATTTGCAAATTGAATTCAACTGCTAGAAACCCACTAAAAACATACTCCAAACACATACAAACACACATAAGCAGAAACCTGAGGACAAGAGTAGTCAAGAACACCATAAAAGCTTGAATTCTTACCTTGAATTTGAACTCTTTCTTGTTCTTCCTTCAAAACCGAGAACTTACTGCTCTTTCTCTCTCTAAAACATGAAAATTAGAGGTGTATGTGACATATGGGCGGCCATACCACCTTTTACACCCACTTTTCAAACATTTTGTCCTTTTGGACACTTTTTACCCCTAGACTTGGGTTTTATTTCTTTTCCTTCTTTTCTTTCACTTTATTCATTCTTTTCTTGACTTTAAAATATCCGGGTGTTACAAAGACACTAAGAACACAAGTAATATAAGAGGCAGAACACAAAGAACACGAGTATATGGTTTCAAGATTGCAGTATATGATTTTTCTATGTTCTATTACAAGTGTTACAAAGCATGATCTAAAGATACAAGAACATGAGATACTTATACTACATCCTACAGATGGCTATACTTGAAAGCCAGCTGGATACAATTGACTCGACACAAAACAAAATCAATTGTAGAGTCAAAAGGCAGACTGCCTTTTGACTTGTGACTATGACATGCCATAGCTCACATCTTTATCTATTACAAAAGGATAAAGTACATAAAGTAGAGAGTTACAGTCGCAAGACCTCAATGTACATTTACCAAAAGCATGGACCTTTTCACCAACTCATGTAAGTTGGTGACCTTACAGAGGTTTAGTGGAAGGTGTCCAGCTTTATGGAAAAGTACATCAGATAAAGCATGTATTAATAGTGTTCGGAAGAAATCTGTCTTCATGAGTTGAAACTTCGGAAGAATTGTCTCTGAGGCTTCGAAAGACTTCATATTTGGCTTGAGAAGATTTTACACTTATAGTATTTTTCAGTTGCATGTGTAAAATTTCCTAAGCATTTTTCTTCAATGCACTTGTGCAACATGCAGGATAGACGTTGGATGTTTAGGTTGCATCAGCCTCTTCATTAATCTCTACAAACTCCCCCTAGGCTGATGGTACCAAAACACTTAGTAGACTTTAGATGTCAATAGTCGTCATTAGGATGATCACCAATCCTTTCTTCATAATGTGATGAGGATCCTTCAGACTGTCAAAGTGTCTTCTCATATCAAAGAGGTCATGCAGAGGCAACTGAAACATATCTTTCCATGTGTAAGTGTCTTCAGTGCCTTGATCTCTAATGACATGCCATCTTTCTAGATTTGTGGTGTATGTCTAAGATAAGATGGGTCTTCTGGATGCTAGAGGAGTTGTTTGAATTGGAGTTGTTGTAGTATCCCATGGCTGCATAATCTCAAGATGTTCTGACTCATCCTGGGGTGTAGAAGAAGGTGCAGTCTTCTTCTTCTTTGGCTTTGGTTTAGAAGTCATCCTCTTCTTCTCTTAACAGGTTTTAACTAAGAAGACTGGCCTACATCACCAGATTGATCTTCACTGTCTTTCTCAGTTGGACTTCTCTCTCTCAGGCTCAGAAGGAGAGGGAGGTTGACCCTGCTATGGGTCAGAAGATGAAGCTTGTTGAGATTCACAGGAGGTCCAGGTGTGTTATCTCTGGTTGTTCAATCTTAACCTCCATTCAGGTGGGCTTGACTTGGAGTGGAGTGTAAGTCAATGAGCTCTCCACTTTTGATCTTCTGCTTGATCACCCTAATATGCTCATCCATAGTGGATAGAGACATGGGGCCAAGTCTCCTTCCGGAGAATCCATATAGCTTCAAGAAGCTCATCATCCTCTGCCTATCAGCAGACCTTTTCATGCTCTTTTGGATGATAGCTCTTGATTTTGTAGCTTCTTCCCTTAGTTTCTTTTTAGTTTTCTTCTATCCTTGATTATGTCAAGTTCGAGCTGTTTTAAGTACTCAAACTCAACATAGTCATAGGACAAGGGAAGGAGTGCATCTGCCTGATAGAAGCTTGTGGCACTCAGGTAGTTGATCATCTTGATCCTTTTTCTTCTTTATCTACCTGATGTTGTTGTTGAACCACATCTTCTTGTGCAAGACTTTCCTGAACTGGGGAGAGGGTAGGCATGTCCTTGTACAGTCGTTATCTTCTTCTCTCTTCTTTGACTGTACTAGAAGTTTTGCATCTTCTGCCTCCTTCTTCTCCTTTGACCATCCCAGATCAATGAGCTCATTCAGCTCTTCTAAGGGAAGAGAGATGACACTGTCTATGTCATAGTTCCTTGTCTGTAGGTAATTTATCCTGACTGCCCTTAACTCATCATTCTAAGTATCTGGTCTGGGGACAACCTTGATAGCAGACTCCATGAGTCTTGAAGACTCAACAGAGGAACTTTCTCCCCTTAGCCTCCTTTTCCTCTCTCTCTCCTCCTCCTCCTTAATCTCCTCAGATGTCATCTTTTTTTCCCTCTGTCACTCATAGACCTTTGTGACTCAGGGTGGAGAGAGCTTTGGCCTTCATTGCTTGTTGCAACATCTAAGCTCTGGCCGAGAGAGGTTGAGAAGCACTTTCACCAGCAGGTGTCTTAATAGGAGTGGGATGTCTGCAGCAGTTGATGATGATGAGACAGGGGTCTTAGGTTCTCCATTGGGCCTTCAGTCAAGGTTTCTCCTATGAAACTAATCTTAGGGTCTGCCTCAACATCTAGTTGATCGATGGCTTTGCCTGATTGCCTAAGTCTTCTTCTTAAGCTGAACTCTGCAGTGATCCTGTCTTGGATTCTTTGAGCCAATCTATCAGCCTGTCTTGATTTGCTTGGGTTGACAAGTGGCATGTTGATTAGATCCAGACCTTCATAGTAGTTCAAAGCCTAAAAATCGAAGACTTCTTGCTGTCCTTGAACTCTTATGATGATTAGGGCTTCCTGATGTTGTCATACCCACCCAATGATGTGATTAGAGATGGTGAAGATGACATAGCCCTTGGTATCCCATCCTCAAATAGACTCTGTATGAACGAGTCAGTGTAAGCCACATCAATGTGAATATGAGGAGGTTGCTGAGAATGCACATTTGCAAGTGAGGATGGTGAGTCCTCAATGTCCACTCTCTCAGAAGAACTCCTAGGTTCTGTGGCTTTAATAACTTTCTCCCCCTTTTTGGTAGCATCACCTACTTGCATAGGTGAGCTGGAAGATAGGTCAATCACATCCATAGGGTCTTGTGTTCTTGGTTGAGCACTTCTTAAGGGTCTCCCAGCTAGTTTTTCCTTCAGATATGAAATCTCAAGTTGCTGATCATTGATCCTGTTGTGTAAGGTAGTCACCTGAGATTCAAGGTGACTGACCGTTGAGACTAAATAGGTGCAAGTTTTAGTCAGTTTGTGCACCTTTAGTCTCAGATTCCCCTCATCTTCATCAGAAGACTCATTAGGGGATGAGAAGATTGGACCAGAGTCCCCTCTCTCACCACCAGCTTCAGGTTCTTGGTTGCTGGTTTTCCTCTGCTCACTAGCAATCTCAGTTGAGATGTCAGTGGGCTGAGTTGCCATGGTTGAGGTCTTAATGATGTAATCACTTTTAGAAGTAAGAGCCTCTTCCATATGGACATACTGAACTAGTTCAGAAGTGTCCACCTCAGTTGTAGGAGACTGATGTGGGATAGATGTAGGAGACTCAGGAGCATTCATCTCTCTTTTGAGTATGGGTAAAGAAGAGAGACTCATTATACTCACTGAAACCTAGATCTTCATCAGTATAGAAGTCAAGGTGGGGAATGGTTGGTTGAGATCTATAGGCTGGGGATGGTAACTATCCCCTGAAGGTTGATCACTTGAGTGTTGAGACTCAGAGTGATGGCTTAAGGAAGTTGGGCTAATGAGCCATCAGCTAAGCATGAGGAACCTAAGCACTGATTCTTGAAGAGATGGGAGTGGTCTGCTCCTCAAGAGAAGTGGGAGCTCTAGTGTCCACTTCTTCCTATATGGGTGAGTATATGGGGGCCTCCAAAGACTGAATAGCCTGAGCAGGGGTTTGTTTGGATTTTCTTTGGTAAGTGATGGTGATTTGAGGTTGTGTGGGTGGTTGAGAGGTAGCAGGTGTGGGCTCAACACTAGCTTGTGCTGCTAGGTTGTCACCTTGAGCAATGAGCTCTAACATTTTTGGGACTAGGGTTGTTTCTACCCCAGAGAATCCAACAGTGGGCTTTCTCAGTATTTTAAGGATGCGGGCTTCATCTGTCTCAATTTAAGAATGTTACCTGTTTCCCTCAACTGTGAGCCCAATTCACAGTTAAGAATGTACTGGACATATCTAGGAAACATGTAATACTCTAAGGAGTCCAAATTAGCAAGTAAATTTGTATAAACAAACTGAGAATACCTGAATTTGACCCCCTGAACCATTCCATCGACTATGAAGGAGAGATCCTTAGGGATCTGGTCCCATCCACCATGCTTGTTTGATAAGCTGTGGATGACCATTGGGATGAGACCTTCCCTTTCCTAAAGTCTTTACACAGACATCTCCCTCATATCCCATCTGCTCAAAGGAATGATTCATAGCTTCCTTTGGGAAGAACACCTCACCTTCTTCATCATCCAGCTGAAGATGCATGTTGATGATGGCCGGAGTGATGAAGACTGTTCTCCCCTGCACTGTGGCAGATAGTGCCTTCTCCCCATCCATAACAACCTCTTGGCAGGTTTTCCAGAATTCTAGCAGATGATCCTCATAGACTGGAGGATCAATGGTTAGGGAGGTGAAGTAGTTAGACAGAGTTAAGAAACGACAAACCTCTGAGAAATGAGGATCTTTCTCAGAGCTTAACAGAGCAACCTGATTATGTTGTCTATGTAGCAGCATGGTAAAGTTGGGATCATTTCTGTGAGCAAGGTTGGCCATTTTGAGGTAGCTTAGAGATGAAGAAAGAAGGAAAAAGAAATTTCAGAGAGATTTTTTGGTTTTTAGGTTTGGAGGAAGAACAAATTATAGAAAGAGGGGGAAACCGTTGGGTTTATATATGAGAGGGATTTCAGATAAAGTTTAATGAAAGAGGATAAACTTTGAAATCCGGATGTCGATCCCACCTCTGAAAAAGTAGTTTACTTTTGCTGAAAAAGTAGTTTTCTTGGAATTCAAAAAGCTTCCAAAAGTTAATTATCATCGGAAGTTTTAATTAAAAAGCTTCCGAAGCTAAAATGACTTCGGAAGAATTTCTTGAGAGTTTTGAGAATTTTTGCTTCGGAAGAGAAATTAAAACTTGAGTGCTTTGTATATAAAACAACAAAGCTTCCGAGAGTTAATTTTGCTTCGGAAGTAAATGTTCTTTGAAAATAAGTAAGTGTCTAAGACAAGTATTTAAGCTTCAGAAGATAAATCTGAAATCTCTTCCAAAGGTAAATTTTTAGACAGTTATTTATTTTGAAGGCGTGATTTGCTTCCGATGTTTAAAAGCATAACTTCTGAAGTATAAGAACTTTTAAAAAATCTAAGGAAAGTCTTTAATAAGAAAATTTTCATCCAAAGAAAACATGAGCTTATGAAAGTGATGAACTAGACAACTTAGGACACACATATTTTAAGAAATAATAAGAATTAGTTTTAAGAAAAGCTTACTCAAAGTTTATCATCCTAATAGCTGATATTAGATATTTAAATCTCTGTTCATCAAAAGCCTTTGTAACAGATCAGCATATTGTTCATCTGTGTGAACTTTGACTAGTTTAATTAATCCCTTTTCATAGTTATCTCTTGTTAAATGATACTAGTTATTGATGTGCTTTGTCCTTGAGTGCTGCACAGGATTCTCTGTGATTGAGATAGCACTGTTGTTGTCTATATGATGGGAGTCTCTTTCAAGTTTAACCCAAAGTCCAGCATCTGATTTTGAATCCAAAGTACTTGAGCACAGTAGCTTGTAGCAGCAATGTATTCAGTTTTAGTATTTGATGCAGAGACATAGGATTGTTTCTTGCATTGCCATGAGACAACCCATCAAGGAATTGACATCCCCCAGATGTAGACTTTGTAGTCATGTTGCAACCACAATAATCACTATCTGTATAAGCATACAGATTGAAGTCAGGATTTTTGGGTTACCATAAACCAAGTGTTGAAGCACCTTTGAGGTATCTTAGAATCCTCTTGATAGTGATGAGGTGAGACATCTTAGGGTTGGCTTGATATCTTGCACATATGCATGTAGCAAACATAATATCAGGCTGCTAGCAATAAGATACATAAGAGACCCAATCATAGCCCTATATAAGTTCTCATCTACACACTCCCCCTCAAGATCAGTTCCAAGGGAGTGGTTTCTAGCTATGGGTGTCTTAGCAATCTTACAATCATTCATGTTGAATCTCTTAAGTATGTCCTGAACATACTTTGACTGACTTATGAAAATGCCATCTTCAACTTGCTTCACTTGACTTCCTAGAAAGAAATTGAGTTCCCCCATGGCACTCATTTCAAATCTGTCTTTCATCAGCTTCTCAAAGTCTTTGTAGAGCTTGGATTAGTTGAACCAAAGATGATGTCATCCACATACACTTGAACTAGCAATATGTCATTTCCCTGTCCTTTGATGAAGAGTGTTCCATCTGTAGTACCTCTCCTGTATCCATGTTACAAAGATACTCCATATGGTGTCTCATACCATTTCCTTGGTGCCTGATGCAGCCCATAGAGAGCTTTGTCAAGCTTGCAGACATAATCAGGATGATCAGGGTCTACAAAACTAGGTGGTTGTTTGACATATACCTCTTCATCTATCACTCCATATAAAAAGGCACACTTCACATCAAGCAGAAAGACCTTGAAGTTCTTGGATGCAGCAAATGCCAAGAATATTCTAACTGGTTCTAATCTTGCCACTGGAGCAAAGACATCAGTGTAGTCAATCCCTTCTTCTTGTGTGTATCCTTGAACAACTAGTCTAGTTTTGTTCTTGATGATGATGTCTCTATCATCTTTCTTGTTCTTAAACACCCATTTGGTTCCAACGGTAGTCTTCCCAGAAGGAAGAGGACAAAGGTTCCAAACTTTCTGCCTTTTGAATTGAAGTAGCTCTTGTTGCATAGCTTCAACCCAACTTCCATTCTTTAGAGCCTCATCAACTTTCTTTGGCTCCATCTGGGATAAGCACGAGTGAAGACAAACATTTGCTTCATGGGTTTGTCCTCCTGTTCTTACCCTTGTGACAACATCTCCAATGATGTTTGTGATGGGGTGAGAATTGTGGATCCTAAGCTGAGGGATCACAACAAGATGCTGAGAGAGATCTAAATTAGAGAAATTTAGATCTAGCATAGATGTTTCTCCCACCACATCAGCACACTTTTCAAGAGAGACTTGATCCAAGCAGTGTGTGACATCATTGATGTTCTCATCTATAGTATGGTTAGTGGCATCAAGAAATTCTTGATCACTGTCACCACCACCATTGTTATCTTCCACAATTGAGGTGTTCTTATATGGTTGTGAAGCCTCTGAGCTGGAATTTGAAGGCACCCCGGATATATCAGTAGAGTTTGTCATTATAGTGCTGATAGAAACCTCATTAGCAGAAGTAGTTCCAACTGGAGCTGAAGATGTATGATTTGAAGGTCTTCTTAGCTCAAATCTTGGATCAGGATCACCTGTATTAAAGTTTTCTACAAATCCTGAAACATTCTCACAAGATTTGTTAAACCAGTTGGTAACTAAATCAAGATCAAATAACCAATCCGGACCAGAACCAGCAACACAGGTGTGTGTTCATTGAAAATCACATTGGCTGACTCCTCAACAATTCTAGTTTTGAGATTGTATACTCTGTAAGCCTTAGCTTGAGAAGAGTATCCAATAAAGTGTCCATCATCTGATTTCTCAGCAAACTTGGCAATTTGATCTTTGGTATTCAAAATGGTGCAAGGACATCCAAATGACCTGAGAAAACCAATGAAAGGTTTCCTCTTGTGCAAATTTCATAAGGAGTCTTGCCATGAGTCTTAACAACTAAAACTCTGTTCTGCACATAGCAGGCAGTGTTGACTGCCTCTGCCCAGAAGGTGATGGGCAGCTTAGAGTCAGACATCATGGTTCTTGCAGCTTCAACTAGTATCCTGTTTCTCCTCTCAACAACACCATTCTGCTGAGGAGTCCTAGGAGCACTGTATTGTCTTGTAATACCCTTTTCATCACAGAATGTATCAATGATTTGGTTCTTAAATTCAGTTCCTTGATCGCATCTTATGATCGTGACCTTGTGATCAGATTGATTCTCAATCTTTAAGATGAAATTCATCAGAATCTCAGGAGTCTCATCCTTAGTTCTAAGGAAGAAAACCCAGGTGAATCTTGTAAAGTCATCTGTGTTCACTAAATAGTAAGAGGTCCTTCCTAAACTCATTACACTGGTGGGGCCAAAGAGATCCATATGTAAAAGTGTAGGGGTGTAGTGATGGAGTTCCTTTCCTTAGGCTTATGAGATACCTTATGTTGCTTCCCTTTCAGGTATGCAACACAATGGTCATCACTTGTAAACTCTTTCTTTGGTATTCTAGTTACCAAATCATGCTTAATCAATTTGTTCATGTTCTTAAAGTTTACATGACACATTCTTTTATGCCATAGGAAAGACTCATCACTATTGGCTTTAGATAGAAAGCATAAAACTTCTCGAGAAGGAGATGTTTCTTGCAAATCCATCTTGTACATGTTCCCTTTCCTAGGGGCTCTAAGCAGGATATGCTGATGAGGAATGACCACACAAGGCTTAAGAACAATGCACTCATGCTCAGTAAAGAGCATGTTATGACTCTGATCACAAATTTGAGATACACTCAGAAGATTGTATCCAAGCTCCTTGACAAAGTTTACCTTTTCTATGCTGAGCTTACCATTTGTGACCTTGCCCCTTCCAGAGATGTAACCACCTTCATCTCATCCAAAAGAAACTGGTCCTCCATCAATCCTTTCAAAGTTCAAGAGTAGTGACCTATTGCCTGTCATGTGCCTGGAACAGCCACTATCAATGATCCAGATATTTTTGTTTGTATTCAGTTGTCCGTGCACAAAGAAAATGATTAGTTACATTTGGAAACCCAAGCATTGCTTGTCTTGGGCTCATTAACAAAAGGTAATTCAACAGTAATAGATCCTATGGTTGTACTAAGAGGATCTTGAGCTGTTATTGATAGAGAAATCTTAGTCACTTGGTCTTTCTTAGACTTCCACACCACCTTTGGAGTCGTGGACTTGACCTTCAAAACTTCAGAAGCCTTGGAACTTTGGAAGTTTTGATGACTCATCCTTCGGAAGAATTTGCAGACACTGCAGCAGACTTTAGTGCTTCGGAAGAACTCCTTTCTTCCGAGACCACTTCTCTTCTGAAGGTAATTTTCCACTTGCCTTCTTCTGCGATTTGGAGCTTCAAGGGAAACAGATTTTTCTTCCGAAGCTTGAATCTTCTTGAGACCTTTTGAAGTCTTTGTTTTGGTCATATGGACATTACATTTAGGATTGTATGGATAATCCTAAGCAATGTAAGCGGTGTTGTCACACATGACATAGTTTATCTTCTTCTTCACAAGAGCCTTTTCCTGAGAACAAGACTGTCTTTGGTCACATCCCTTTTCCACCTACATCTTTGTAGATGCTAAGACAGTTCTCTTAGGCTGAAAACTGTGCTTGGAGTTTGATGGTCCAGGCTGTGCAGTAGTGGTACACAGTAGATCAGTCTTCTTCTGGTTACTGAGATGAGTTGAACAAGAACCAGAACTCTTAGCAGAAGAGTTTTGGTTGATGTCTTTAGTCCCTACCACTTTAAACCCTGCAGAGATGAAAACTTGTTTCTGCTTAGAATCAAAAGTAGCCTTGATCTCTTGAGCCTTCCTAGCCTTTCTTTTGCTCTTTCTGATCAAGTTCTTTCTTATGGACTTGGTCATCACAGTCTTCTTTTTCTCCTCAGAAGGATAGTGACCCTTCTTGTAATCCTCCTCTTTACTCTTCTTAGAGGAGTTCTTCACTGTCTCTTCTTTATCCTCTTCACTCATAGGATCTATGACAGGAAGCTAATCTTCATAAGTTCCACACCTAGGAGATCTTATAGACAAGATTGTGTGTGGAGGAGCTATCTCGTTGGAACCCAGTCCCTGTCGGTTTTGATAGCACACTTTGTGGTGCAGGGATGAGGATATCATTTTCTTGAAGGTCTCTTCTTCAAGAACACTCTTTTCTGCCCTGGCTTTGCTGATCACAAGCTCAACCTGGCACTCCGTTAACTTGGTTATGACATCTTTGATTTGAGTCCTAAAATTTGTGTGTTCATGTTTTAGAGCATAAATGGTTTTCTCAAGGTCCTCAATCTTCAGTTTATAATCATTTTCAGACTTTTTAAATCAGATTTTCAAATGTTTAAGGACTCAAGGTCAGATCTCATCTCCAGGTTATAGGACATGTACCTATTAACTTTAGCAATGCATTCAGGAGTGCAAAGATGTTCTAATACCTTGGCTTCATCATGATCTAGCCATCAATGCTTGGTTAGGAGAAGCATCTTCCACCTGAAAGCTCCAGTCAAAGCCTCCTTCTTCAACAGCAACAGCAACCTGCTGCTTTGACTTCTCATTCTGGAGAGCTTTATCAGTGTAGTTTGGGTTGGATTGTGTTTGGCCAGCATTTGCTCTAGGTGCCTTACACTCTCTGGCAAAATGGCCCATCAAGTTACAGTTGTAACACTTGACTTTGCCTTTTTCTAGGCAAAACTTTCCACTGGTTGCATTGCTTGGGAACTTCCTTCTAGTCCTCTTGTAGAACTTCTTGGCTCTATGAGTGAGAAGAGCCATCTGCTGGACTATTTCCATGTATTCGAGATCATCTGGGTGAATACAGTCCAGGTCTTCCAAGAGTGAAAAGAGAGTTGCCATAGCTTTCATTAGAAGACACAAAAGCTTGAGAAGAGCTTGTCTCTTGGAATGGGCTTCCTTGAGTGTAGTTCTCCCTTGGTGTCTTTGGAAAGGTGATGAAAGGACCCTTTGGTGAGTTGTCAGGGTAGCATAGGAGATGATGTTTGGGTTCTATGCTATCCCTTTCAAACACATGTAGGGCTGAACCCATTTGATTGTTGGAGTTACCAGATGAACTTTGCATGTTCATCTCCATCTGGTAGCTAATGACAATCCCATATAACTCTGTCAGAGTAAGAGTTTTGAGATTTTCAGTTCTCTTGATCACCACTCAGTAATGTGTCCATTGCCTAGGAAGTGAGGACATGAACTTCCTTATAATGTCTCTATTCTTAAGAGAAACTCCTCCATCCACTAGGGTATCCACAATCTCAACATACCTAAAGTACTACTGAGTCATGGTTTCACTTGTTTTGAAGGTGAAGTTTTCAACTGCTACTTCAGGAGATCCTTCTTTTTCTCCATGGCTTCAGAGGAACCCTCATACATCAGTTTCAGTGCATCCCATAACTGCTTGGCTGTTTTGTACTTCTTGAAACCTCTGTACACAGAGTTTGGAAGGGCAGTTTGAAGAGCTATCATGGCTTTTCTGTCAATCTCTACTCTCTTCCTATCTTCATCAGAGTAGTTAGCCACATCTTTTGGGATCATACCAGCACCGGTAGCAGAAGGGGTGTTGGTGCAGGATCCTTGAAGGGTTATAGTTACAACACAACAACACAAAGAGGAGATTAAATAAACTTTAATCAATAGTAAACTGGATTAACCAAGATAAGATACTAAGAACACAAGTAATGCAAGAGATAGAACACAAAGAACACAAGTATTTGGTTTTCAAGAATGCAGTATATTGCATTCACTATGTTCTATTACAAGTGTTACAAAAGCATATTAGAAAGATACAAGAACATGAGATGCTTATACTACATCCTAAAGCTGGCTATACTTTGAAAGCTAGCTGGATACAATTGACTAGACACAAACAAAATCAATTGTACAGTCAAAAGGCAGATTGACTTTTGACTTGTGACTATGACATGCCATAGCTCACATCCTTATCTATTACAAAAAGGAAGAAGTACATAAAGTAGAAAGTTACAGACTCAAGACCTCAATGTACAGTTACCAAAAGCATGGACCTTTTCACCAACTCATGTAAGTTGGTGACTTGCAGAGGTGCAGCGGAAAGGTGTCCAGCTTTATGGAACAGTACATCAGATAAAGCATGTTACTAAAAGTCTTCGGAAGAAATCTTTCTTCATGAGTTGAAGCTTCTGAAGACTTTGTCTCTGAGGCTTCGAAAGACTTCATGTTTGGCTTCGGAAGATATTGTTCTTGGCCTCGGAAGATTTCACACTTAGAGTGATTTTCTGTTTCATGTGTGAAAGTTCCTAAGCTTCTTCTTTAAGGCACTTGTGCAGCATGCAGGAAAGACTTTAGATGCTTAGGTTGCATCAGCCTTCTCATTAATCTCTACAGCTGGGTATGAAAGGTCCATTATCAATAGACTCCCACATTCTTGAATAAAGATACCTGATGAAACCTTCCATTCTCAAACACCAGGTATAAAACCCATCAAGAGTGATCAGTGAGGACTTGTTCATGGTTCTAGTTTCCATATCAGTCTTGGAAATAGCTGCCATTTGAAAAGTTTACTATTTGTGTGTGTGAGGGATCTTAAGATGGTGAGATCTTATATCAAGAGCCTGAAAAGCTCTCATACCAAATGCAGGACCGTTGAAGGGTGTAGATTTACAACACAAAAACACAAAGAGGAGTTAATTAAAACTTAATCAAACAGTAAACTAGATTGACCAAGGTAAGACACTAAGACCACAAGTAATATAAGAGACATAACACAAAGAACACAAGTATATGGTTTTCAAGATTGCAGTATATTGCTTTCTCTATGTTTTATTACAAGTGTTACAAAGCATAATCTAAAGATACAAGAACATGAGTTACTTATACTACATCCTAGAGTCGGCTATTACTTTGAAAGCCAACTGTATACAATTGACTAGACACAAAACAAAATCAATTGTAGACTCAAAAGGCAGATTGCCTTTTGACTTGTGACTATGACATGCCATAGCTCACATCCTTATCTATTACAAAAAGGAAGAAGTACATAAAGTAGAAAGTTACAGACTCAAGACCTCAATGTACAGTTACCAAAAGCATGGAACTTTTCACCAACTCATGTAAGTTGGTGACTTGCAGAGGTGCAACGGAAAGGTGTCCAGCTTGATGGAACAGTACATCAGATAAAGGATGTTAATAAAAGTCTTCAGAAGAAATCTATCTTCATGAGTTGAAGCTTCTGAAGACTTTGTCTTTGAGGCTTCAGAAGACTTCATGTTTGGCTTCAGAAGATATTGGTCTTGGCCTAAGAAGATTTCACACTTAGAGTGATTTTCTGTTTCATGTGTGAAACTTCCTAAGCTTCTTCTTTAACACACTTGTGCAGCATGCAGGAAAGACTTAAGATATTTGGGTTGCATCAGCCTTTTCATTAATCCCTATAGCTGGGTAGGAAAGGTCCATTCTCAATAGACTCCCACATTCTTGAATCAAGATACCTGATGTAACCTTCCATTCTCAAACATCAGGTATCAAACCCACCAAGAGTGATCAGTGGGGACTTGTTCATGGTTCCAGTTTCCATATCAGTCTTGGAAATGGCTGCCATTTGAAAAGTTTACTATTTGTGTGTGTGAGGGATCTTAAGATGGTGAGATCTTATATCAAGAGCCTGAAAAGCTCTGATACCAAATGCAAGCAAAGAACGTATGAAACCACTACGTGCTCGAGCTTTGGGATTGACCATTCAAACAAATTTGAAAGCTCAGATCCAAATTGCACAGAGAGAGGTGTTGAAGGAAGAAAACCTTGCGGGAGAAGAATTCCGAGGGTTGGATAAACAACTGATGTGCAAGGAGGATGGTGTACAGTATTTCGTGGACCGTATATGGGTGCCCAAATGGGGAGGTGTACGTACCTTGGTCATGGATGAAGCACACAAGACGCGATATTCTATTCATCCTAGTGCAGACAAGATGTACCACGATCTCAAAGATCTGTACTGGTGGCCAGGCATGAAGAAAGATGTTGCTATGTACGTCAGCAGATGCTTGACATGCTCGAAAGTTAAAGCTGAACATTAGAAACCATCGGGACTACTACAACAACCTGAGATTCCCGAGTGAAATCGGAGAACATAGCCATGGATTTCATTACCAAACTCCCTCGAGCGAGCAACGGGCATGACTCGATATGGGTCGTAGTGGATCGAATGATGAAATCTGCACATTTCTTGCCAATCCGAGAAGACTACAAAATGGATAAGTTGGAGAGATTGTACATAAAAGAGGTCGTGACAAGACACGGAGTGCCGGTGTCAATCATATCCGACCGTGACGGCCGATTCACTTCACGATTTTGGCAGACACTACAAAAAGCGATGGGCAGTCGATTAGACATGAGTACCGCCTATCACCCTCAGACAGATGGCCAAAATGAACGAACTATACAAACGCTAGAAGACATGCTGAGAGCGTGTGTAATCGACTTTGGTGGTAGTTGGGACACTCAAATGCCGTTGATTGAGTTCTCTTACAATAACAGCTACCATACCAACATTAGGTGTGCTCCGTTTGAAGCGTTGTATGGAAGGAAGTGTAGATCACCCGTTTGTTGGGCCGAGATTGGTGAAAGTCAGTTGACAGGCCCAGAGATCATTCAGGAAACAACCGACAAGATCTTCCAAATCAAAGATAGACTAAAAGCCGCTAGAGATCGACAAAAGAGCTATGCCGACAACTGTCAGAAGCCTCTAGAATTCAGCGTTGGGGATCAAGTCTTACTCAAAGTCTCTCCTTGGAAAGGAATTTTTCAATTTGGAAAGAAAGGGAAGTTAGCCCCAAGATACGTTGGACCATTCAAGATTACATAAAGAATTGGTCTAGTGGCTTACCGATTAAGGTTACCACAAGAACTCAACGGTGTGCATAATACTTTCCATGTGTCGAACCTCAAGAAGTCTTTGGCTGATGAGTCACTTCATGTACCAATTGAGGATATCAAAATCGACGAAAAGCTTCATTTTATTGAGGAACCCATTGAGATCATGGATCGTAAGGTCAAACAGTTGAAGCGTAGTAGAATACCAATCGTTCACGTGAGATGGAATTCAAAACGAGGGCCAGAGTTTACATGGGAACGGGAAGATCAGATGAAACTTAAATATCGTCACCTATTCGAGGATGACACTCTTGGACCTAACTCCAGCTGAATTTCAGGACGAAATTCTCTCAACTGGGGGATACTGTGACATCCGTCACCTGGAGGTCCATCAATCGACATAATTAACCATCGAATTATTCTAAATTATTCTTTCTCTTCTTCATGAACTCCTGTTATAAAATCATGTTTGCTTTATTACCCTTGTGCCTGTACTTCCTTCGTGAACGTGTTCTAAGCCTAAAACTTTTATAAAATTTCATCACCATTATCACCAAATATATCATTTTTAATTATAGCCATTGTCATTAATAAAACCATTTTAGGTCATCAACTTCCATTAAACACACTTTTAACATTAAAATAACGAGCACTTTTAAAGTCATTTTCAACCGAACCAAACTTTGGGAACTCAGGGCTAAGTGCAGGGACTAAAATTTACATTTTGCAAACTTGGGATGGGCGTAAAAACCCCATTCCCAGCCATTTTCTTCTTCTTCACTTTCTTCTTCTTCACTTTCTTCTTCTTCACCTATCTTCTTCACTTTTCCACCAAAAACGCTCCATTTGGTTTCGTTTTCGTCGTCTAGACTCCATCTACAACCTAGTCTACTCCATCCTTGCTGGTAGACGACCTTGGTTGTCCATTTCTTGCTCGTTTTACTGCTATCCATTTCTAGGGTTCAGGTGTTCGAGTCAACTCAAACACAAGAGGTCGTGTGGGTGCGTGTGGTGTCTTTCTGAGTGTGCTTCGTTTTTGTGTGTGTTTGTTGTGTGATTCTGGAAGTCCTTGTTGTGTAGAACCCGTGCTCGGGGTGCCGAAGGCTGCTCTGCACTTCAGCAGTCGTGAACCTATAGTTCAGGTGACTGGGTCCGTCATGCGACTGAGCCGTGCGACTGGGTGAGTCGTGCGACTGAGTCATACGACTATGTCATTCGGGCGACTGAGTCGTGCGACTAAGGATGTCATGCGACTGGGTTGTGCGATCGAATGAATGTGTGCGATTGAGTCAATGCGGATAAATATGGTGTGCGATTGAGTCCTACGACCGAATGAATGTATGCGACTATGCGTGTATCGCACGATTGAAGGCCAATCGTATGAATGAAGGTTCAGTCGTACGAATGAAGCTGATTCGTATGAATGAAGCTGATTCGTACGAATGAAGCTGATTCGTATGATTGAAGGTTGATTCGTGCGAATGGAGGTTAAGTTGTGTGATTGGGTGTTGTGTGGTACGACTAAATGCCAGTCGTGCGAATGAAGGTTCAATCGTGCGAATGAAGCTAATTCGTACGATTGAAGGTTGATTCGTACGAATGGAGTGTTGAGTCGAGCGTCTGGTCCTGTTGTGTGACTGATGATGTGTGTGTGTGAATTTCCTTCCTGAATGTCTTGTGATGATAAGGTATCATCAGTAAGAGTGTCATTGATTGACCACAAGATTAAAGTCAATGCTATCAACATGCACATACTATTTCAATTTAAATCAACCTAACATTTTACAATTATCAACAACCTATTTGGGACTACAAATATTTAACAAGTACTATCTTTTGTAACAATGGGATCTTTATATGGATGTCATTAGCAATGACGACTACTCTTAGTACTTGGATCTACATAAGGTCTGATACGTGTGTCTGCTTGTGTGTGTGCTACCCACGACCAAACCGATACAACCCGAACCGACGAAACATTATTATATGCTTTATACATATCATTATTGCTTAACAATAACTGTCAATAGGTGTTTGACTGTTCATTGCATACAACCGTTGGGAACTTGATCAGTCATACTTACCACTTATCATGTGAGTTTCATGGCCCCTTTTATGCCTATACTACTTTAAAAACATTTACAAACATGGGGGAAAAGTATGCTCGCCCGTTTTCTATGTTGTACAACTTACATACAATTTACATACTTGGAATCAACGTGCTACTGTTTGTGAGTACTTATCTGATACATGCTTGAGTCTGCTTTGTGGTTCTTTCTTACAACCATTTAGTTCTAGTGTGAGAACCGACGGATAGGTATTGGTAGTACTACTTGGGTTGACACCCCCACCCTCGTGTTGGTATACTAGTTAGTACCAACAGATGCCAGGAACGGGCCTTGGGTGAATATATTCTGACAAGAATGTTTGTGTACGTCGTTTGGTTTGGTTGTAAAGCACATCTCATGTGATTTTGATTACTTATAACTGTATGCATGGTATTCTGCAACAACTTTATACAGCATCAATACTTATTTACTTTTAAACCTGCGAGCTCACCAACAATTTTGTTGACCATTTTGAGCATTTCTTTTTAGGTGATCATGCTAGCTGAAAATCTAGGTGTGCTGCCTTAGTGGAGACCCTAGGATGCATTTCATGGCTAACTTGTCATTTTAAAAACATTTGATGTAGTCTGTTTTAAATCAACAATTACTCTTTTGTTACTTGTTCCCGGGTTGTGGGAAAAATACATTATAATGTTGATATCCGTATTTGTGTGTTCATTTGGTTGTGTATGCTTATGGCTATGTTGTCATGAACATTGAATATACACGACACAAGTCCCCTTGTTGTCGGGTGTCGTCATGACATGCTTGTTATCATTTATTATATTGTATCTCTATCGCTCACCATGTGTTATGACGATTCCCGTCTCGTTACATCCCTGTGTTTCCGCTCTTAGCGGGGGTGTGACACACAACACCTAAACTCTCAACCAATGCTCCTTGAAAGATACGAAATTCTCAGCCCTCGAAGCCTTGAATCCGAAAATTTCAGCTCTAGTTTTTGGAGAGAATGCTTTGCCTTGTGTGTGAGAGAGAAGGTGTGTTTTGGAAGAGTGCAAGGGTAATGAAAACTTGAAGTGTCCAAGACAAAAAGGGACCCTTCACACACCCACAAGGGCGCCCGAATCCCATGTTCAAAATGGGTTTCCCCCCATTTTGTAATTTTATAAAAATGCACTCTTGCCATTAGTTTATAAAATTAAAACCTATTTTAATTTTATAACATTAACACACTTTTATTAGTTATTATTTAACCAACTTAAATAACAAATAAATTTCTCATGAACAAATTATCTATATAATGTTGTTCAATTACAAAAGCAACATTTTAGAAAACCCATTTTCCAAATTGGTGTCAATATTTATTTGTATGATCTCATCAACAAATAAACATATATTGGTGTTTGTTTAGCTTGTTATTGGGTATGACCCGACTTGGATCATAATGTACTAGCCACATCAATCTTGTATGTGTCTTGGGCATGCAAGATCCAACATGAATGGTTTAATGAAAGAAAAACTATATTTTATTGTAAAACTAGGACTCACTTAGCAACGCTGACTTTTAATGCATTTTCTAGTTGGCAGGTGAGCATTGCTGAGGATGGCATGGGGTAGCTACTTGGCATTTTTGGGTGGCATTCTTTTGTTACTGTTTTTGCATTGTAAAGCGAACAAATGAAAATGTGTAATGATTAATCGTATTAATTTGCAAAAGCAGTTATTATGAAATGAAAAGTTATTTAAATGTTTCCATTACGATGTTTTTATGAAAGTTAAATGCAATTATGCGTTTTGTGAGCAATGATTGGCAAGCTGTAAGCATCCCGGGAACAGGACCTTACAAAGATTTCAAATCAAGGTTACACGACCAAGTATATAAGATTTACTTGTATTTTATCAAAATTGTGCAACTATAGTGTGGTTGATCAAAGTATTCGTCAGGATAACCAAATACACTGAAGAATAACTTGTTATAACCAAATATCAAACATTCAATACTTCTCGCGTGGATATCTTTGGCGTTCTCTAACAACCTCCAATGCTTTGTAGTTTTGATTCTCAAACCTTCTAAACACTTTCAGAAACCAATCTAAACAAATATGATCATGATAATCATTGGAGTGACATTAATCAATCACAATATAACATAGTATCTATTGTTTAAATCAAAACCAAATCCGAACAAGAAACCATACGAATGACACTTGAAATCAATCTACTCCAGCACAAAACTCATCGTGAACAATCCACAACCTCCATTTAAGCATTCTTGCCATGAAAGGCAACCGATTCTATCAAAATAACAACTTTGGATCCAAAAATACTTAGTTGACCATCTAGGCAACAAATCGACGTGCAAAAAACCAGGAAACTACTCATATTTACTCAATAAGAACGGCGAATCAATTACACTATCGAAGAGAAAGTAATCAGATGTCAAACAAGAAACACAATGTTTAATAGAGGAAAAATATGTCAAATCAAGGTTACACGACCAAGTATAAAAGATTTACTTGTATTTTAATCAAAATTGTGCGACTATAGTGTGGTTGATCAAAATATTCATCAAGGATAACCAAATACACTCAAGAATAACTAGTTATAACCAAATATCATACATACGATACTTCTCGCGTGGATATCTTTGGCGTTCTCTAACAACCTCCAATGCATTGTTTGATTCTCAAACCTTCTAAACATATTCAGAAACCAATCTAAACAAATATGATCATGATAATCATTGGAGTGACACTAACCAATCACAAAGTCACAAATATAACATAGTATCTTTTGTTTAAATCAAAACCGAATCCGAACAAGAAACCATACTAATGACACTTGAAATCAATCCACTCCAGCACAAAACTCATCGAAAACACTCTACAACCTTCATTCAAACATTCTTTCCACGAAAGACAACCGATTCTATCAAAATAATAACTTTGGATCCAAAAATACATAGTTGATCATTTAGACAATGAATCGAGGTGCAAAAAACAAGGAAACTACATATATTTACTCAATAAGAACGGGGAATCAAATTACACTATCACAGAGAAAGTAATCAGATATCATACAAGAAACGCAAAGTTTAATCGAGGAAAAAGATGTCAAATCAAGGTTACATGACCAAGTATATAAGATTTACTTGTATTTTAATCAAAATTGTGCAACTATAGTGTGGTTTATCAAAGTATTCATCAAGATAACCAAATACATTGAAAAATAATTAATGATAACCAAACATCGAACAACAATACTTCTCGCATGGATATCTTTGACATTCCCTAACAACCTCAAATGCTTTGGAGTTTCGATTCTCAATCCTTCTAAACACACTCAGGAACCAATTTAAACAAATATGATTATGATAATTATTGGAGTGACACTAATCAATCACAAATATAACATAGTATCTATTGTTTAAATCAAAACCAAATCCGAACAAGAAACCATACGAGTGACACTTGAAATAAATCCACTCCAGCACAAAACTTATCGTGAACACTCCACCACCTCCATTCAAACACTCTTGCCACGAAAGACAACCGATTCTATCAAACTAACAACTTTGGATATAAAAATACTTAATTGACCATCTAGACTACGAATCGAGGTGCACAAAACCAGAAAACTACTAGTATTTACTCAATAAGAACGGGGAATTATATTACACTACTGAAAAGAAAGTAATCAAATGTCGAACAACAAATGCAAAGTTTAATCAAGGAAAAAGATGTCAAAACAAGGTTACACGACCAAGTATATAAGATTTACTTGTATTTTAATCAAAAATTTTCAACTATAGTGTGGTTTATCAAAGTATTCATCAAAGATAACCAAATACATTTAAAAATAACTAGTTATAACCAAACATGAAACAACAATACTTCTCGTATATATATCTTTGGCTTTCTCTAACAACCTCCAATGCTTTGGAGTTTTCATTCTCAAACCTTCTAAACACACTCAGGAACCAATC
Organism: Flaveria trinervia; assembly: GCA_025506515.1. Classification (NCBI taxonomy): domain Eukaryota; kingdom Viridiplantae; phylum Streptophyta; class Magnoliopsida; order Asterales; family Asteraceae; genus Flaveria; species Flaveria trinervia. Next base: position 44,740,207 of record CM046445.1, read on the forward strand.
TAAACAAATATGATTATGATAATCATTGGAGTGACACTAATCAATCACAAATATGACATAGTATCTACTGTTTAAATCAAAACAAAACCCAAACAGGAAACGAAACGAAAGACACTTGAAATAAATCTACTCTAGCACAAAACACATGACGAACACTCCACAACATCAATTCAAACACTCTTTCCTCTAAAGACAACCAATTAAATCAAAATAAAACCTTTGGATTCAAAAATACTTAATTGACCATCTTGACAAAGTATTGAGATGCAAAAAACCAAGAAAATACTTGTATTTACTCAATAAGAACAGGAAATCAAATTACACTATCGAAGAGAAAGTAATCAGATGCCAAACACAAAACGCCAAGTTTCTCGAGGAGAAAGATTTCATATCAAGGTTACACGACAAGTATATAAGATCTACTTATATTTTAATCAAAATTGTGCAACTATAGTGTGGTTTATCAAAGTATTCATCAAAGATAACCAAATACATTGAAAAATAACTAGTTATAACAAAACATCAAACAACAATACTTCTCGCATGTATATCTTTGGCTTTCTTTAAAAACCTCCAATGCTTGGGAGTTTAGATTCTCAAACCTTCTAAACACACTCAGGAACCAACTCATGCATATCTTCGCTCATTACTCTTTATTACTCGAATCTTGTCTCATGCAATATCCCCAACTCATGCTCGAAATCTGGTGCTGTGCCGGGGCCTGCTCACAAAACCCCGACTCATGTCTGAAGACTGAAAGAGCATGGGGATACGCGACAAAGATCCCATACGAGTCAATCATAGGCATTGAACTCTATCCGATTCTATTGCAACACAAAGTCGCTCACCTCATTATCTCGTCTCATGGACAAAGACCTCTGTCGAGTCTGTTGCGACACAGAGTCGCTCACCTCATATCTAAGCTTGGCTTTATGCCACACCCCCAAAGTTATACGTAACTCTGGTACCCATCATATATTTCACCCCCAACATTCTGGGTAACAACACCCCCATCAAAATGGGTAACACCCCCTAGCGAAATCGGTAATACCCCCACTGAAATGGGTAACACCCCCACCGAAATGGGTAACACCCCCACCGAAATGGGTAACACCCACACCGAAATGGTAACACCCCCACCGAAATGGGTAACACCCCCATCAAAATGGGTAACACCCCCACCGAAATGGGTAACACCCCCACTGAAATGGGTAACACCCCCATCGAAATGGGTAACACCCCCACCGAAATAGGTAACACCCCCACTAAAATGCGTAACACCCCCACCGAAATGGTATCAGCCCCACCGAAATGGGTAACACCCCCATCGAAATGGGTATACCATCGAAGGTCAGTCACAAAGACTGGAACCCTTGCGTGCACACTATAGGATTTGCTGAACCTCACGTGGTAGAGCTTAAGGCATTTAGAGCCATGCACCTCTATACATTTGCTTGCAAGCCTTTCTATACTTTCTCTTTTATTAATGCATGCATTCTATCGTTATGTTCCTCTTCTCATTATCTTCCACTTTAAGTTACATAATACTTTCATTCAATTCATTAACGTTCAACGCAAAGCCAAGGGAAGACATACATACATAATAAGGAACATATACATAAACATAAACATACACCATCACCATACAGGCAACATCATACATACATAACACACATCAGACATAAGCCATCACATCATAACCAGGCTTATCTCCTATAATACCCCTTAAAAATCACTTAGAAAAACTCAAGTCCAAATTGTGTGCATGGGATCTTCTAGGCGCATGAGCATAAAAATTCTAAGTATAAAACAGTCTTAGCGCATGGGCACTATTTGGGGGCTTCTACCTTGTTCAGGCGCATTGCCACTATGTAGGCGCATGGCACCTGTTTAGGTGCATCAACACTCAGCCGTTTCATTCACTTTGGACACATGGAACTATTTAGGTGCATGGCCAACACTTGGGCGCATGGCCAACACTTAGGCGCATAGGTCACTATTTAGGCGCATGGCCAACCCTTGGGCGCATGACCAACACTTAGGCGCATGGGCCACTATTTAGGCGCATGGCCAACCCTTGGGCACATGGCCAACACTTAGACGCATGGCCAACATGCTGGGCGCATGGGCCACTATTTAGGCGCATGACCCACTCTTGGGCGCATGGCCAACACTTAGACGTCTGGCCACTCGTGATAGACGCACGGGCCACTGTTTGAGCGCATGAACCACTGTTCATGTTCATCAAAACATTCTGAAATATTTTCTGTGCTACCAATTTCACCCGATTGCCATTCTACTCATGTCCAAACACAAATCTAACATACTAAGGCCATCTAAGCATGCTATTCATCATCATAAACCCATAATCATCACTATAACATACATACATACATACATCATTTTGAACATATAGTTGTAAACCCACGGTTTAAAATGTTTACTTAGTATGCATAATAACCCTAAATTAGTTGAAAATCAGTAAAAGAGGGGTTCTAGAAACTCACCTTGAGCAGCCTTTGAGCAACACACTTCAAGTTCGAGACCCACCTTCGATTCAGCTTTTGAATCCCGAAGACGAAGACTAAACAACCAGAACTTCAGTCAAGAACTTGAAACCCAGCTGAAACCACACTCATATAATAGAAGACTTACCTTTGAAGCTGCTTCTTCCACTTTCTCTCAAGAACCGGCCTCTCTCTCTCTTCTTCTTTTCAGCCACTTAAAGAAGGTGAAGAAGAAAGAATGGGCAACAATGCCCCTTTAAAACCTTAAAGTAACAAGTTTTGTACTTTGTACACTTTTTCCCCCTCCACTTGTGCAAAATTTCTATTCTTTCTATTTACTTTTCTTTTCCTTCCGTTTAAATAGAAATTCGGGGTGTTACAAGTCTACCCCCTTAAAGAGGTTTCATCCCCGAAACCTGTCGCTTCTCGAACAGTTATGGGTAACACTGTCTCACTTCTTCTTTGATCTCGCATTTAAAGTTAGATCCCTTTAGGCTTCACTGCACCCGGACAAGTGAAACCATCATCCTCCTTAGCCTATCCTCTTCTTCTTATTAGTAATGGTCACCAGTTGCTTCTCGTGGTTGGATACTTTGTCCATCTTAGTGTTCTCTGGTAGCATGATCTTATCCTCATCGGTTGAGCTCTTTCTTGATGAGATGCATCATCGGGCAGCTCCAGTCGATATGCCACTTCTCCTACCTGAGCAACAACTGGGAATGACCCTCTACCCTTTAATATTAGCTTTACTCGATTTCAAATCAAGCAATCCGCTTTCCTGGTCAAAGCCTTCCTCATACTTCATTTTCGTAGGTCGTCACTGAACTCTTGGTTGTGCACGATTGAGCAATCCATCATCTTGCAACACTTGGGGTTTGAGTCATAGACTACTGATCAACTCACCCGAAGATGCATGTCTACCTACCTATGTCTGTCTTGAACATTCTAGCAGGAACAAGCTCTCTCTCTCAATTCTATCGCGTAATCCTCTAAGGCATTAGGTAACCTGGTAGACTTACTAATAGCAATTCTTACATCGAAGGGCTCATCGATCTCCTACCCCTAACATGCAACATCACATAAAATAGCGGCAACAAACTACTACTAGCGTCATAATTAAAGCATAGATGCATAAATCTAAACTTTCAAGAACGTACCTGACGTTACCTCGGAGTCTGACCTAGCCTCCTCCCGGTCATAGCGAAGGATCTAGCCTTCACCCTCGGTTCTCCTTCCTCGTACCGGAGCTTCCTCCGATCTTCTTCACTCCCGAACCTTCCGCCCTCGGCTTCTTGCAATCCCTGCTCATGTGACCTTCCTCACCACAAGAATAACACCTCCCCATACCGCAGTTCTTCGCCATATGTCTGGTCCTCCCACACAAAAAACAGACGTTGCCCCCCAATCTACATTCCCCGGGGTGCCTGTGTCCACACTTGTCACACCTTTTCGACCCCGCACAGTTATGACCACACGCTGATCATCCACTCATGCACCTTTGCCACCTGGAGTGGCTCCGCCACTTCCCAATCACTTCCCGTTCCAATCTTGATCACCCTCTCCTTCTTGCTACCTTCAGTCACCATCCCAGATCTTTCATCATACAATCTCCCCGCCAAATCAACCGTCGACCTAAACGTGCTCGGTCGAGCAGTGATCATGTGCCTACGGATGTCCGTCGGCAAGTCTTGAATGTACCTCTTGATCTTTTGTGAAAGAGGTGTCACCTGATCCGGCACCAGACGTGCCATCTCGTGGAATTTAGTGGTATATTGCTGATGTGTCATCGTGCCCGCCTCCAGCTATAGGAACTCCCTCTCAACTTTATCCATCTCATGATGAGGACAGAACTCCTTAATCACCAGCCTTTTCAACTCCAGCCATCTTATCCTTTCGATAGCCCTGCTTCCCTCAACCTGGACAATATTGTCCCACCAACACAAGGCTAAATCCACAAAAGAATAGGAAGCAAACTTTACTTTCTGATCCTCCCGGCACTCGCTGATATTCAATACCGCTTCCATCTCTCTCACCCATCCGTGAGCAGTAGCAGTAGTACCGTTTCCATCAAAAGTGGGGGTTTGCATCGTTGAAACGCCCCATAATTACAGCCTCATTCCGCCACCGGCGCAGGCTCTTCCTATTCTTCCTCTTCGTCATCGAAGAAAACCGTTCCAGTCTCGGGCCATCTTCTTTCGCCCGAAGACCTACCCATTTCTTGTCTCTCCTCATCTCTAACAGCCTTTATAACTTCGGTCACCATAAACGGTAGGATCGTCTACATAGCCTCATGCACTTCCTCCATGACTGCCTCTCTCATCGAGGTCCTCTGATTAGCATTCCCATCACCGCCCTCCTGATAAGGGGTCTCGGGTTCCTCATGGACTACTCCTTCAGCCCTAGACCTTCCTCTTGTGACCCGTGGTTCAGCACTACATCCACCATCGCATCCACGTCGTGAAGCTTTCGAAGATCTACCACCAGCCATCCTCTAACACACTATAAGATTCAAACACTAACACGGTCATTCAAGGTAATAACTCAGTTTTTGTCAAATATAGTAAGTCCCTAATTACACTGGCCAGTTATGATTAGCCACTTACTTCACTCTTCATACCCCAAGCATTTCCTATCCCAACTACATCAGTATCTAAATCTACACAAAAGCACACAAGCCATATAACATGTGCATATAATGCCGGTTAACATTAACTTACTGGTAAACATTACATAAAACTTTTACCTGCAGGCACATAGCTACTAGGACTGGCATCCCTTTTTTTAAGCTTTGGTTATTCAACATATTTACCCAATTGACTTAAACTTTTGCTTTGATACCAACTTGTAAGGCCCCGTTCCCAGACACCTCACAGGTGGTCATTCATTGCACTTAAAACATTTTAAAACGTACGTATATTTTGCAGCGGAATTTATAAATTTCATTAATAATTAAAAACATGTCATTTCATTCATTTACAATATTTGTTTTCATCTCAAAATACAATGACATGTCAAAATACAGATGCCAGCCTCAAAATGCTCCCAGTAGCTTATGCATCCATGCCTGCAACTCCTCAGCATCAACATATACCTGCCAACTATCACGCATACAAAAGTCAGCGACGCTGAGTGAGTTCTAGTTTTATAATAAAACATAATTTTCTGTGTTAAAACCGTTCATTACTTTATTTCAAATCATACTATACTTTACAACCTTTCGTGATCATGCATCATACGTACATATAGATAATATCATTATTATCTTCATCATTACATTCATTAACTTTGTTCATTCAACGTATTACATTATCGTTCACTTCTCTTACTAGATCCGGTCACTCTTTTACCCTCTTCGAACCGATCATAGATCTATAGAGATGAGGATCAACAGCTTTCTTGTTCTCGTTAGGAGTGTGGCACGTTTGAGTAGTAATAGGAGTCATTTCAGGATAAGCGTCATCCATCTTGAATTTCTTCAAAATTTGAAGATCATGTATAGGTTGGACTCACCTTAGTTTAGATTGTTTACTTTTGATTGTTATAGTTCTTTTGTTAGTTTCTTTTGTATGTATTTAGATTTATGTTATTTTGCAGTCCAGCGAAACTGTATAGTTTCGCTCACAGTCAGCTGATTGGTTTACTCGGTGAAACTATTGTTTCTACCGGGCGAAACTATAGTTTTGGCAGAACAGTTTCGCTGACAGCGAAACTGTCTATGAAACTAAGACTACTATATATAGATTTTGATCATTCTCATTATGGGTAAGCTTGCAAAACCCTAATCGTTAATCATTGTTTCAAGTTACCTTTTCAAAGCAGTTATTACAAAGAAAAATCATTGTGCTTGATGTTATTGATTGTTATGATGTTCATTGTCTTATTTTGAATGAGTTCTTATTGTGTTCAATTTTCTTTGCTCATTGTGTTTAGTTTGTGTATTGATATTGAATGATTCTTCATATCATTTACACTATTATACGATCAAATGGACTAATAATATGGTTGTGATTGAGTTTTGCTAGTTTTTGGTTGTGGAAGCTTTGCTAATCATCAGATCTCAAATTCATTGAGTTTTTGATGATTTCAGATTGATTTTGGGTTGAAGAAGGGTTTAAGGTTCGACCAGCGAAACTAGTCTTCTTACTGCGAAACTACAATGATCTTTCCAAAAAATTATGGTTGTTATCACTATTGAAATCGTTTTCTAGTTGTTCTGCGAAACTAGTTTCTTTGAACAAAAGTTCACCAGTGCTTGTGAAGGTTTAACAAGCAAAATTGCTGCCGAAAGTAATTTTGAACGAAAGTTTAAGCTTGTTTCGTGCGAACTTATCAGAATAGCTAAGCCTTTTGTGACACTCTGCTAGTGAAACTGCTGCCGAAATTGTTAGCAAAATTATCCAACTCAGCGAAATTATCCAACTCAGTGAAATTAGCCTTCTCTGCGAAATTGTCTGCAAATTTACCTACTCTTGCCGAAACTACTGAATTTTCAGCAAAATTGTTTCTTCTCTTGCCGAAACTACATCAATCCCAGCGAAACTACAATGTCAAAGTTAACATCACTCACTCTTGCCGATCTTGAAAGTGTTGCTCCCAATAGGCCACAAAGACTAATTAACAGAGACAATTTCAAATATTGGAAGAGATGTCTCAAAGCTTTCTTCTTCTACACTTACCACAACCAATGGGAATCAATTATTTCTGGTCCTCACATACCAACTGTCACTGTTGGTGATGTTGTCTCTCAAAATAAGGACCCGTCTTCTTTCACTGAAAAGGATCTGAAGTGGATTGATCATGACCAAAAGGCTTTTGGTGCTTTAACACTATGCCTGGCACCAGACATCTACAATCGTTTTGTAGAGCATAAAAAATGCTAAATCTCTTTACGATGCCCTATGTGAGTTCTATGATGGTAACGATGATCTGGTAAAGAATAAGAGCATTCAAGCTGAGAAGGAATTCAATTCCTTTGTTGGATACAAGAACGAGAGTCTGACATATCTCACAAATCGCTTCTTGACAGTTTCAAGAACCTTAAAGAAATACGATGAAAAGCTCTCCAACAGTGAACAAGTTAACAGGCTACTAGACTCTCTCTCACCTCAGTGGAGCCTTCAGGTGAGGATGCTAAAGCAAAAAAGAGGGTTCACAGACTACAAGCTGATGGATATTATCAATAAGCTTAAATCTTTTGAGTTGGACATAAAGAGACGGGAATTTAACCAGACCATGATGCCTACATCTGGTTTTACTTAAAATGTTGCTTTACTGTTATCCGCTGCAAGCTCTCAAATATAGAATTCAATTCAAGGTGGCGTTAATACAAGTACTTTCTTAGGAGGAAACGTTAGTGTTGGAAGAGATCAGGCTAACTCTAAGGCGAATGTTGAAACTTCAATTCCATTAGAAACGATGGCTCTTTTTCGAATGTTTGTTCAAAGCCATGAAGCACTTGTAGCTGGAGAGTTGAAAGGGAAGGGAATGACTATGGAGGACATGTATCAGGTGGATCCTGATGATCTTGAAAAAACTAACATTCAGTGGCAAATGGCAATGTTGACCTTAGAGCTCAATGATTTATGGAGCGCACGGACGAAAGAACTTCGGAGGTCAAACATCTAATTCAAAACTGGGATTTGATAAGTCCAAACTGAGATGTTTCAATTGTAAACAATTAGGACATTTCAAACGTGAATGTCCATCACTAATTGTCACTAATTCCAATAATTCAGGAGTTCCAAGATTAACAACTAAGAGGGAGAAGGAAGATATGAATCACAAAAATGAGACTGCCTTGATTTCTAACTTTGATTGGAATGCAGAGGTTAAAGATGCAAGGACTAAAATAAATCATGTTTTGGTAGCTGAGTTTGTTAAAGGGAAAAGGATGGAAGATAGTGAAGATGAATTTTATCCTTTCAAAGAATTCAAAGAGGAACCTAAGCTGTCTGTAAAAGAGAGAAGAGAAAGATGAGAGAATGAGAGCAGGTAAATCTAAAGGGCTAAAGTAGGAAGGAAGTTCATCCACTGAGCAAGGAAAGGATTATGATGATGATACCGTCACCGTTGACGAAAGCAAGTCAAGTACTCCGGTGTGCCAATATGAAAAGGCCTTAGCAGCTGAAAAGGTGGTGATGGGACTTCCATATGAGGTAATTCAGGATATGTGTTTATCTGCTTGTAAAATAAGATTATTTGGGATTTATAAAGCTAATCAGTTATTAATTGATAATGAAAAAGATTTAAAGCGAATTAATGAGGAACTTAAAATCAATGAATCCAAATATTTTGTTAAATTAAATGAGGCTTTAAAGGAAAATGATCATTTAAAACGAATTGTTTTGAAAAGAAATGTTGAGATTAACACTTTGACTGAAAGAGGTGCCCTTGCTGAATTTGAAACAAGCAAACTTCAGTCAAAGTTAGACAAATGGACCATATTAGGAATGAAACATGATGATTTATGTAAATCTCAACGGGAAGCTAGGATTAAAACGGGATTGGGATATGAAAATGTAAAGGTTTATCTTTAACCTAGTACATATTGTTATTCTCCTATGCCTGTTCCTCATCCTTCTAATGATTTAATCAAAATAGATACTAACAGTATGTCTGCAGGTTTAGAGGGTGTTAATTCGAAGCACATTCGTGAAGACTACGACTATGGACCAACTAGTGGGCTTGGATGCATAAGTATTAGTACACCTGATTTTCAGCAATCTGTTTTAGATCATAAGTCTAGTTTAAATTATGTCTTTGTTTCTAGTTCTCTTGTAACCGACTCGGTCACATCGTTCTCATGATGTTTCTATTTCATCTTTAAATTTTGTTCGCTGTGGTGATGTCTTTTGTTCTGGTAATGATAGTGGTGCAACAAATCTCTCTACAAAGCCTAACGAGAGACTTACAACTAATTGTATCGATAAATTCAACAGATCTCTCTACAAAGCCTAACAAGAGACTTAAAACTAATTGTTTTGATAAATTCTTTTCTCATCTAATTCCATCTTTTACTCCATTAAATATTTCTTTATCAAATGAAAGAGTTGCAACTTCGTCTGAAGCTAGCACTAGTGGGACTAATTCTACTAGTACTTCAGATGATCATTCATCTACTTTTGTAAATATTAATTCTTGTTCTCATAAACTTCAACCGTGTGGCATGTATGTGACATCTTGTGACATTGATTCTAGTGCGTCTAAATGTGATGAGGAAATTCACATTGATCATATTCCTATCTCATCACATCACAGACCTAGACACAAACCACATTGTTTTAGGTGTGATCAAGAGGATCATCTTGTCAAGGATTGTCCTACACTTCTTCATGGTCATGTTAATAGGAACTTTTTTGGAAATAAATTAACAAAATTAGTTAATAATTTCTTTTGCAAAAAACCGGCTTCTTGTTAGGATCGTGTACTGGACGAATACTAACAGATTTACGCGTATACCGAATCAAATAGTGCAGAATCCTATTTGATTGGTGATCCAATCAGTGAGAATGCACGTAGATTCAATTAAATATTGAATCTAAATGTTAAGAACGATTAGCAATCGATCTACTGCGATCTATGAAGTTGGAGCAGGTTGCTAGAGGTCTCTAGACGGCTAAGGTACGTTTAGGTATCGAAATCTTCGAAATGACTTGATTTTCCACGATTTAAGTTGTATTTATAGATTAGGGTTTCTCAATCGTGCGACTGGACCATTTTCAAGGTTCAGTCGTGCAATTGAGTCATGCGGTTGATCCATTCGCACGACTGAGTGTTCAGTCGTGAGACTGAGTCAATCTCATGTTACAATCATGCGACTGATCCAGTCTCCTTGTTCACTTGTACGACTGGCTCATTAGCATGAAGTTGTTCATGCGTATGGTCCATTAGCATGGGCCAACCGCATGAGAACTTCACATGATTAAGTTTGAATACGTTTTATAATCATTAATTGACTTAGATATTATTCATACAACCACAACCTATATAGTTAGTTCAATAAGCATCAGTACATACCAACCAATGAAATATTCAACATTATAAGCACAACCACATATTCTATTTCATTAAGTACCCATACAATTACATATCTGTAAGACAATAAAAACATATTACATTAAGTTCAGAAACTAGGGACACATGTATCTACAAACTCCCCCTGGACCTAGTTTCGTCTAATGTCTTACATCCTTCATGAGTTCCTCAAAATTCTTGTACTTCTCTTCTCTAGTGACTCCAGCATGTATCTCAAAAGCAAAACAGAGTCGTACAATATCTAGAGAGTCATAAAACAGTGGCCACTTGTATAATGTATAGACATCATCTGCAGAAAAGTTTGTAAGCCATATTAGGTCAAACACCCTGATGATTTCCATTACACCATTCTTGTTCAAAACTATGACTGCCTCTCCTGTCCTCCAATCATAGTACCACCATTTGAAGTGTGGAGTGAAGTCCTGTGGCATTTCCCATAGAGGGATCTTAGACATTATGCGCAGAGGACTCCACTTCAGCACTATTTTTGGTTTTCCAGTAATGGCATCAACCTCAGACCGTCTGATATACCTCATTGGCTGTTGAGGTTTGAAGTTGACCCATCTGGTCTGGTACTCTCTTTTAGAGCTGCTTTAAACCAGCCTGACAAATTTGTGTGGGTCAGCGTATAGCAATTTTAACTTTGCTAACTGGTTTAGCTCAAATCTAGGAAGAGTCTTCAGGTCATGTGGGAACCTAAAGTACTCAATCCCTTTCTCACGTTTAACTGCATAAACATTGAGATCATCAAAATACGCCCATGCTATGATTTTGCCCGACACCTTGTGATGCTTCTTCACTTTGTACAACTTGGTGTAGACAGTTGACGTTGAAGCACTGCGTTAGGCTCTTATTTCTTCAAAGCATGCAGCCGACTCATCCTTTCTGATATTGACTTCAGCTTCCGAGGCTTGGGCCATATCTTCTTTCTTTTCAGACTCTTCTTCCATTTTATCCAGAGTCTCAAAAGTTTCACTGATAAGGTTGTCGCCCAGATTAGGAATGACATTACCCTCAATGTCAGTGTACTCTCGATAGTGTTGGTCCGTGACATCTTCAATCTCGATCTCATTAACGTGGTTGAGCTCGTCGTCACATTCCACATGGACTGTTGGAGCATCTTTCACGATCTCATCTGGATTGAGTCGGAATATTTCAGCAAGTTGCTCGTCGGTGAGATCATGAATTATCTCTCCTTCTTCAGGAATGTAATTCACTGATCTTTTGACTATTCCCTGCAGATCAAGAATCATCGTGAGCTGAGTCTTGATCTGTTGGAGGGGAACAACATCATATTCATCTCTTTGATAATTTGGATCCGCTCGATTTAAAACATGTAACACATCAACCATTAGTCAACAATCAAAGTAGTAAACATCAACAATAAATATAAAGATTAATTACATTAATTTGATACAAGATTCAATATACGTGATTTAAATAACATAAACAACTGAGCATTACTCTTGTCTTGTATCATGTGCTCCTCTGCTGACGGGGCTGATGTGGATGCACCTTGGTCTTGAGCTCTTTTGGTCCTTCTTTCACTTGCAGATGTGGCACCCGTAACAGAAGTATCATCATCTCCATCATCGTCATCATCAACATCATCACCCGCATCAGTATCCTCCCCTTGATCATCATCACCGTCATCATCATCATCATCACTATCATCATTATCACCATCATCTCCATCTCCTTCTCTAATCTTTAAGGGCTCATCCTTTGATCCTTTGAGCCTCAGCATGATGGTCTTGTTGGTCGCCTCCAACTCATCTATCCGTTTTGCTGATTGGACATGTTGCTCCTAGAGTTGGGACATCTCTAAGCTCTGAGCAACCATCTGTTGTGCCTGCTACTCTATCAACTGTGCCTGCTGAGATATCTGCAGAGATTGTGCAGCAGTAAGTTCTACTAGCTAACGAATCTGGGCAGTCTTCTTGTCATCGGCTACCAATAGCTTCAGCACCATACGGTTAAGTGCCAAGAGCTGTTCCTCTACCCCACTAAGAGGTAGAGAGGATCCAAATGGGACAAAGGGAAAAGATGACGGTCTAGCTTGGTGGCTAGCAGTGGTGGTGGTGGCAGTGGTGAAGATTGGGGGTGGTATAGATGAAGGTGGTGGTGGATGATGTGTAGTGGAGGTGGATGGTATGCGGCTAAGTGATGGAGTGGGTGTGGTAGTGGTGTATGAGGTGGTAGCTTTGGTGGTGGAAGGGATGGTGGTAGTGGTGGTATGTGGAGTGGTGGTAGTAGGTGGAGTGGTGGAAGAAGTGTAGTGGTGGTGGTGGTGATGAATGTCATCCTCCTCCTCTTCTTCTTCAAACCGTGGGGCTGTGCCATCCTTTTCTTCCTCGAGCCCCTTGAGGTGGATGCTCCCCCTGGAACGTTGCTGGACTGGTCAGGATCATAAGTAGGATCAGTGCCAGCCTCCCCAGACTCGCCAGGGCATCCACCAACCTCCCGAATACCTCGGTCGGTGGCGACCACCCTGCTCCCCACAGTACGAATCAAGGGCTCCTCGTCTGTCTCCTCCTCCTCATCAAGACGAAAGTCTTGATGGAACCCTGTAGCCTCTATTCCACCTTGGGTGGATGATGGAGATGCTATATCAGTAGTGGGGGCCCTCAGCTGAGTGGGCCCTGCATCTCCACCATCACCACTGTTTTCGTCGTCGGAGTCATCTTCAGGGAGCTCCAGTTGCTCCACATTCGAGTCACTGTCTGCATGGCGCCATTTACGCCTCCCTAGCACCACGTCGTCCACCTTGGCCATATGGCCGATGAGTCTTTTTATCGGGGGTTTGACCTGCTTTCCCCGGTAAACCTTCATACAACCCAGTGTAGTATCATCCATGATCTCCATCGACACAGCGTCGTGGCTCTCCTTGGGCAGTATGGGCAGCTTCTCATCAAAGATCATCTATAAAAACCTAGGGTACATGCAAAAACCCTCTTTGCCCTTCGCCTCCAGATTCTCTATCAAGTAAGAGAAAATCATGCTAGAAAAGCTAAAAGGGTGGTTTAGTACCAGTGCCACATAGGCATTTTGAATCTAGTCTGAAAGATCATCAAACCCATCCCTTCGCAAAGCCAACACTTGAGGATGACATGTGCTAAGTACTTGTACTGGGGACACAGGTTGCTCTTGTTGAGCACACCTGCGTAATATCCCCAGCGTACTTCATCCTCAAGAAGCACCCTCTCACCGTCAGCAGGTGAAGTCTGGTAGGGTGGTCTGCATCATCACCCAACCCCAGTACACGCTGAATATCCTCAGCAGTAACCTCAATATCCATCCCAAAGATAGAACTCCTGATGCTGTACGGCTCATGAGAGCGGTCAACCGATGCCCTCTCCTAGAAGGCCTGCTGAATAGACCTCTAGGGAGTGCATGGTGTAGATATCGCCTTGTAGATCCTGGATCGCTTGAGAAAAGCAATGATCCCTGCAAACTCGGTACCATTCTGAGTTGTGGCATCTAAATGAGCACTTATGTTGTGCTTGGGGTTGATGGACCATCTGTCAGCCATCAATCTGTAACACAAGACACGTAGACATTAGATAACCACTCCACACAAATCAGTTCTAATTAACTTGGTTGACTTCATTTTGGTTCATTCATGCAATTGAACCATGCAACTGTATTCAGTCGGTTCACTTGGCATGCAACGGGATTCAGTCGGGTGACTAAGCAGGCAACTGAGTTCAATCGGTTGACTGAGCTTGGGATTGGTTCAGTCGTCCGACTAAGCTCATTCGTATGATCCATTCGGTTGATTGAGCCATTCGACTAGCTCAATCGTGCGATTGGAGTTCATCTAGGTGTCCAGTCGCATGACCCACTATTCGGTCGACTGAGATTCGAATTTTAACCAATTCTTGAAATTAGACGTCATGTTATGGTTCCTTAGACTCGCATTCAATATACTAATAACCTAATAACCTTTATTTCAACATTTTACTTGGTTAGTTAGGTTATTAGTCCATTTAAGGTCTCAGGTATTGTTAGGGCCAATTTCTTGATTTTGAAGTCTAATCGAAGGTATTTTTGGCATGTTCACACCACATATTACCTGTATAAACACTAACGAATGTCAAAATATCAAAATATGTGAGCAAATTGGGTCAGAGGAAATTTTGGCAGAGTAACGGTAGGCTGTGCGATTTTAGGGCGATTGGGGGTGATGAGTTGAATGCGATCGACTGCTACCCTATTTATACCGAATCTGATTTCAATCGGCCGACTGGACCCATTCGCTCGGTTCATTCGGGTGAATGGACCTCAGTAGTGCGATTGGCTCAGTCGATCACATTCAGTCGGCCGACTGGATTTCAGTCGGGCAACTGACTCATTCGCAAAGTTCCATTCGACCGACTGGCTCATTCTAATAAGCCATTCGGGTGAATGGTTCATACTCATGTGTCGTTCGGTTGTTTAGTGCATGAGTATGGTCCATTCGTACGGTTGGTCCATACTCATGGTCCAGTCGTGCGATTGGATCATACTCATGATTGTGACTTTATGACCATTTCTCACTTCAACCTTTTTTTACCCTTTAATTAAACTTTATGTGCATTTGATCATCTCAGACATGATCATTTTAACTTGAAAAACTTTTGACCACCTCAGACATGATCCTTTTAAGCAATTTGTTACCTCAGACGTGACTGATTTATCCTTGAAAACACGTGTGGTCACCTCAGACGTGACCCTTTTAGATGATTAACTCCCCTATTGAATTCTATGGCGCAGTCCGATATCAAACAAACTGAATTTGACTAAATTTAAACAAAGTGAAAAGTTAAACTGAAATACAAACCTAATACTTTTTTTTGACGTTTTGTGTGAGGTGTAAATCCTAAGATAGAAATCTAATTGGATTCGGTTCCGGAATAGGCAGCTTCAATTAGTTTTGACCATAATAGACCAATTCAATTTGGAATCATACAGGCAAGTCAAATCATTTGGGACATGTTATCAACACCTTTTGATGCTCAATTCTTGTTTTTCATCTAGAGTCATTAGCAAGTTTAGGAAATCATACTAGTATGTTGGACCAAAAGAACCAATGAGCCAAGATCAGAAAACCTCTAAGTCCCACACGGTATCACAACAACTGCTGAAAGCCTCATCAGTAGTTTGACAAGTGCTGAAGACTTCAACAGCTGAAGATCAAGTGCTGAAGACCTTAACAGCTGAAGAACCAAAGTGCTGAAGTACAACAGCTGAAGAACACAAGTGCTGAAGCTGAAAGACCAAAGTACTGAAGTACAACAGCTGAAGAGTTCACAAGTGCTGAAGATCAAACACTGATGTACAAAGTCTGAAGACAAAGACTGAAGACATCAGCTGATGATATCTACTGAAGTCATCAGCTGATGAAACACCTGAAGGTCAAAGTCTGAAGATCAAGTACTGAAGTCTCAGTAGTTTGTCACAACTGCTGAAGAGTACTTCTTCAGTAGTTGTGATATCAGTAGTTCTATTTTCTATGTTTCAGTAGTGTTGTAAAACGACTGAAGAGCTTGTTCTTCAGTCGTTGTAGTTTCAGTAGTTTTATATTTTGTACTTAACTTGCTGATATGTTCTCAGTAGTTGTGAACATTTCAGTAGTTTGTTAAGAATTAGTTATTTCTGTATTGGATCTGCCAGTTGTCACTTTCCGTGACAACAGCAGTGACTGTTGCACTCTATATAAGGAGTGACAACCTATTGTAATCAGTGAGTGAAATGAGTAATTGAATGGAATGGATGATTGATTCGATTAGAAATATTCTACATCTATAAACATTCCTAGAAATCAGAAATACATATTCTCTCCCTATAACCGTATGCGGTCTTAATGCTTACAAATATCGATTGCTTGCTAGATTTGTCTAATTCGTGTTCGTATTCCGCTGCTTTATATTCTGATACATCAAACTTGTGATCACTGATCCTGTCAAATGGTATCAGAGCAGGTTAATCATTGATCGATCTAATAATTGATCATTGAAACTGCTATTCAAGATCCAAGTTTGATTGAATTAGCTTTTGTTTTTGCAAGAAACGGTTATAGAGATTGAATTTTCTGTATTTCTGCTCATTCATCCTGAGATCTTTTCTTGGTTCTCATTGAGTTTGTTGTGGTTTGTCTAAAACTTTTTAAAACTTGAACTAAACTGTTTTTGAACTGAAAATGACCACTTCCTCCAATGATCCTCACAATACTGGTTCCTCAACCAAGCCTCCTATGCTGGTTAGGAATGAGTATAACATATGGCAAAGACGTATGCTCCATCACCTGTCTGTTAACAGCGCAGGTGTTGGACATCAGTGGTACATGGTCCACACAAGCCTATGGTGAATAACCCGGAAACCAATCAAATGGTTCCGAAGAGGAGGGAGCAATACTCAGATGAGGATAAGAAGTTGCTTGAGATTGATGCAAAAGCCCATGGAATTCTGGCCATGGCTTTGCCCAATGAAATCTATTCTGGGCTAATGCATCATGAAACTGCCCATGACCTCTGGATTGCTTTGAAAGAACAATTTGGAGGAACAGATGAGGTCTTGGCAAATAATAGAGAAATTCTTGCCCAACAATATGAGACATTCTCATAGAAAGGGTGAGACACTGACTCAACAATATGAGCGGTTTTCTTGTTTGATCTCTGAACTAAAAATGGTCAAACTTGAATACACTAATATTCAGATGAATAACAGATTTCTCAGATCACTGCCTGAGAGATGGGACACATATACTATTGTCCTACGCTCCAGTGCAAGTTTGGACAAACTATCTCTCACCCAACTCCATGGGAATTGCTCACTTTTGAGAGAGAGATAGAACAGAAGAGAAAGCTGTCTTCATCTGGAAAGCTCACTGAAGACTTTATACAAGGCAACACTGCCTTGGTGGGTCATGAGTCAGAATATGCTTCATCTGAATGCCAGTATGATGAGCATATAATTTCTCTTCGAGCACTTCTAGTTCTGCATTTGTAAGTGTTGATGGTCAGTTCACTGGGTGTAATAATGACAATCTATGTTTCATTATGGATGATCTCAAGGGGATTGCTGATGATGACTTAGAAGAGATGGATATTTTGAGCCAAATGGCCTTGATAAATATCAGATCTCAGAAGTTCTACAAAAGAACTGGAAGAAAATTCCCAGGACTCTCTGGCAAAACCAAAGTTGGTTTTGACAAGAGCAAGTTGAGGTGTCACAAATGCCAACGGCTTGGACACTTTGCAAGAGAGTGTAGATCAACTGGATCTAACTCTACTGCACCCTTTGTGACTTTTCCTGGCAATAGTCAACAACACAGAGGGCAACATCCTGTCACATCTAGTCATCATCCTCAACAACAATCTCCGGCATATTTTGTTCCTCAGGGTCAAATGCCATATCAGTACCCTGGTTATTACATGCCACAGTCAAATCAAGTTCAAGTTCCTATGACACCACAACCTCATGCATTACCAGAACCTCAGCCTTCCCTATCTCATCAACAACCTCATCTCAACAACACAGCTTCTTCACCCCAGGAGTTGTTGACTGGAGCAGTTTACCAGATGACTTGTCTGGTCATGATCAACTGTTCTCAGGTGCTGGTCAACATGGTGGTGACAGTCCCTTGGGAATCTAGCTCTTATGGCTTTGGAGTCTGCTGATACTTCATCTTCCAATGCCTCTACACCTCAGGTATCACAGGTATCCTCTGAGGCAAAAGCCAAATTATGTTCTGAACAATGCATAGCAGCATTTGCTTCCATTAGAGAAGCAAATGTAGCTTTAATAATAAGAACATTGAGCTAGAACAAATAATTTCCAAAAACAAAGCTGAGTTTGAGTTTGTGCTCAAAGATAAAAATGATGAGGTTTATAAACTGAATTGCAAAATAATTGATGATAAGGCTAGAGAAGATGTACTTCTAGAGAAGTACAAAGATCTCAAAGAAACCCTTGCAGTTACCCAGGTCGAGTGTGATAGATGGGTACAATCATGCAAAGGTTTTGAAATGCTTCTTAGTAAGCAATCTGCTTCAAATGTGAAGTTTGGCATTGGCTACAATCACACTGCTCCACCTACAGATTTTACCCCAAGAGCAGAGGTAGAATCTGATGGTGAGAGTGATAACCAATCCATCAAATCATGTGATCTACTTCTGATACAGCACAATCAGAAGTAGCAGTCAGCATCAAGTCCTCCTTGAACCTATCAGCTGATGTTGATGGTCCAAATGCTGACATTCACATGATCAATAAGTTGATCACTCAGGAGTTAATCCTTGAAGGTCCTGAAAGGACTAGAGCAGGATTTAACACCTGAAGTTCAAACTTCAACTGCTGTCAGCACTGAAGAGAAAACTGGCAGTAGAAAGAGTTTGAAGGCTACTAAAGAGGCTGTCAAGAAAGCAACCAATGCTTCCAAAGCATTGAAGAACAAGTCTTCTGTTGCTTCACCATCTTTAGTTGATGATCAACCTAAGATGAAGAAGAAACCATGTGAATATGTGGTTTGTTCAATCATCTTACAGATGATTGTTGGTACAAAAGAGGTTCCAAACTCAAACAAAAAGAAGAAATTAATGAGAAAATGGTAAAAATGAAAACTGAGTTTGAGACCACATTTGTATCAGCAACATCAAATCCTGTAACCCTTAAGTCCTTAAAGCAATCCAAAAAGGAAGGAGTTAAACAGGTGACAGCTGAGGGTGCTCAAAAAAGAAGGTGCAACATAGGACCTTATCTAACTCCACTAGCAATGTGTCTGATGAGCTGAAAGCTTTATCACAAAATCAGACACAGCTGGTGATGATGGTACACATCTGTTGGTAGAGTTAACCAACTAGATTCTCCTATGTTGAAACCACAGAAAAGGAGGTCTAAGCCAAAGGACTCCTCTTCTATACCATCTTCTTCTTCTCAGGCTGTTGTTACAAATAAACATGTTAGTTTACCATCTATTGATGAGACCAGGCCCAAAACCAAAAGGTTTGGGTCTCTAAAACTAACTGATTGTTTATTATTGCAGGGTTCTTCAACATGCCAAAGTAGCATCTGGTATGTAGACAGTGGGGGATCTATGCACATGACTGGGAACATCTCTCTTCTTCATGACTACTCTCAAGGAAAGAAGGGATTTGTCTCTTTTGGCAATGATGCTAGGGGTTACATCATCGGTAAGGGCTTTGTCTCCAATGGAGAAATCAAATTTGATGATGTTAATCATGTGGAAAATCTCAAGTACAACCTCTTGAGTGTCAGTCAAATGTGTGATAAAGGCCATGTTGCCCTTTTCACAAGTCAAAACTGTAGGATTCTGTCATCCAAAGTTTTGCACTTGATTGACAAGGTGTTGGATGATCACACTCTCCTGAAAGCCAACAGGACAGGAAGAGTGTATGCCTTAGATCTCTCTAAGAAGATAGATCTCAAAGGCAATCCTTGCCTATTTTCCAAAGCCTCTTTTCAAGAATCTAAACTGTGGCACAGGAGGCTTGGTCATGTCAATCTCAAAAACATGAATCAGCTTAGCCACAATAGTTTAGTCAGAGGCTTACCAATAAAGGAGTTCCACTGTGATGAAACATGCACTGCCTGTTTAAAGGAAAACAGCACAAGGTCTCATTTCCTCCTATTGAAGTGTCCAAGTCCACTGCCTGCTTGCAATTACTGCATATGGATCTATTTGGTCCTGTGAGAGTAATGAGCATGGCAAAGAAGAATACTGTCTGGTAATTGTGGATGATTACTCCAGATTTGTATGGACTTTCTTTCTACATTCAAAGGATGAGGCTGCTCAGAAGATTATCCACTTTGTGCTGTACATTGAGAAGCAGTATTCCCTTCCAGTCAAGTGTATTAGGAGTGATAATGGAACTGAGTTCAGAAATCATACACTTGATGACTTCTATCTTTCAAAGGGTAGTGGAGAGAAAGAACAGGACCCTCATTGAAGCTGCAAGGTCCATGCTGGCTGACTCAGGTTTGCCATTGACCTTTTGGCCGAAGCTGTCAACACGCTTGTTATGTGCAAAATAGAGTTTTAGTAAATCAGAGGTTGATGAAGACTCCATATGAAGTTCTCCATCATTTGGCTCCTCTGATTTCATTTTTCAAAGCATTTGGGTGTCCCTGTTTCATTCTCAACACAAAGGATCAACTCCACAAATTTGATCCTAAGGTGGATGCAGGATACTTTGTTGGTTATTCATCTACTTGCAAGGCATACAGAGTCTTCAACTGCAGAACAAAGATGGTTGAAGAAACTCTACATGTTAAGTTTAATGAATCTCCAAAGGACAAGATTCCACAAAGTCCTGTGGGTTATTTGATTTGGACATACTACAATATGTTCCTTATCAAACTCCTGCTGTTGCTCCTGTCAACAGTTCACCACCTGGTGGTACTGCTGATGATGATGATGATTGCAGTACTCACCTCTTCAGGTTTAGTGATCAGCTGCCTGACTCAACTAGACCTGATGTTCCTGTAGCGCCAGTAGCACCATCCACAACAAATGCTGATGAGATTTCTTCGAATTCAACTTCCTTTGAATTACCATCCACTGATTGGTTTCAAGGAAATGATTCACCATCACCATCTGTTGCTGCTGAACCGGCTACAAACACTTGCACAGATCTCATTGTGTATCAAGATCTGAAGAATCACCCTATGTCTCAAATCATTGGTGATATCACTGCTGGAGTATCAACAAGAAGTCAATTGTCAAATTTCTGCTTCTATGCTCTCTTCATCAGTCAGCAAGAGCCAAAGAATTATCACATTGCTTTAAAGGACAATGGATGGTTGATGCCATGCAGCTTGAGCTTCTTCAGTTCAAGAAACAGCAAGTGTGGGAACTGGTTCCTCTACCTCCAGGTAAGTGTGCAATAGGCACTAAATGGGTGTTTAGGAACAAAACTGATGAAAATGGGCTTATTGTTAAGAACAAGGCCAGACTGGTTGTTCAGGGGTTTGCACAGAAGAAGGTATTGATTATGATGAAACCTTTGCCCCTGTAGCCAGACTGGAAGCAATTCGATTGTTTTTAGCTTATGCTGCTTATCAAAAACTTAAAGTCTTTCAAATGGATGTCAAAAGTGCATTTTGTATGGAAAAGTTAAAGAAGAGGTTTATGTATGTCAACCTCCAGGCTTTGAGGACAATAAACATCCTAATGGGTGTATAAGCTTGATAAAGCTCTTTATGGGCTAAAACAAGCTCCCAGAGCCTGGTATGAGACATTATCAAACTTTCTTCTGGAAAACAATTTCACTAGAGGCTCCATGGACAAGACTTTATTCATTAAGAAAGCTGGGCAGCATAATCTACTTGTTCAAATTTATGTAGATGATATCATTTTTGCATCCTCTGATCTAAAGTTGTGTGATGCCTTTACAAAGTTGATGCAACAGAAGTTTGAAATGAGTGCCATGGGAGAATTACAGTTCTTTCTGGGGTTGCAAATCAAACAAAAGGCTGATGGAATTTTAATTCATCAATCCAAATATACAAAAGATCTTTTGCAAAAGTTTGATTTACAAAACTGTAAGCCCTGTTCTACTCCCATGAGCAGCACCACACAACTGGACTCGGATCAGAAAGGTAAAGTGGTTGATGAAACACTTTACAGATGTATGATTGGGTCCTTGATGTATTTAACAGCTTCTAGACCAGATTTATGTTTGCTACATGTGTTTGTGCTAGATTTCAGGCTGCACCTAAAGAGTCTCATCTGATTGCAGTCAAGAGGATCTTTAGATATCTGCAAGGCACTCCATCTCTAGGTTTATGGTATTCTACCGGACATTCTGGTAAATTAGTTGCTTTTTCTGACAGTGACTATGCAGGGTGTAAGTTGACCAGGAAATCAACTTCTGGTGGATGTCAATTCCTAGGCAACTGCTTGATTTCTTGGCAGAGCAAGAAACAGACCTCAGTTGCTACATCCACTGCGGAAGCAGAGTACATTGCTGCTGCAAGCTGTACATCTCAGGTACTCTGGCTTCAAAACCAACTTTTGGATTATGGCATTACAGAGACTAAGACTCCATTGTTAATGGATAGTGCTTCAGCTCTTTGCATTGTAAAAAATCCAGTCCAGCACTCTAGGACCAAACATATAGAGATCAGACATCATTTTATAAGGGATTGTTTTGAAAAAGGTCTGATTGATCCTAAGTTTGTGCCTAGTGCTGATGAGCTTGCAGACATTTTTACTAAGCCTTGGATAGTTCAACTTTCCAAAACCTGGTGTTAAGGCTTGGTATGCTGCAGCTAGAATAGGTGACAACTACTGATGATCTCAGTAATTCATACTGATGATCATGAGTACCTGTCACATATAAGTACTGATGAGCTCTTTTAACCTCAGTAGTTTTATAACTACTGAAGGCTAAATGTCTCACAAGTACTGAAGTACTTCATCTGTTCGAAACTACTGATGTAGTTACAACTACTGATGCAGTCATAACTACTGCAATCAGTAAAAACAGATAAGTACTGATGTCCCATGAAACAACTGAAATCAGCCATAAAGACTGATGAATGTGTTGAGGACAGTTTGAAACAACTGAAAAGCTAAGAATTGACGAAAACAGCTGAAGAGAACTTTCTCTTCAGTCATTTGTACAACTGCTGTTTCATTTTAAACAACTGAAGCAAAACCACGTCTTCAGTAGTTTTATAACTACTGATGACTAATATCAAGTCTTCAGTTGTTTACAACAGCTGATGACAAAACCACTGTCTTCAGTAGTTTCATAACTACTGATGACAAACACCATGTCCTCAGTTGTTTCAATCATCTGAAGTCAAAACCACGGTCTTCAGTAGTTTTCTAAACTACTGATGCCTAACACCACGACTTCAGCTGTTTCAACGTCTGAAAGGATAATACCATGTCAACGGTCGTTTAAAACTACTGATGACTAACACCACATCCTTCAGTCGTTTCCTCACCCGTACCCTATAAATACCCTTAACCTGAGCTCTCCATGCTTCATCTTCTTCAAACCTAACGTTCCTCTCCAAAACTTCCTTCTCCATGGCGTCTATGCAAATTAAACCGCGACACAACTGTGTTGCCTACCTCACAAAATCGTCGATCTGGACTAAGTTCGATACTGCTATCGATCTTATGGTTCAGTCCCAATACAACAAGGCATTCCTTCTGAACCCCGTCTTACATGCCGAATCCTTGAACCAATTTTGGATGAACGTTACTGTTACAACTGAGGAGAGCAACACACGATCCCTCCGGTCAGTCATCAACAACAAAGAAGTAGTCATTACTCCTGCAACAATCCGTAAAATTCTTCAACTGAGTGATGCTACCTCTCCTGTTGGATATCCGAAGGGCACCATAGATCTATCATTTGCTCAGCATGGATATCAAGGTGATCTCAGTGCCACCACCATCATGAAGAAACACTTTAATGACGCTGAGCGCCTGATTTTTCACATGGTAAATGTATGTTTGGCCCCTAAGACATCGTCTTGGGATCAAATGTCCACCAATGGCAGCAGGTAATGTATTCTATCCTTGAGCAACAACCACTAAACTTTTCAGAATAATATTTTCAGAGCTCAAAGATTTGGCTCAAAAACTAACTGCCAACCGTTGGATACTATATCCACGGTTCATAATGGCCATTATTATAGACCAGCTTAATGCTGAGGGACTTGTTGGCTTGGGAGTCCCTGCTACGGCTGTTCTGCCAGAGGTATACCCCCGGCACAACTCTGACCGGACACTCAAATGGCTGCCAAGCTGCGAAAACCCACGCAGCTGGAACCCACAGCCACCACCTCCAAATCCAATGTCCCCACCAAACCCACCAAAAAGAAACCCAAAATGGCTACTCAGGGAATTGAGTCCCCTGAGGATGCTCCTGCACCACAAACGCAGGATATATCCACTAGTCCAAACCCCCTAGTGGATACAATGACTCTTCCAGCCACAGCCGCTCAGGCTTCCTCTCAACAGTTGCCTGCAGCAACCCAAGGGGCACCTACTTATCTGGGATCTTACTCACTTGAGGAGATTGCCATTGAAGAGCACCACCACCCCAGGTGCACACTGCTTCTAACCCCTTACCCCAAACAACCGCCCCTCACAGCCCAACTTTAATAGTTGCACAAGTGCTGACTCAATTGCACTCCTCACCCCTCCCCAGAAACCACTACTACTGGGACCTCTACAATTGAGGGGGAGGAACACAGTGCACTGAGAACCCACAGCACAGGGGTTTCCCAATTCTATCTCCTGGTGTAGACAAGGAGCTTAGAATATCTAGTGAGGCTGCCACCCCTCTGACTCAGCACATGACCAGAGTGAGGCTGGTAACATTGCTAAGACCTCCCTAGAGGCAACAGCTGATGATGGACATTGTCCTGAGGCTGGAAGTCCCCAGTACCAAGCACAAGGGGCACATGCACCAACTGGTCTACACCCAGTGCATGTATATCCTGCTCTAAGCAGGAGGTCAGGTGATTCAGTATCAATTGATGATGACCTGAGCTTCTTCTATGATGTAGTTGCTCAAAATACCATTCTAGAGGATGAGGTTAGCAGACTCAAAGAGCTGCTGGCCAAGATGTCTCAGGATGCAAGTCCATCTGCCACCATCACACCCACAGATGGCACCTTCCCTTGAAGGTTTCCCAAACACAGAGCCACCCCAAAATCAACCACCTGCCTCTGCTTCAGGCCCTACTTCTCAGGAACAGAACCCTCCTGAGCAAACAGGTGCTGTACTCCAAAATTCCCTCCCTCTCATCACCCCCATAATCACTGATATAGTGATCAAAGCCCTTGATGAGAGGCTTTCCTCCACATTACAGCCCCTGGTTGATGCTGCTGTCCAAAAGACTCTTTCTGCGGTACAAACCCCTTCCTCCAATGCAACCAAAAAGGGGGAGAGTATTGCAGTGAAAGAAAGGAAGAGGAAAAGATCCGAGGAAAAGGATGTGATGCAAGCCAAGAGGAGGAAAACGAAAAGCAACCTCTGCTCACTTACAAGCGAAAGAGAAGTGCTGATGATCACACTGCTGAAGACAAATCCTTGGAGGAGCTGGTCAAAGAAGCTGACACCATACACAGCCGCTCCATGGATAAAATAATTGAACAACTCTTCAGGCAGGGGTTTGACACAGCCACACGGATAGTGAGATCAGAAGGTTAGAAGTAAAAGAGATACAAACCCGATGGGCAGGGTATGATGCTCTTGAGAAAGAGGAGGTTGGAAATAATGATCCGCTTTATAGCAAAATACTTGGGAAGATCATTAATGGAGATCCGCGCATGGACCAGGGACAGCATTCTGGCTATAGCCACCAGAATCTGTCTGTCTGAGCAATTCAACAAAGGGATTATTGTGGAAGCCCTGATGAGGCTGGAGCTGGTAAAAGGTTAGAGATGGCTAAACTCACAAAGGCAAAGCTAACTACAAGGATGCTAGATCAACCTTCCCTTCCACCCACTCAAACAGATCCTATCCTCAAATCTCCTAACCAACCTCTAAGCCAAAATCCAAACATCCTCATTCTTCAAAACCAATTCCTTCACCAACCCAACATCATCCAGTGATGTACCCCGAAGGAGGAGAAGGGTGCTGAGGATGGAAGAAGAAGAAGAAGAGGATGAAGATGATAGTCTGCCACTCTCTGCTGTTCTGAAGCTACCAAAACCCCGAAGTCAATCCATGATCACACCTGACTCTCAAAGGGAAATGGTCAGAGTCAAGATAGAAGAAGAAGAACAGCAGAAACAGCACGATGAGCAACTGTTGAAGATGGTTGACAAGGAATTTCCTCAGTCATCATCTATTCAAGCCATGAAAGGGCATGCTCAAAGGCTGTACACTCTCAGGCACACCTTTCAGTATCAGAAGGAGAGAGTGAGAGTATGGCAAGACCCAGGGTGAGTTCTAGAATCCATAAAAGAACTATCCCACACAGATACAACGGCCAGGTACGAAAAACAATAGAATCTACCATCATGTTGGCCGTTGTAGTCTCACCTTGGGAAATCATTGATGAATTCAAGAAAGCTCACCAAGCAAAGAAGACACCTCAAGCCTTACTAGAAAACAAGATGATTAAGAAGGGGTTGTTATATAAAAAGCTTGAAGACATCCAAAAGAATGAGCTCCAGTTACTCCTTGAAGGCAACCATCCTGATGAATTTGTATATAGGGAGGTAACTACGGTGGAGCTGAAAAATGGCAGGACCATGAAGTACTTATCAGAGTACTATGGTCCAGAGTTCTTCTTCGAAGGAGGAGCAGAAGAACTCTCTCAAGAGGAACAAGTTGTTCTCCTTGAGGCCTATGTTCGTGAGTCATACAGACTCATTGGGGGAAGTAAATCTCATGAATGGGATAACAACTCTGTGTCCAGTTCCCCAAAACAGAGTTCCCATTCATACTCTGCCAAACAAATATTGAGATTTCTTCCAGGCCGGAGCTTACATGGGTCATCTTCTCCACTGTTCAAGAAGGAAAAAGACCAACATTTTGCCATCAATAAGTGGGAGTATAAATAAGTTAGAGGTTTTGGCTGCATTGGTTCAGGGGGAGTTTGTGGACCAAAAGAACCAATGAGCCAAGATCAGAAAACCTCTAAGTCCCACACGGTATCACAACAACTGCTGAAAGCCTCATCAGTAGTTTGACAAGTGCTGAAGACTTCAACAGCTGAAGATCAAGTGCTGAAGACCTTAACAGCTGAAGAACAAAGTGCTGAAGTACAACAGCTGAAGAACACAAGTGCTGAAGCTGAAAGACCAAAGTACTGAAGTACAACAGCTGAAGAGTTCACAAGTGCTGAAGATCAAACAACTGATGTACAAAGTCTGAAGACAAAGACTGAAGACATCAGCTGATGATATCTACTGAAGTCATCAGCTGATGAAACACCTAAAGGTCAAAGTCTGAAGATCAAGTACTGAAGTCTCAGTAGTTTGTCACAAATGCTGAAGAGTACTTCTTCAGTAGTTGTGATATCAGTAGTTCTATTTTCTATGTTTCAGTAGTGTGTGTAAAACGACTGAAGAGCTTGTTCTTCAGTCGTTGTAGTTTCAGTAGTTTTATATTTGTACTTAACTTGCTGATATGTTCTCAGTAGTTGTGAACATTTCAGTAGTTGTTAAGAATTAGTTATTTCTGTATTGGATCTGCCAGTTGTCACTTTCCGTGACAACAGCAGTGACTGTTGCACTCTATATAAGGAGTGACAACCTATTGTAATCAGTGAGTGAAATGAGTAATTGAATGGAATGGATGATTGATTCGATTAGAAATATTCTACATCTATAAACATTCCTAGAAATCAGAAATAATATTCTCTCCCTATAACCGTATGCGGTCTTAATGCTTACAATATCGATTGCTTGCTAGAATTTGTCTAATTCGTGTTCGTATTCCGCTGCTTTATATTCTGATACATCAAACTTGTGATCACTGATCCTGTCATAGTACTATTAGATCCCCACATTGATTTGGACTTTCAAGAATTGTAGCCACTATGATTGTCCGTATTCTGGTCCTCTTATATCCATACACAGACTTTTGACACAGATTGGTGATAGTTTAAGGTTTGATTATTTCTACAAGCATTTGTGGATCCCACACTTATACGGTAATCAACATTCCTCAGGAGATTTTTGAACGGTCTCAGGGTAGTTTTCAAGAAGAAACTATTCTTAGAACTTTCAGAAAGAAGCCAAGCCTCAGGTCAGTGCCACCGCATAGCAGAGAGGCGGCAAACAACAATGAAGCTAGAATATATAGATTATGCTTATCATCAGGTCAAGGCCACCGCACAGTAGAGAGGCACATAACCTATCTTCTTGTTTGAGCAATTTTAATCTTTGGCACAGTTCTCACTAACAACATAAGTTATTAGTTTGATTGCTTTTGCTCATATTTTAGTCTTACGCTCACATTTGTGGCGTTTATTCTACTCGTCACCCCTTATTGGAATTTTGTTGATTGTGTTAACCAGGGATAAGATGTTTAACCCATAGCTTGTTCAACAAATTAGTTTATTCTTGAGATCACCAACAAGGTCTAATCATTTATAGTGTTGAAAGTACTGACATATCTTCTATGGTCTAACAACCTCTAGGTCTACTTTCTTTGTGTTACCTTAGTAGTAGCTAGTTTTAGTATCATTTTTCCTTTTATATTGCTTAGACTACATAGACTTATACTTTGAACTTCGCATCTTATTTTATTTAAACTTTTAAAGTCCCGAGTGATTTGTACCTATGTACTATCATTTTCCAAAGTCATTTAATCGGTATCACAAATACGATCTACTTTCTATCAGCTAGCCTCTCCTCCTCCCTTGTTTTTTTCCTTAATGTTACTAACTGACCTATTCTCCCCCTAAAATTCTAAAACCGTAACCGATTTACACTTTTTAAGATTCTAATAGGCGACAAAATAACATTAATTTAAGTTGACTACTTAAAATAAAATAGATAAATAAAAAAGCGAAAAAAGAAAATTTGACTATACTCATCGAACTACACATGGTCATCATCAGGAATTACATCACTTTTCTTTTTAACACCGTTGATCTCTGACAGATATAAAAAAACATGGTTTGTCAAAAGCCTTTATATAGAGGTCAGCGTGTTGAATATCATTATATATTTTAATCACATCGATTAGGTTCTTTTCAAAGCAATCACGTATAAAGTGATATTTTATGCCAATGTGTTTGGTCTTAGGATGTTGGACCGGATTTTTAGTTACCGCAATCGTAGCAGAGTTATCAACAAAAATAGGAGTAGAAGAGAATTTCAAACCGTAGTCCCGCATTTGCTGTGAATCCATATGATTTGTGAACAGCAACTTGCAGCGGCAACGTATTCGGCTTCACAGGTTGACAAAGCAACCGAGGTCTGCTTCTTACACTGCCAGGTCACTAATCTCCTCCCAAAGAACTGACATCCCGCTGATGTAGACTTGTAGTTCATCTTGCAGCCACCGCAATCCGAGTCACTATACACTGTTAGCTCGAAGTCATCGTCATGAGGATACCACAACCCTAAGTGTTGGAGTACCTTCAGACAATGAAAGATCATTTTTACCCCTATCAGATGGTTAATTTTTGGCTTTGCCTGATACCTTGAACATAAACATGTCATGTACATGATATCAGGTCTTGAGGCAGTGAGGTACATGAGAGATCCAATCATTCCTCGATACATGGTGGCATCATGCAGATCACCATTCTCGTCGGGTGCTACATCATGGTTTGTAGCAAGTGGAGTCCTAGCTGCAGAAGCGTCCTCCATGTCAAACTGACTAAGGATATCTCCTACATACTTGGTCTGATGTAAGAAAATCCCTTTTGGTGTTTGATCCACCTGTAACCCAAGAAAGAATTTCATCTCTCCCATGTAACTCATTTCAAACTCAGTCTTTATTACTGCTTCAAACTCTTTACATAGATCTTCGTTCTTTGAACCGAAGATTATGTCATCGACATAGATTTGGACAAGCAGTATATCTCCATCCTTTTCTATTATGAACAGTGTACAATCAATGACACCTCTGCGAAAACCGTGTTTCACAAGGTGAGTCGAGAGTTTCTCATACTAGGCTCTGGGAGCTTGATGAAACCCATATAAAGCCTTGTTGAGTTTGTAAACTCTGTCCCGATGATACGGATCCTCAAATCCCTCGAGTTGACTGACGTACACTGTCTCTTGATTTCACCATGAAGGAATGCACTCTTCACATCAAGTTTATAAATTTTAATCTTCATATACGATGCGTAGGCAAGGAAGATACGGATTGCTTCCATTCTTGCCACGGGTGCAAACACTTCATTGTAGTCAATGCCCTCGACTTGTCGAAATCCTTGAACAACAAGTCGAGCCTTGTTTCTGATGATCACGCCTTGATCATCTTTCTTGCAGTTTAAGACCCATTTTGTGCCAATGACCTTAGTACCTTTAGGTCTATCTACCAGAGTCCATACAACTAACTTCTTGAACTGAAGAAGTTCTTCTTGCATGGAACTCACCCATGCCTCATCATTCAGTGCTTCACTTACATACTATGGCTCAAATTGAGACACAAAGCAACGATATCCACTTTCATGAAGATAACCTTTTTCTATCACCGAGGCATAATCATCTGAATACAACTGATTTCTAGTTTGAACTCTTGATCTCACATCTCCAATGACATTATCCAAAGGATGATAGACATTTAGTTTTGATCCAGGAGTGGTTGGAACAACTACCTTAGAATCAAGATTATGAACATTCGGTTCAGTATCTGAGACAGTAGGAGTCTGAGGTTCTGAAGACACAGAGGCATCAATGTCAGATGCTTGTGGACTATCGGTAGGAGGAACCTATTGCTCCTGGTTGTTCTGATCATTCTCCATAGCTTCTTCATCAGAGGAAGAGTCACTATCTTCAAGTGCTCCCCCTGAGTTGTTAGATGAATCACCTTGTAGTCCAGATGATGTAGATTCCTGAGATGGTGTGTTTAGAACATAATACATCATCTTTGTTGCTAACTCATCATCAGAAGTGGAGAGAGGTATGTTGAAAGACTTGAAGAAACCATCATAGTCGAAAAAGAAGGCGGGTCATTTTCCAGCAAGTGGTGTGGTGTATCTCTGAACATCAACATTACACCACACCCCGTAGAGTTGTTGTAAACCTCTTGTTCGGTATGTTGTATCATAGAAAGATACCTTCATCAGCTTTCTTGCTGAATTTTCCCTCCTGAGTCTTCTTTAGTAGGGTGCATGGAGCCCCAAATGGATCGAGATACTCTAGATTGGGTTTACGTCATTGTAGTAACTCGTAACACATCTTTCCATGGCGTTTAACTACCAGAACCCAATTTAGCGTATAACAGGCATTTGCAACTGCTTCATTCCAGAATTGGATGGGCAGTTTTGCGTCTGCTAGCATCGTCCGTGTTGTCTCTATCAAGCTGCGATTCTTCCTTTCAGCAGCGCCGTTCATCTAAGGAGTGTAGGCAGAAGTGAACTGATGCACAATTCCCTTTTCCTTGGAGTAAGCGTCCATCCATTGATTCTTGAACTTGGTTCCATTGTCTGAGCGCACTTGATGTACCTTCAACTTGTATAGGGACTCCAGAGTAGTTACTAATTCCTTGAATGACTCAAATGTCTCTGATTTGGATTTCAGAAACATCACCCAAGTGAATCTCGAGTAGTCATCAGTAACTACATAGCAGTACAAGTCGCCTGCGATGCTTCGTGTACTGACTGGACCAAACAGATCCATGTGAAGAAGTTCAAGAGGAAGTTCGAGAGAATGAACTTTTTTTCCATATGAGACTTCTTCGTCTGTTTTCCTTTCTTGCACGCAACACAAAAATCTGGAAGTTGGAAGTTTTTGACATTAACTCCTCTCATTAGATCATTCTGGATCAAGTGATTCATCTTCTGTGGATTAATGTGTCCCATTCTCCTATGCCAGAAGATGGATTCCTTCTCAGTAGCTTTTGACAAGAAGCACTGAACTTCATGATCCGTTGTGGAGGCCTTTGATAGATCCAATACATAAAGGTCCTTATATCTTGAGGCAGACAATAATACTTGATCCTTCGGGATGACATAGTCCTTTTTTAGGACATAGCACTTCTTGTTGTCAAATACTACCTTAAAGTCTTTATCACAAATTTGAAAAACAAAAAGCAAGTTATTTTGAAGTTGTTGAACGTAGTTTACCTTGTCAAACTTCACTTTCTGATTACCTACTTCCCCTTGAGCTGTGATTTACCCACCTTTGTTTCCTGCAAACGAAATGTGACATCCTTTTATCTGTTTGACGTTTGATAAGAGATCCATGTTCCCTGTCATGTGCCTGGATGTTCCGCTGTCTATATTCCACATGTTAGTTTCAACACTATATCGAACACCCTGCACATTCAATTTGAAAACATTAGTTCAGGTTAGGGACCCAAGCCTTCACTTGCTTAGGTTTCCCAGAGGCATCACACATCATAAATGTAACCCATTGACTGTTCGAGGATAAGGGAAGCTCAGATGTCTTCTTGTTCTCATTATCAGACAATGAGGTTGATTTCTCCTTCCATAAGCCAGCTTTGTGTAAGGCCTGTTTGTGATAAACGGACGACTGGCTAATGTCTTGAACTTTAGATTCACTATCTCTTTTAGGTGGCGTCACTGAGTTCCTCTTAAAAGAGCTAGGTTTTTGTTCAGGAAGTTCAACTTTCCTCCTTGGTGTCTGATAGTAAGGACAATGAGATGCAATGTGTCCATACTCTTCACAACTGTAGCAAGATCTGCTTTTGACTTTACAATTTAACTGTTTTTGTGGAGATGTATGTGACACCCGGGTGACCTAACTTTGTTTGGGTTTTGACTCTGCTTGTTTAGATGTTTTGTCTGGTTTAACAAAGTTAATTGCTTTAACATTTTTAACATCTTTTTCTTTTCTATTTTTAGGACTTTGACATGATACACATGATTGGTTAACATTACTGGTCTTTTTAGGTTCAGATTTGACAGTTGTTGAACCAGACTTTATACTAACTCTTTCAAACTCTTTGTCCTGATTAACACAAGGCATTTTACCTTTTGCCTTTGAAGTGGCCTCCTTTTGTTTAGTGCCAGATTCATTTGATGAACATGTGGAATCTGGATCACTTACAAGAGGAGTAGACACCACATGATACTTGACTGGATTATCATTAATTGGTTTACATTTTGCATTCATCAAGATCTCATGTGGTGGTGGAACCACTTTATAACCCAATCCCTCCCTGTTGTTTCTCTCTCTCACTAAGTTTTGTACTATGTGTGAAGAACTAGTCCAACTATGCAGTTTTTGTTTTAAGGAAACTTCTGCTTCTAAAACTGCCTTTTGTTTTTAGTGTCCTCAAGGGAGTTTAGATAGTACCTAAAGTCTAGCTTGGTTAAACGCAACTACTTTAGTTTCCCTAAGCTGTTTGTTCAAAAGGTCTATCTTTTCTTTGTAACTATGCTCATTTTGTTAACACTCTGTTAGCCTCAGTGCATAGTTCCAAGTCCTTTACTAAGTTATCATTATGATCTAATAACCTAGCAAATTTTAAATCAATGATTCCCTAAATTTTTAACAATCAGAACAAGCATGATTACTGAAAGGTTGTTCAGTAGTACTTACCTGAGCGGGTTCTGATGAATCAGCCATCAATGCAGAGTCTGGTGTTTCTAGTGCTGGTGATTCTGATGTTGTCGTGGTTTTCCCTTCTTCGGGAAGGTAGTTGACCACTGGTGTAGTTTCTTCTGAGTTTGACATCACGAGTTCAACTGCAATATCTCCTTCACTAGCAGAGTCATCATCTAATCCTCCACACTAGCGATATTAGATTCTCCCGGTGAGACAAACTGAAAGCTCCAGTCATGTCCTTCATTATCATGAGCAATCAAGGCTTTGGGATCCTTGCTTGATGAAGTAGGACTGCTAGTGGGTTTATCCTGATGATTAAAGGAGGAGAAAGGATTCCCATTACCAGTCTTCTTTGGCTTCACACACTCCCTTTTGAAGTGCCCTTTCTCACCGCAGTTGAAGCAAGTTACCATGGTTTTATCAAAGCCTAAGGTAGTGTCCTTAATTGCAATCAAATTTTTTCTGGTCTTTTTGACAAACTTCTAAGCTCTCCGGACAGCACTTGCTAAGGCCCACATTATGTCCATCCGCTCCAGCTTTGTCTCATCCACTTGCTCGTAGTCCTCATCTGCCAGATAGAAGTTCCCAATTTTACCAGCAATTAGTCCATCATAGGAGTGGACTACAGCAGCTAAGAGATCCATGTGCTCTTTAGCTACCTTAACTGTCATATTGCCGAAGTTCTCGGTCTTCAGCTTTGCTGCATTTGCTTCAGGTGCAATGTATTGGGTACCAGATGACCCTGATGTTTCTGACCCTGAAGTAGAGGTTGGTGCAAGACCAGACAAGCTTGATACAAAAGCTGTCTGAAGAGGTGCTCTAGATTTTTTGGCTTGAGGAGTCGCGTTGTACAGTGTAGGATTCTGATCATAAGAAGCCTTTTGAGCTCTGTACTTCATTTTTAGTTCTTCCTCTCTCAGCATTAGAATGAAGTCATTGATATCTAACTTTGTTAGCATACCATTCTGTCTGAGATTGGAGACAAATAAGACCCATTTCTCTGGCAGCCCGTCTGCAAGTTGGACACTTTGTCCTCCATTAACGTCGATACTCCATGAGTGTGCATCTCACTCATCAAGTGGTAGAACCTATCGATAACATCATCTAGGCTTTCTTTTCCTATTGAGGAGAAGTTGTAAAACTCCTTCTTTAAAGCCTTAGCCTTTATGGCCTTCAATGTCCATATCCATCACACCTTTTCTCTAATGCATCCCATAGTTTCTTTGCTTGTGTATATTCCGAGAATTGGTGGAAAATATCCTTCAGAATTGACTGTGTAAGCAAAGCATAAACTTTCTTTTCGGCATTGTATTTGACCTTTTTTCCATCAGTCATGCCACCAAGTGTGAGTTTGACACCATCAGCTCCTACAAGCATGTTGTACCTCGTCTCTATAGACTCCGAAAGATTGGGATCTACTCCATTTAAGTAGATCTCAAAACGTTGCTTCCATTGTGGATATTCGTCTAACGTGATTAGCTTTGGGGGCTTGTTGTGATTCCCCACTTCATTCTCCAGTAGCAGTAAGCTTTGTATACGTGAGTCTCTCCCTGCTGTGAATGCTGAGTATTGGTCTTCCATTGCTTTTAACTTTAACTTTAAACCAAAGTGTTTTATTAGTGCGAATGAAGGTGTGTGATTGGGCTATTCGGGCGATTGAACTATGCAGATGGTTCAATCGTGCGACTAAACTAATGTGGATGACTCAGTCGTACGAATGGAAGTACGAATGAGTCCAATCGTGCATATGGGGATGCGTATGAACTCAGTCGTGCGATTGAGTCAATCATGTGACTGGGCCTGCTGGATTTTGAAAATTTGTAGGTTTAAGGTGTTCGAACGCAAAAACATGAATTTCTTGCTAACCCTAACTGCAGTATGCCGGAAAAAACTAAACTTTACAATCAGGAGACATCTAAGACACCGTTTTACACAAAAAGATTGCGTTTTTAGTGGAAAAACACAATTTTTGTACCTAAAACGATTTAATCACACATAAATCTAGAGCCAAAGCTCTGATACCACTTGTTATGATCGTGTACTAGAAGAATACTAACAGATTTACGCGTATACCGAATCAAATAGTGTGGAATCCTATTTGATTGGCGATCCAATCAGTGAGACCACACGTAGATTCAATTAAAGATTGAATCTAAACGTTAAGAACGATTAGCAATCGATCTACTGCGATCTATGAAGTTGGAGCAGGTTGCTAGAGGCCTCTAGACGGCTAAGGTACGTTTAGGTATCGAAATCTTCTAAGTGACTTGATTTTCCACGATTTAAGTTGTATTTATAGATTAGGGTTTCTCAATCGTGCGACTGGACCATTTGCAAGGTTCAGTCGTGCGATTGAGTCATGCGGTTGATCCATTCGCACGACTGAGTGTTCAGTCGTGAGACTGAGTCAATCTCATGTTACAATCGTGCGACTGATCCAGTCTCCTCGTTCATTCATACGACTGGTTCATTAGCATGAAGTTGTTCATGCGTATGGTCCATTAGCATGGGCCAATCGCATGAGAACTTCACATGATTAAGTTTGAATATGTTTTATAATCATTAATTGACTTAGATATTATTCAAACAACCACAACCTATATAGTTAGTTCAATAAGCGTTATTACATATCAACCAATGAAATATTCAACATTATAAGCACAACCACATATTGTATTTCATTAAGTACCCGTACAATTACATGTGTAAGATAATAAAAACATATTATATTATGTTCAGAAACTAGGGACAAATGTATCTACACTTCTTCTAAAGCCAAAGTTGTTCAAACTTGAATTCCAATTGCACCTGGTTAATTTGTACTTTCTTTGATCACAGGAGTCATCTACTAAGATTGTGAACAACGTATGGCATGTAGACAGTGGATGCTCCAGACATATGACGGGCTTGAAAGATTTGCTGACTAGTTATCGGATTATAAATGCAGGATATGTTGCTTTTGCTTGTGAGTGTCTATTTTTAAAATTAGAGATTATTATTCCGGAATATTTGATTCTTATGCGAGCTCCAATAATGCATGATACATATCTTCTTGATATGAACTCAGGCGAGTCAAAGTCAACTACAACCTGTCTTCTTTCAAAAGCATCAACCTTTGAGTCTTTGTTATGGCATCACCGATTGGGTCACGTTATTTTAAAACAATAAACAAATTAGTCAAAAAAAATCTTGTTAGAGGACTTCCTATAAAAGTTTTTTCTATTAATGAAAAATGTATGGCTTGTGCAAAGGGCAAACAACATAAGAAACCACATAAGCCCAAACTTGAAAATGGCATAACTTGTCCTCTCGAGTTGTTACATACTGATTTGTTTGGCTCAATTAGCGTTAAATCAATTGCTAAGAAATCCTTCTGTCTTGTTGTTACAGATGATTTCTAAAGGTATTCATGGGTGAGATTTCTTGCTCACAAGGGGGAGGTTGCTGAGGAATTGCAGAAGTTAATTCTTTCAATCGAGACGATAAGCAAGAGAAAGCTTTTAGCCATGAGAAGTGACAACGGTACTGAATTCAAAAACCAAATTCTTGATTCGTTCTATGCTCAAAAGGGAATTGTGAGGCAATTTAGTGCTGCAAGGATGCCTCAACAGAATGGTGTAGTTGAACGAAAGAATCACACTCTTATTGAAGCAGCCCATACAATGTTGATAGAATCATCCTTACCCATTATCTTTTGGGCTGAAGTAGTAAACTGTGCTTCATACGTTCTAAACCAGGTGCTGATAGTCAAGGACAAAATGAAGACACCTTATGAATTTTTTCATAAACGGAAACCTTTAATTGACTTCTTTCGACCATTTGGTGTTCATGCACACTCCTGAATACTCAATCCCAAAAGACAAAGTTCGATGTCGTGTCTGATGAATGTTACTTTGTCAGTTATTCTTCTTCTCAAAAGGCTTATCGAGTATATAACAAGAGAACACATATTGTTCAAGAGTCGTTCTTTGTTGATTGATAGGAGTCTAACTCTTCTGACGTTCCATCTGAACCAGCATGGTTCTTTGACTCCGATACTGTGTTTAACTCCTTTAATCTTCCAGTTTTTTACAATGATGTGTCCAGCTCAAATGTTCAAACAAATATTATTTCCTCAACCTCATCTCCTATTCATTCCACCTCTTCAGTAAATGATACCACGTCAATTGATGTTGGATCATCTTCTACATCATTTGATCTTTCACCAACACCTGTTTCTACCCCTCTTCCTTCATCACCAACATTTCTTCCTGCATCACCGACACCTGATCAGTCTCTCTCACCCTTCTTCACTCATTCACAATCTGCCAGCAAAACTTCTCCAACATCTTGCCTTTATCCATAGATTTCAAAACTTTGAAAGATCATCCTCATGATAACATTATTGGATTTATCTCTAATGGAGTTCGGACGCGGAGTCAATGTGGTTTGATTAATATTTGTCTCTTCTCTTGCTTTGTCTCTCAAATTGTCCCAAAAACTGTGCATGCAGCTCTCCAGGATCCCTGCTGGGTGGAATCAGCGCAATTGGAGCTTCAACAATTCAGAAAACTCAAAGTATGGACTTTGGTTGACTTACCTCCAAACAATGCCCATTTGGTACGAAATGGTTCTCAGGCCCCGTCTCCAGGACACTTATAGCTGGCCAAACATTGCTCATAAAACATATAATTACATTTATATTTCATAAAACATCGCAGCGGAACATTAAAATAACTTTTTCTTTCATGATAACTGCGTTTGCAAGTTAATACAATCATCCATTACACATTTTTATTTGTTCACATTACAATGCAAAAACAGTAACAAAAGAATGTCATCCAAAATGCCAAGTAGCTGCCCTGTGCCATCCTCAGCAATGCTCACCTGCTAACTGGAAAAAATGCATAGAAAGTCAGGGTTGCTGAGTGAGTTCTAGTTTTATAATAAAACCTACTTTACGTTCTTTTAAATCATAATATACCATTGTACATGATCACACATCGTACATATACATAGATAAAATCATTATTATCCTCTTTACTTTTCATCACTTTCTTTCATTAACTCAGTATCTCTTTATCTCTTTCCGGAATAAGTGTCATCAGCTATACCCCTAACGTATGCACAAAGCGGGTACTGGGCCGAAGATCATAAATGACTTCCATAATGCACATAGCCTAGCACCAGCACCGGGACAAGCGACAAAGATCCCAACTGTATACTACACCCCAAATGTATGCACAAAGCGGATACTAGGCCGAAGATCATAAATGACTTCCATAATGCACATAGCCCGGCACCAGCACCGGGGTGAGTAATTACTATAAATGATGTACTATATCACTGGTCAGTCACAAAGACTGGACCCCTGCGTGTATCCTTAAGGGTTAGCTAAACCACACACAGTTGAGCTTACGGCATTTTAGAGCCGTGCACCTCCGTACATTTTGCTTGCAAGCCTTTCTTTACTTTCTCTTTCATTGATGCATGCACTCTATCATTATGTTCCTCTTTTTATTATCTTTCACTTTACGTTACATAATACTTACCATTTCTTTCACAACTATAACACGTAAAGCCACGGGAAAGATAACATACAAAAACAGGAACATAAACATGCACAATCAACATCATCATACATAACATACATCATACATACCATCATGCATAAGCATCAAACATATATCATAACATGCCCAACATGATATCTATGACCTCAAAAGTCATCTTACATGAACCCCCTTACATCCCAAGTCAAATCCTAAATCCCACTTTTCACCAGAAAGTCAAACTATTCTAAGTGTTCATCCGCATTTGTTCCACTTTATCCGCATTTGTCTTTCTTCATTTGCATTTGTCTTTTTTCATCTGCATTTGTTACGGTTCATCCGCATTTGCAATAGTTCATCCGCATTTGCCTTTTGTTCATCCGCATTTGTTATACTTAGTCAATGCTCATCCACATAAACTTTCCATCCGCATTGACTTTCATACTCATCCGCATTGACTTTTAGACTCATCCGCATTGAATTTCATGCTCATCCGCATTGACTTTCATACTCATCTGCATTGACTTTCATACTCATGCGCATTGACTTTCATACTCATCTGCATTGACTTTTGTTGATACTTATGTACCTATTTTAGGAGCTTAATGTAAAATGTCTATCATGTCTTACTTATATGTAATTGAATGGGTATGAATGAAATACAATGTGTGGTTGATGCTTATCATGCTTAATATTTCATTGTTTATTGTGTGATGACTTATAATGAACTAACTATATAGGTTGTGGTTGTTGTACATGTTTCTTAGTCAAGAATTATTGAGAAATATGTTCAAGCTTAATCGTATGAAGTTCTCATGCGAATGGACCATGCTTATGGACCATACGCATGAATACTTCATGCTAATGGACTAATCGCACGACTAAACCAGGAGACTGGATCAGTCGCACGATTGAGACATAAGATTAACTCAGTCGCACGACTGGACTTTCAGTCATGTGGATGGATCAATCGCATGCTTCATTCGCACAACTGAACCATGCTAATGGTTCAATCGTATGAATGGATAACCCTAACCTATAAATACCATCTAATTCGTGAAAAAATGTAACAATTCGTATACCTACGCACATAATTGTACCCTACCGTCCAGAGACTCAAGAAAACATGTTCCAAGTTCATAGATCACAGTTGATCGTGTTCTAATCATTCGTAAGGTTTCATTCATCGTTAGATTGATCTGAACTGTGTTCTCCCTGATTGGATCACCAATCAAATAGGATTCCGCACTATTTGAGTTTGTATACGCGCAGAATCAGTTAATACTCTGTACGTAAACGGTCCTAACAAGTGGTATCAGAGCTTTGGCTCTTGATTTTGCGTGTGATTCATTCGTTTTCGGTGTAAATCTCATGTTTTTCATTCAAAAACACCATCTTTTTAAGTAAAACAGTGTTTTTCAGTGTCTCCAGATCTAAAAGTTCACGTTTTTTGGCTAACGGCAGATTAGGGTTCATGAAAAATCTTATTTTTGTGTCAAAGTACCAAAAATCCTCGAATTTTCAAATCCAGCAGTCTCAGTCGCACGATTGGCTCAATCGCACGATTGAACTCAATCGCACGACTGAACTCAATCGCACGACTGAACTCAATCGCACGACTGAACTCAATCGCACCTCCCATACGCACGATTGAACTCAATCGCCCATCCTTTCGTACGATTGAACACCCCATTCGCCTTGTCCATCCGCCACTTGCTCAATCGCACGATTGACTCATCCGCATTGGTTCAATCGCATTAGTCCATCCACATGATTGACCCAATCGCATCTCTCCATTCGCACCAGTGAAACAGTTTTGTTCTAACTCTCAAAGTATAAAGAAATGGAAGATCAGTACTCGGCGTTTACTGCATGTAGGAACTCGCGTATCCAGAACTTGTTACTTCTGGAAAATGAGATTGGGAATCACAATAGCCTAAGCTTATCACGTTAGACGATTACCCACAATGGAAGCAAAGGTTCAAAATTTATCTAAATGGTGTTGATCCCAATCTGTGGGAATCAATTGAGACTGGTATAGTATGTCGGTGGGTGATGATGGCGTCAAACTTACTCTGGGCGGCATGATCGATAGCCAGAAGGTCAAGTACAATGCTGAGAAAAAGGTGTATGCTCTGTTGACTCAGTCAATACCTAAGGATATATTCCACTAATTTTCTAAGAATAAACAGGCAAAGAAATTATAGGAGGCTCTGGAAAAACGATACAACGGGAATGCATCGTTAAAAGCTCTAAAGGTAAAGGCTTTGAAGAAGGAGTTCGATAACTTCTTATCGATAGGTAATGACAGCTTGGATGATGTCATAGACCGATTCTACCATTTAATGAGTGAGTTGCACACTCATGGGGTTACAACATCAATGGAAGATAAGGTATCAAGCTTTGCTGATGGTCTGCCAGAGAAGTGGGACTCGTTTGTGTCTAATTTGAGACAGAACAATTTACTGGCATAATTAGACATAAACGATTCATCCTGAAGCTAAGGGAGAAGGAACTGAGGATTAAGTACAAGTCTTAGAAAGGATCTTAAGATTAGAACCTGTCTCTGTATAATTCAACTTCCACCTCAAAAAGCTTAGGAGCACCACTTCAAACTGCATTTGTGTCAAGTTTAGCATCCTCTCCTCAAGCCTCTACTTCAGGATCTAAAACATCAAGGTCATCTAGCACCCAATATATAGTACCTGAATTAAACACTACAAAGTTGAAGACTGAGAATCTCAGGAATATCACTGTGGAGGTTGCAAAGGAGCATATGGACCTCTTAGCTGCGGTTGTTCATTCTTATGATGGTCTAGTTGTAGGAAAGATCGAAAATTGCCATCTGGATGATGAGGATTATGAGTAGGTGGACGAGAATGAATTGGAAAGAATGGGCATTATGTGGGCGTTGGCAAGTGCTGTTCGTAGAGCCAAGAAGTTTGTGAAGAAGACTGGACAGAACTTGATAGCTACAAAGGATACAACTTTTGGTTTTGACAAAACCAAAATTACATGTTTCAACTGTGGAGAAAAGGGGCACTTCAAACTAAGACAGGTAACGACAATCCTTTCTCATCATTCAACCGTAAAGACAAACCCACAAGTGAAGTTTCATCATCAAGCAAAGATCCTAAGGCTTTGACTGCACAAGATGACGAAGGACAAGATTCGACCTTTCGTTTTTATCCTTGGGTGAGTCAAACATTGCAAATGTTGAGGTTTTGGATGATGACACTGCAAGTGAAGGTGATATAGTAGTTAAACTAGTAATTTCAGACCATGAAGATACTGCTAATATGGTCACTCGCCTGAATAAAGAGGATCTCAGAACTACAAGTTCAGAATCTCCAGCATCTGAGAAGTCAAACTCTGCACTGATGGCTGATTCAACCGAGTCTTCACAGGTAAGTACCATAGACCAACTTTTTGATAATAATGCTTGTAATGAATGTAATAAATTTAGAGAAAGCATAGATTCAAAATTTGCTAGGTTATTAAATCAGAATGATAGCTTAGTAAATGACTTACAACTGTGCATAGAGGCTAACCGGATTTTAAAACAAAATGAGCACAGCTATAAAGAGAAAATAGAGCTTTTAAATAAACAAATAAGTGAAACAAAAGTTGTTGCTTTTAACCAAGAAAATGATATAAAGTTCTATTTAAAATCCCCAGAAGAAACTAAGAAAGAAAAAGCAGTTTTGGAAGTCGAAGTTCAGTCATTAAAACAAAAACTGCACAGTTGGACAAGTTTTTCTCATATAGTCTAGCACTTAGTGAGAGAACGAAACAATAGGGAGGGGTTGGGATACAAAGTGGTTCCACCACCACATGAGACAGTGTTAAATGCTAAATGTTGACCAGTAAATAACAACCTGTTAAGGATCATGTGGTGTCCACTCCTCTAGTTAGTGATCCAGATTCCACGTGCAAATCGATGGAATCTATCATAGAAGGAGGCCAGTTTAAAGTCTCAAGGTAAAATGCTAATTGTTAATTTGAATGACAAATTTGAGAAGGTTAAAGTAAATTCAGGTTCTAAAATGTCTAACTCTGAACCCAAAAAGACCAAACAAGTTAACCAACCTCGTGCACCATGTCGTAGTCCAAATAAACAACAGGGTACAGATGTTAAAAATGTTCAAACTATGAATTTTGTTCAAGAAACTAATACATCTAAACAAGAAGTGTCAAAACCCAAACAAACTAAAGTTACACATGCGTCATACACTTCCCCACAGAAACCATTCCACCAACATGTTGAAAATAGATCATGCTATAATTGTGGAAAGTATGGACACATTGCCTCCAACTGTCCTTATTATCAGACACCAAGAAAGAAAATGGAGCTTCATGATCCTAAACCAAGGTCTTTTAAAAAGAGTTCTATCACTCCATCAAAAAGGATTAGTGAACATAAAGTTCAAACTGTAAGCCAGTCGTCTGTTTATCACAAACAGGCCTTACACAAAACTGGCCTATGGAAATAACAATCAAGTACATTGTCTAATAATGAGAACAAGAAGAAAATTGATCTGCCCTCACCCTCAAATGGACAGTGGGTAGAATTTATGATGTGTGATGCCTCTGGGTTACCCAAGCCAGTTAAGGCTTGGGTCCCTAACCTAAACTAATTAATTCCTTTAACTGTACAGGGTGTCCGCTATAGTGCTTCTACAAATACCTAGATTGTTAATAGCGGAGCATCAAGGCATATGACTTGAAACCTGTCTCTCTTGTCAAATGTCAAACAAATTAAAGGAGGACACGTTTCATTTGCTGGAAATAAAGGAGGCTACATCACAGCTCAAAGGGAAGTGGGAAACCAAAAAGTAAAGTTTGATAAGGTAAACTATGTTCAACAACTTCAAAATAACTTACTTTCTATATCCTAAATCTGTGATAAAGGCTTTAAGGTAGTCTTTGACAACAAGGAGTGCTATGTGTTGAAGAAGGATTATGTAATCCTGGAGGATCAAGTCTTAATGTCAGCTTCAAGATATAACGATCTATATATCTTGGATCTATCAAAGGTCTCCACAACTGATCATCAAGTACAATGCTTCTTGTCAAAGGCAACAGAGAAAGACTCCATCTCCTAGCATAGGAGAATGGGACACATAAATCCCGGAAGATGAATCACTTGATCCAAAATGATCTAGTGTGTGGAGTAAACGTTAAGAACTTCCAATTACCGGATTTTTGTGTCACTTGTAAGAAAGGAAAACAGACCAAAAAGGCTCATAAGGCTAAGAAAGTTAATTCCATTAAGTTGCCTCTTGAGCTTCTTCATATGGATCTGTTTGGTCCAGTCAGTATGAGGAGCATTGCTGGCGACTTGTACTGCTATGTAGTTACGGATGATTACTCAAGATTCTCTTGGGTGATGATTCTGAAATCCAAATCAGAGATATTTGAATCATTC
The DNA here is from genome assembly GCA_025506515.1 of Flaveria trinervia. Classification (NCBI taxonomy): domain Eukaryota; kingdom Viridiplantae; phylum Streptophyta; class Magnoliopsida; order Asterales; family Asteraceae; genus Flaveria; species Flaveria trinervia. Next base: position 44,784,886 of record CM046445.1, read on the forward strand.
AAAGAGCCAGTAACTACATTGGAGTCACTCTACAAGCTGAAGGTACGACAAGTTGGCTCAGAAAACGGTACCGAGTTCAACAACCAATGGATGGAGGCATTCTGTAAAGAAAAAGGAATTGTGCACCAGTTCACATCTGCCTACACTCCTCAAATGAATGGATTTGCTGACAGAAAGAATCGCAGCTTGATAGAGACAACCCGGACGATGCTAGCAGACTCGAAACTACCCATTCATTTTGGCAATGAGGTAGTTGCCAATGCATGTTACACCCTAAATCGAGTCCTGGTGGTCAAGCGTCATGTTAAAACGTGTTACGAGTTACTACAACGATGTAAACCTAATCTAGAGTACCTCAAACCATTTGGAGCATCATGTACTCTTCAGAAGAAAACTCAGTCAGGGAAGTTCAACAAGAAGGCTGAAGAAGGAATTTTCTAGGATACAACATACCGAATAAGAGAGTTTACAACAACTCAACGGGTCAAGTAGAAGTGTGGTGCAACGTTGACGTTCAGAGATACACCACCACCCTACTGGCAAAGGACCCGTATTCTTCTTTGATTATGATGGATTCTTTAAGTCCATCAACATCCTTCTCTCCCCTCCTGAAAATGAGTTAGCAACCAAAAGGATGTATGATGTCTTAAACACACCGTCACAAGACTCAACAACATTAGGTTCACAAGGTGAGTCTTCCAGTAATTCAGAGGGAGCACTGGAAGTAAGTGACTCTTCCTCTGATGATGAAGACGTGGAGAATGATCAGGTGGATCAGGAGGAACAGGTTCCTACTACTACAAGTACACAAGCATCAGATGTTGATGCCTCTGACACTTCGAAACCTCACACCGCCACTGCCTCAGATACTGAACCAGGGGTTCACAACCTGGATAATGAGGTAGTTGTTCCCACCACTCCTGGATCACGCTTAAATGTCTATCATCCTCTAGACAATGTCATTGGGGATGTAAGATCAGGAGTTAAGATAAGAAATCAGCTATACTCAGCTAATTATGCCTCGGTAATGGAAAAGGGGTATCTTCAAGATGGTGTGTATCGATGTTTTATGTCTCAATTTGAGCCAAAATATGTCAGTGAAGCCCTAAATGATGAGGCATGGGTGAGTGCCATGCAAGATGAACTTCTTCAATTCAAGAATTTAGGTGTATGGACACTCGTGGACAGACCTAAAGGTGCTAAGGTCATTGGCACCAAATAGGTGTTGAAATGAAAGAAAGATGACCAAGGGGTCATAATCAGAAACAAGGCTCGACTTGTAGTTCAAGGATTTTGACAAGTCGAGGGGATTGATTACACAACATCTTTACATCTATGGCGAGAATGGAGGCAATCCGTATCTTCCTAGCCTATGCCTCTTACATGAAGATTAAAGTTTACCAACTGGATGTAAAGAGTGCATTTCTTCATGGTGAAATCCAGGAGACAGTGTCTTTCAGTCAACCCGAAGGATTTGAGGATCCGTATCACCGGGACAGAGTTTACAAACTAGACAAGGCTCTCTATGGGCTCCACCAAGCCCTAAGAGCACGGCTTTCGCAGAGGAGTAATTGATTGTACACTGTTCATCAAAGAAAAGGATGGTGACTTACTCCTTGTTCAAATTTATGTTGATGACATAATCTTCGGTTCCAAGAATGAAGAAATATGTAAACAATTTGAAGCAGTAATGAAAGCTGAATTTGAAATGAGTGCCATGGGAGAAATGAAGTTCTTTCTCGGGTTACAAGTGGATCAGGCACCAAAAGGCATATTTCTACATCAGATCAAGTATGTAGGTGATATCCTAAGTCGATTCGATATGGAGAATGCTTCGGCGGTTGGGACTTCACTTGCAACAAACCACGACGTAGCACCCGACGAAAATGGTGATCTGGTGGATGCCACCATGTACTAAGGAATGATCGGATCCCTCATGTACCTCACTGCCTCAAGACCTGATATCATGTACGTGTCTATGCTCCAGATATCAGGCAAAACCAAAAGTCAACCATCTCATAGGAATCAAAAGGATATTTCATTATTTGAAGGGTACTCCAACACTTGGGTTGTGGTATCCACATGACGATGACTTTGAGCTTACAGCGTATAGCGATTTGAATTATGGCGGCTGCAAAATGAACTACAAGTCAACTTCAGCAGGATGTCAATTCTTTGGGAGAACATGGCAATGTAAGAAGCAGACATCGGTTGCTCTGTCAACTTGTGAAGCTGAATATGTTGCTGCTGCAAGTTGCTGTTCACAAATCATCTGGATTCAACAGCAAATGCGGGACTACGGTTTGAAATTCTCTAACACTCCGATATTTGTTGATAATTCTGCTGCTATAGCCATAACTAAAAATCCTGTCCAACATCCTAAGACCAAACATATCGGAATTAAATATCACTCTATACGTGATTGTTTTCAAAAGAATTTAATCGATGTTGTTAAAATTAATACGGACTTTCAACGCACTGACCTCTACACAAAAGCTTTTGATAAACCAAGATTTTTATATCTGCTAGAGTTCAACGGGGTGAAAAAGAAAAGTGAAGTGATTCCAGACAATGAAAGTACATAGTCGACGAGTAGACTTATTTTTATTTTATTTCATTTATTTTATTTTACTGTTTTTAATTCTTCGACTATTAAAATCCAAAAACACGAAAACATTTTTGGTTTTAGAATTTTAGGGGGAGAATAGGTTAAATTAGTATTAAATTGTAACATCCGCCAATTTTCAAATAATAATTCGAACCCGAATTCATTTCTGAATTTTCATATGATATAAATTGCTTTATTAAACTTTTATATTCTAATGAATCATGTGGATTATAAATGTAATCAACATAAAAAAATATTTTTAATTTTCATTTATTAAATCACATAAACAAATTATAATAATTTATAACGTAGAGTGTTGTAAATTTACAAATAATTGGTATTTATGAGTTGTAACATGGAAACAATAATCATATATCAAAGTTTATTACAAAACTTATAAATTTATAAGTTGTAATGAGTATTAGAGTTAACTTTAATTAATTAATAAATTCTTTCTTTTTCTATTTATAAACTCTTTAAAATTTTAGTTGACAAATTAATTATAAATTGATTTAATAACTTTGGGGCCAATTTTGTAATTTTTAAAACTTAATTCAAAAGTTTCTATCATAAAATGATAACTTCCAAAACCACAGGGACCAAAGGTGTAACTTCCCCAAACCAAATCCCTTCCCCCATCGTCGGTCTCCCTGTCCTCCGGCGCCTTCTCCGGCGACCACCAAAACAACCAAAATGTCGAATAAAGTGCAATTGAACCGTTCTAAACCTCTCGCGACTTGGTTTGAACATGTACCTCTTTTAATTCGTTTAAATCCAACAATAAATTCTTGATCAAACGAAACCGAAACTCAAATCAAAATATAATCGGTTACAACTAAAACATATGCGAAATCAATTGAATTCAACAACACATAACGTTTCTGTAATCATTTAGAGTTTAATCATCGAATCAGTTGAGCTATAACGGCCATAATTCAATATCAATTTAAAACCATAACCTCTGATTGAACCTAGTAATCGTTTGATATGAACCAGTAGCAATTGATACTATTTAATGGAGGGTAAACAACCTATTTTGTTCGATTCATTTATAGATAAACTCTATCTGATTTAAACTGTACTCACACATCGAATTCATTCCCCATTCACATCGCGACCTGCAACTGGGTCGATCACCTTCTTTTGGTCATTCTCAATGCAAATTTATTTAGGGCTTTTGTTCTTCATCATCTAAAGAAGCTTAATCTACAATTAATTGGGTAATCATCCACTGAAGCATCTTGAATCAACTCATCTCTGTCGTGACCTAATTCTTTTTATATTCATCGATTTCGTCTTCAATTCAGGTAATTAGATCTATACATAATCTCAGTTTACATGGGGAAACAAAGCCCTAATATTAATTTGATTAACATGTCCGCATGTGTAGATACATGTGTACCTAGTTTCTGAGCTTAAAGTAAAATGTCTTTATCGTCTTACACATATGTAATAGAATGGGTACTTAATGAAATACAATGTGTGGTTGTGCTTATAATGTTGAATATTTCATTGCTTATTATGTAATAACGCTTATTGAACTGACTATATATGTTTGTGGTTGTTTACATAGTTCATAGTTAATAATGATTAAGAAATATAGTTAAACTTAATCATGTGAAGTTCTCATGCGAATGGACCTTGCTAATGGACCATACGCATGAACAACTTCATGTTAATGAACCAGTCGCACGACTGAACCAGGAGACTGGATCAGTCGCACGATTGTAACATGAGATTGGCTCAGTCGCACGACTGAACACTCAGTCGTGCGAATGGATCAACCGCATGACTCAATCGCATGACTGAACCATGCTAATGGTTCAGTCGCCCGAATGAGAAACCCTAACCTATAAATACCACTTAAATCGTCAAAAAACAGAACACTTCGAAAACCTACGTACTAAATCGTACCCTAGCCGTCCAGAGACATCTAAGAACCTGTTCCAAGTTCATAGAACTCACTAGATCGATTACCAATCGTTCTAACGTTTAGATTCAATCCATAATTGTTTCTACGTGCGTTCTCACTGATTGGATCGCCAATCAAATAGGATTCCACACTATTTGATTCGGTATACACGTACTTCAGTTAGCATTTCATTCAATACACAATCCTAACAAGTGGTATCAGAGCTTTGGCTCTTGATTTATGTGTGATTTGATCGTTTTTATATAAACATTGTGTTTTTCCACTAAAAACGCAATCTTTTGGTGTAGAATGGTGTCTTAGATGTCTCTAGTTCATAAAGTTAATGTTTTTCCGGCATACGGCAATTAGGGTTCTTGAAAAATTCGTGTTTTTGCGTCAAAATACCTTAAACTTTTGAATTTTCAAGTTTCAGCAGCTTCAGTCACACGATTGACTCAATCGCACGACTGAATTCATACGCATCCCTCATACGCACGATTGGACTCATTCGTACTCCCATACGTACGACTAAACTGTCTAGTCACATTGTTTATTCGTACCTATCCAATCGCCTGATCGATTCATCCGCATTGGTTCATTCGCACGTTTGAGCGATCCGCATTATTCAATCGCCCGAATAGCCCAATCGCACACCTTCATTCGCAAATTTAAAGCACTTTGTTCTAAATTTTAACGTGAAGAGTAATGGAGGACCAGTATTCAGCGTTCACCGCAGGGAGAGATTTGAGAATCCAGAATCTATTGCTTCTAGAAAACGAAATGGGGAATCATAAGAAACCCCCAAAGTTAATTACGTTAGATGATTACCCGCAGTGGAAGCAAAGATTTGAGATTTACTTGAATGGCGTAGATCCCAATTTGTGGGAGTCAATAGATGTAGTTACATGTGTCCCTAGTTTCTGAACTTAATGTAATATGTCTTTGTTGTCTTACACATATGTAATTGTATGGGTACTTAATGAAATACAATGTGTGGTTGTGCTTATAATGTTGAATATTTCATTGCTTGGTATGTAATAATGCTTATTGAACGAATTATATAGGTTGTGGTTGTTTGAATAATATCTAAGTCAATTAATGATTATGAAACATATTCAAACCTAATCATGTGAAGTTCTCATGCGATTGGACCATGCTAATGGAACATACGCATGAACAACTTCATGCTAATGAACCAGTCGTACGAATGAACCAGGAGACTGGATCAGTCGCATGATTGTAACATGAGATTGACTCGGTTGCACGACTGAACATTCATTCGTGCGAATGGATCAACCGCATGACTCAATCGCACAACTGAACCATGCAAATGGTCCAGTTGCACGATTGAGAAACCCTAACCTATAAATACCACTTAAATCGTGGAAAAACTAGACACTTTGAATATTTCAATACCTAGACATACCGTAGCCGTCCAGAGACCTCTAGCAACTTGTTCCAACTTCATATATCGCAGTAGATCGATTGCTAATCGTTCTTAACGTTTAGATTCAATCTTTAATTGGTTCTACGTGCGTTCTCACCGATTGGATTGCCAATCAAATAGGATTCCGCACTATTTGATTCGGTATACGCGTAAATCTGTTAGTATTCGTCCAGTACACGATCCTAACAAGTGGTATCAGAGCTTTGGCTTTAGATTTACGTGTGATTCAATCTTTTTGATATAAAAATTGTGTTTTTACACTCAAAAACGCAATATTTTGTGTCAAATCGGGTTTTAAACGTCTCCTGATCGTAAAGTTTAGTTTTTCTGGCATACCCCAATTTGGGTTAGCAAGAAATTCATGTTTTTACGTTCAAACACCTTAAGCTTGCGAATTTTCAAAATCTAGCAGGCCCAGTCGCACGATTGACTTAATCGCACGACAAAGTCCATACTCATTCCCCATACGCACGATTGGACTCATTCGAACTACCATTCGTCCAACTGAGAAGTCTATTCGCATTGTTCAACCGCATTAGTTCATTCGCCCGACTGAGTCATCCGTATTAGTTTAGCCGCACGATTGAACCATCCGCATAGGTCAATCGCCCGAATAGCCCAATCGCACACCTTCATTCGCACTAATACAACAGTTTGGTTTAAAGTTAAAGTTTACAGCAATGGAGGAACAATACTCAGCATTCAAAGCAGGGAGAGACTCACGTATTCAAAACTTAATGCTACTGGAGAATGAAGTGAGGAATCACAACAAGCCCCCAAAGCTAATCACATTAGACGAATACCCACAATGGAAGCAACATTTCGAGATCTACTTAAATGGAGTAGATCCTAATCTGTGGGAATCTATCGAGACGGGGTACAGCATGCCAGTAGGAGCTGATGGTGTCAAACTTACACTAGGTGGCATGAATGATGGACAAAAGGTCAATACAATGCTGAAAAGAAAGTTTATGATTTGCTTACACAGTCAATTCCGAAGGATATTTTCCATCAATTCTTGGAGTATACACAAGCAAAGAAACTATGGGATGCATTGGAGAAAAGGTATGACGGAAACGCATCATTGAAGGCCATAAAGGCAAAGGCTTTAAAGAAGGAGTTTGACAACTTCTCCTCAATGGGAAAAGAAAGCCTAGATGATGTTATCGATCAGTTCTACCACTTGATGAGTGATATGCACACTCATGGAGTATCAACATCAATGGAGGACAAAGTATCCAAATTTGCAGATGGGCTGCCAAAGAAATGGGTTTCATTTGTCTCCAATCTGAGATAGAATGGTATGCTAATGAAGTTAGATATCAATGACTTCATTCTGAAGCTGAGAGAGGAAGAACTAATGATGAAGTATAGAGCACAAAAGTCTTCCTATGATCAGAACCCAGCGCTGTACAATGTGACTCCACAAGCCAAAACATCTGGAGCACCTCTTCAGACAGCTTTTGTCTCAAGCTCGACTGGTCCTTCTCAAGCCTCTACTTCAGGGTCAGAAACGTCAGGGTCAAAAACGTTAGGTTCAGAAACATCAGGGTCATCTGGTACCCAATACATTGTACCTGAAGCCAATACAGCAAAGCTAAAGACCGAGAACTTTGGTAATGTGACTGTTGAGGTAGCCAAAGAGCACATGGATCTTTTTGTTGCGGTAGTCCACTCTATGATGGACTAATTGTTGGTAAAATTGGGAATTGTCATCTGGCTGATGAAGATTACGAGCAGGTGGACAAGACAGAGCTGGAGCGGATGGACATAATGTCGGCCTTAGCAAGTGCTGTCCGGAGAGCTAAGAAGTTTGTCAAAAAGACCGGAAAGAATTTGATTGCAACTTAGGACACTACCTTCGGCTTTGATAAAACAAGGTAACTTGCTTCAACTGCGGTGAGAAAGGGCACTTCAAAAGGGAGTGCGTGAAGCCAAAGAAGACTGGCAATGGGAATCCTTTCTCTTCCTTCAATTGTCAGGATAAACCCACTAGCAATCCTACTTCATCAACCAAGGATCCCAAAGCCTTGACTACTTATGATGATGAAGGACAGGACTGGAGCTTTCGGTTTGTCTCACCGGGAGAATCTAATATCGCTAGTGTGGAGGATATAGATGACGACTCTGCTAGTGAAGGAGATATTGCAATTGAACTCGCGATGTCAAACTTAGAAGAAACTGCACCAGTGGTCAACTACCTGCCTGAAGAAGGGAAACTGCAACAACGACAGAATCACCAGCTCCAGAAACACCAGACTCTGCATTGATGGTTGATTCATCAGAACCCGCTCAGGTAAGTAGTACTGACCAACTCTTTAACAATCATGCATGTTTTGATTGTAATAAATTTAGGGAAAGCATTTATTTAAAATTTTCTAGGTTATTAGATCATAATGATAACTTAGTAAAGGACATAGAACAGTGCATTGAAGCTAACAGAGTGTTAAAACAAAATGAGCATAGTTACAAAGAAAAGATAGACCTTTTGAATAAACAACTTAGGGAATCAGAAGTAGTAGCCTTTAACCAAGCTAATGACATTAGTACTATCTAAACTCCCTTGAGGACACTAAGAAACAAAAGGCAATTTTAGAAGTAGAAGTTGATTCCCTAAAACAAAAACTACATAGTTGGACTAGTTCTTCACACATAGTCCAACACTTAGTGAGAGAACGTAATAATGGGGAGGGTTTGGGTTATAAAGTGGTTCCACCACCACATGAGACCTTGATGAACACTAAAAGTAAACCAATTAATAAAAATCCAAACAAGGATCATGTGGTGTCTACTCCTCTTATAAATGATCCAGATTCCACATGTTCATCAGATGAATCTGGTCCTAAACAAAAGGAGGCCACTTCAAAGCCAAAAGGTAAATACCTTGCGTTAATCTGGACAAAGAGTTTGAAAAGTTTTGTATAAATTCTAGTTCAACAACTATCAAATCTAAACCTAAAAAGACCAGTAATGTTAACCAATCACGTGCATCATGTCAAAGTCCAGAAAATAGAAAAGAAAAAGATATTAAAAATGTTAAAGCAATTAACTTTGTTAAACCAGACAAAACATCTAAACAAGGAGAGTCAAAACCCAAACAGAGTAAGGTCAATCGGTTGTCACATACATCTCCACAAAAACAGTTAAATCGTAAAGTCGAAAGCAGATCATGCTACAGCTGTGGAGAGTATGGTCACATTGTGTCTCATTGTCCTTACTATCAGACACCTAGGAGGAAATTTGAACTTCCTGAAAAAAAACCTAGCTCTTTTAAGAGGAACTCAGTGATGCCACCTAAAAGGGATAGTGAACCTAAAGTTCAACACATTAGCCAATCGTCTGTTTATCACAAACATGCCTTACACAAAGCTGGTTTATGGAAGGAAAATCAGCCTCATTGTCTGATAGTGAGAACAAGAAGACATCTGAGCTTTCCTCACCCTCGAACGGTCAATGGGTTACATTTATGATACGTGATGCCTCTGGGAAACCTAAGCCAGTGAAGGCTTAGGTCCCTAACCTGAACTAATGTTTTCAAATTGAATGTGCAGGGTGTTCGCTATAGTGCTGAAACCAACACATGGATTATAGATAGCGGAGCATCCAGGCACAAAGGATCTCTTATCAAATGTCAAATAGATAAAAGAAGGTCATGTTTGGTTTGCAGGAAACAAAGGTGGGTACATCACAGCTCAAGGGGAAGTAGGTAATCAGAAAGTTAAGTTGACAAGGTAAACTATGTTCAACAACTTCAAAATAACTTGCTTTCGGTTTCTCAAATTTATGATAAAGACTTTAAGGTATTATTTGATAACAAGAAGTTCTATGTCCTGAAAAGGACTATGTCATCCCGGAGGATCAAGTCTTAATGTCTGCCTTAAGATAAAAGGATCTTTATGTCTTGGATCTATCAAAGGCCTCCACAACGGATCATGAAGTTCAGTGCTTCTTGTCAACAGCTACTAAGAAGGAATCCATCTCTTGGCATAGGAGAATGGGACATATTAATCCATGGAAGATGAATCACTTGATCCAGAATGATCTAGTGAGAGGAGTTAACGTCAAAAAGATCCAACTTCCAAATTTCTGTGTTGCGTGCAACAAGGGCAAACAGACGAGGAAGTCTCATATGGAAAAGAAAGTTCCTTCTATCAAACTTCCTTTTGAACATCTTCACATGGATCTGTTTGGTCCAGTTAGTACAAGAAGTATCGCAGGCGACTTGTACTGCTATGTAGTTACTGATGACTACTCAAGATTCACTTGGGTGATGTTTCTGAATCCAAATCAGAAACATTTGAGTCATTCAAGGAATTAGTAACTACTCTGGAGTCTATATATAAGTTGAAGGTACATCAAGTGTGCTCAGACAACGGAACCGAGTTCAAGAATCAATGGATGGAGGCTTACTGCAAGGAAAAGGGAATTGTGCATCAGTTCACTTCTGCCTACACTCCTCGGATGAACGGCGTTGCTGAAAGGAAGAATCGCAGCTTGATAGAGACAGCACGGGCGATGCTCGCAGACTCAAAACTGCCTATCCAATTCTGGAATGAAGCAGTTGCAAATGCGTGTATACGCTAAATTGGGTTCTGGTAGTTAAACACCATGGAAAGACGTGTTACGAGTTACTACAACGACGTAAACCTAATCTAGAGTATCTCGAGCCATTTGGCGCTCCGTGCACCCTACTGAAGAAGACTCAGGAGGGAAAATTCAACAAGAAGGCTGAAGAAGGTATCTTTATAGGATACAACATACCGAACAAGAGGGTTTCAACAACTCAACAAGTCAGGTAGAAGTATGGTGTAATGTGGATGTTCAGAGATACATCACACCACCTGCTGGGAAAGGACCCACCTTCTTTTTCGACTATGATGGATTCTTCAAGTCCTTCAACATACCACTCTCCACTTCTGATGATGAGTTAGCAACAAAGATGATGTATGATGTTCTAAACACACCATCTCAGGAATCTACATCATCCGGACTACATGGCGATTCGTCTACCAACTCAGGGAGAGCACTTGAAGATAGTAAGTCTTCCTCTGATGAAGAAGCTATGGAGACTAATCTGAACAACCAAGAGGAACAGGTTCCTCCTACTGCAAGTCCACAAGCATCTAACATTGATGCCTTTGGGTCTTCGGAACCTCAAACTCCTACTGCCTCAGATACTGAACCAAATGTTCATAATCTTGATTCTGAGGTAGTTGTTCCAACCACTCCTGGATCATGCCTAAATGTCTATCATCCTTTGGATAATGTCATTAGGGATGTGAGATTAGGGTTTCAGACCAGAAATCAATTGTATTCAATTGACTATGCCTCAGTGATGGAAAAGGGTTACCTTCACGACGGTGCATATCGTTGCTTTGTGTCTCGGTTTGAGCCAAAGTATGTTAATGAAGCACTGAATGATGAGACATGGGTGAGTGCCATGCAAGAAGAACTTCTTTAGTTCAAGAAGTTAGGTGTATGGACTCTAGTGGATAGACCTCAAGGTGTTAAGGTCATTGGCACAAAATGGGTCTTAAAATGTAAGAAAGATGATCAAGGCGTGATCATCAGAAACAAGGCTCAACTTGTTGTTCAAGGATTTCGACAAGTCGAGGGCATAGACTACAATGAAGTGTTTGCACTCGTGGCAAGAATGGAAGCAATCCGTATCTTCCTTGCCTATGCATCATACATGAAGATTTAAGTTTATCAACTTGATGTGAAGAGTGTATTCCTTCATGGTGAAATCCGAGAGATAGTGTACATAAGTCAAACTGAGGGATTTGAGGATCCATATCATCGGGACAGAGTTTACAAACTCGACAAGGCCTTATACGGACTTCATAAAGCATCCAGGGCCTAAATCTCAACTTACCTTGTGAAACACGGTTTTCGCAAAGGCGTCATTGACTGCACACTGTTCATTAAAGAAAAAGATGGTGATTTACTACTGGTTCAAATTTATGTATATGTCATAATCTTCGGTTCAAAGAACGAAGATCAATGTAAAGAGTTTGAAGCAGTAATGAAGGCTGAGTTTGAAATGAGTGCAATAGGAGAAATGAAATTCTTTCTCGGGTTACAGGTGGATCAGACACCAAAAGGGATCTTCCTACATCAGACCAAGTATGTAAGGGTTATTCTCAGTCAGTTTGACATGGAGAATGCTTCCGCAGCTGGAACTCCACTTGCCACAAACCATGATGTACCACCCGACGAGAATGGTGATCTTCCTACATCAGACGAAAATGATTGGATCTCTCATGTACCTCACTGCCTCAAGACCTGATATTATGTACGTGACATGTTTATGTTCCAGATATCAGGCAAAGCCAAAAGTTAACCATCTGATAGGGGTCAAAAGGATCTTTCGCTATCTGAAGGGTACACCAACACTTGGGTTGTGGTATCCTCATGACGATGACTTCGAGCTTACAACGTATAATGACTCAGATTACGATGGCTATAAGATGAACTACAAGTCTACATCAGTGGGATGTCAATTCTTTGGGAGAAGATTAGTGACGTGGTAGTGTAAGAAGCAGACCTCGGTTGCTTTGTCAACCTGTGAAGCCGAATACGTTGTTGCTGCAAGTTGTAGTTCACAAATCATATGGATTCAACACCAAATGCGAGACTACGGTTTGAATTTCTCTTCTACTCCTATTTTTGTTGATAACTCTACTGCAATTGCAGTAACTAAAAATCCGGTCCCACATCCTAAGACCAAACACATCGGCATAAAATATCACTTTATACGTGATTGCTTTGAAAAGAACCTAATCGATGTGATTAAAATAAATACTGATTTTCAATGCGCTAACTCTATACAAAGGCTATTGATAAACCACGTTTTCTATATTTTTTAGAGGTCAACGGCGTTAAAAAGAAAAGTGATGTAATTCCTGAAGAGGACCATGTGTAGTTCGATGCGTATAGTCCATTTTTCTTTTAATTTTTATTTCTTTTATTTATTTGTTTAACCTTGTGTAGTTTAATTAAATTAATGTTATTTTGTCGCCTATTAAAATCCTAAAAAGCGTAAATCGGTTACGGTTTTAGAATTTTAGGGGGAGAATAGGTCAGTTAGTAACATTAACAAAAAAACGAGGGAGGAGGAGAGGCTAGCTGATTAAAACTAGATCATATCTGTGATACCGATTCAATGATTTTGGAAAATAATATTACACAGGAACAAACCACGTGGGACGTTAAAAGTTTAAATAAAACAAGATGCGAAGTTCAAAGTATAAGTCCGTGTAGTCTGAGCAATATAAAAGGAAAAATGATAGTGATACAAGCTACTACTAAGGTAACACAAAGAAAGTAGACCTAGAGGTTGTTAGACCACAAATGATATGTTGGTAGATTCAACACAATAGATGATTAGACCTTGTTGGTGATCTCAAGAACAAACTAAGTGTTCAACAACCTGTGGGTTAACACCTTATCCATGGTTAACACAATCAACAAAATTCCAATAAGGGGTGACGAGCAGAATAAACGCCACAAATGTGAGCGTAAGAATGGTCCATTAGCATGGTCCAATCGTACGAATGGTCCATTCGCATGGGCCAGTCGCAAGAACATGTCTGCATGCAGATTTTCAGATCTGCAGCCGCCAGGGATGCCCAAAACCCTAATCTGACGAATTTTACATGAACCAAACCAAAATAGACATCATCATATTCGAAAGGGTGATCAGAACGTGGTTTCAAGTTCGATTTTAACATAGAAACAACACACGTAACAAGATCTGAGCAAAACACGAAGTACACGAAGTGGGTTTAACGTCAAAGAACCTGAAATAGATCCAGAAATCAAGAGCTCAGGTTGCTAGAATGATTGTTAGATCATTCCAGCAGTAATCGGCTCTGCTACCAATTGTGAAGGCGTTTGGATCGGTAAACATCCAAGCGTGTTCTTGACGGAAGGATAAACAACAGCAAAAACCAAGAGACAATCAATAACACGAACTATAATTTAATGGTTTCATTGAGAAAACCTAACGATTACAAGCTCGTTACAACATAAGAATCAAGACTCTTGGCAAGGGGAGATCGAGCATGATCTCCCCTCTCATCCGACAGCCCTAGGCTCCGGGCAGACTCCTCTCAAAACCTTAATCTCTCTACACACTGAAACTGGTATATATAGGTGGCCCATATTAGATGCAACTGGGCCCATTCGTGTGATTGGACCATGCGTATGGTTCAATCGTACGACTGGACCATGCATATGGTTCAATCGTACGACTGGACCATGCGTATGGTTCAATAGTAATACTAGACCATACTTATGGTTTAGTCTTACGAATGTCCCAATCGCATCTCTCAGTCGCACGATTGGTCCATTAGCATGGCTAAGTGGTACGACTGAGTCTCATTCGCATATGCTCCTGCGAATGACCCAGTTTTATGTGTTTACAACATATTAGGTGTATTACATTAACCCTAGACCATTCGTCAAGCGATGGACACACTATATATGACTATATATGCTCCAACAGAATTGAAGATCAATTTGATGGCAAACGATTCTAGGGTTTATAAGGATTTGGGGAAATTATTTGAAGAATGGTTTTAACAATTAATTTGCGTTTTAAGACAAGAATCGGGCTTTGGCCCGTTGGTTAACAACAAACACTTACACATGGCAAGTCATGGGTTCGAACCCTGCCCCTGCCATGTTTTTATTTTAACAGCTTTCTCTTATTATTTTTTATTAAATCAGAAAAACTATTAATATGATAATAAATCTAAATAAATATTATTTTGTTAACTAAAACATTTCAGAAATTATTAAGTTAAATTTTAATATTTCAAAACTTATAACTCTTAACTTTAATTACTTGTTAAACAATAAAAAGATTATAAAGATATTACTAAGTCATTTATATGATATAAATATATTATAGTCCAAACTTGGATTATTCCAAAACACTTCAAAACTACATATTTCAAATACTTTTAATGTTTAATTATTAAAATGGTTATTTAAATAAATATTTAATTATTCATCTAATCATTTAAGCATGTTATATCATAATTAGTTAATAAATTTATTCGTTAACTTTTATTTAAATTTTTGAAATTTATAAAACAATATAATTTGCTTTATTTATATTTTTAAGGTTTTGTATTATAAAACCTTTATGATAAATTATTTTAAAAGCTCAAAACTTTATAAAATGATTTTAAATAATTTTAACGTCACTTAAATAAGTATTTAATTAATTCTCTTTATCAAGTTTTTAAGTAATTAATTATTTCTTTTCACATATTATACTTATTTTCTATAACCTAAATTTTAAATCATTCTTAGTTATATTTGGTCTTAACTGATTTATATCATCTTTATTAAACCAAAACATAAACGATTCATTATTTTACTTAATTAATTAAACCCCCAAATTCCAATTGAAACTGTAGATCATGTCCAATTGATAATCTTATTATCGAACTTAATCTTGGAACCTCTACATTTAGGCAACTTGTAAAAGAAATCATTGAAGCCTCGTTTAATTTCTTATCATCATCTTATTTATATCAAGTGAGTTCTCCATGCCCCTTTTTTCTTTATTTCACACCTTTTGGGGTGAAAGATGTTAACTTTATCAACTTACACTTGTAAACATCTTGATACTTGTAAATGGACATGCAATTCATCTTTACCTTTTTTTCATGGTTATTTGTGTTGTTGTAAGTCTTATATGAGATACATATTTTGTTTACAATCATTAACGCTTGCTAGCCTGGCGACGTCTTAGATCTTTGGGCCTGACTAGCCTATTTGGTGCTAAAGTCGATGTATTGCCGACTCCTAATGACGTATGCCTGTTCATCATGGGAACCAAGTACACTTAGCCAATCTTATATACTTGTAATCAAGTCGAGGTTTGGTTGTAACTGTATGTGTTCTATAAGCTTGCTAACTCATAACCATGGATATAAGTTGCTACTTGTAACCCTTTTATATTTATACATATATGTGTGTGTTTAAACCATGGGAACTCACTAACTTTATAGTTGACCCTTTATTTTTAACATGTTTCAGGTTTCCTACTTGAAGATCTTCTTGTGTTATTGGTTGTATCTTGATTGTTTTGTAATTATTTATTTGTCTTGTAATGTTCAATAAAAATAATATTTAATGTTATTTAGACTTATTAGTTCCATGTGCTATGAGCAATCGTCTCCCATTCGTCCGCCCCGATGATTCCGCCGTCGGTCGGGGTGTTAGATAAATTAGTTGTTTTAATTTCAGTACCTAAAAAACGAGGGAGGAGGACAGTCTAGCTAATAGAAATGAGATCCTATCTGTGATACTGATTTAGTGTTTATGGAAAATGATAGTACACAGGAACAAAGAGTTTGGGACTTTAAAAGAATTTAACTGATTAAGATGCAAAATTCGAAGTAGTATAAGTCTGAGAAATCTAAGCAATATAAAAGGAAAAATGATAGTAAAACTAGCTGCTACTAAGGTAACATGGAGAAAGTAGACCTAGAGGTTGCTAGACCACTACATGATGTGTCGGTAGATTTAACACAATAGATGATTAGACCTAATTGGTGATTTCAAGCTCAAACTAAGTTGTTTAACAAGCTGTGGGTTATCATCTTATCCCTGGTTAACACAATCAACGAAGTTCCAATAAGGGGTGACGAGCAAAATAAACGCCACAAATGTGTGCGGATGACCATAAAAATGAGCAAAGCACATGAAAAATGCAAAAAGCAATCAAGCTAATAACCTATGTTGTTGGTGCGATCTCTGCAAAAAGAATATAATTGCTCAAATAAGAAGATAGGTTGTGTGCCTCTCTGTTGTGTGGTGGCACTGACTTGAGATAAGCATAACCTAAATATTCTAGAATTCATTGTTATTTGCGCCTCTCTGCTGTGCGGTGGCACTGACTTGAGGCTTAAAATCTCTTTGAAAGCTCTAGAATAGTTTTTTCTTGTTCCAATACCTATAGACCACTCAAAAATCTCCTGAGGAATGTTAATTATCATATAAGTATGGGATCAACAAATGCTTGTTGAAATAATTAAACCTTAAATCATCACCAATGTGTGTCAAAAATCTGTGTATGGATTTAAGAGGACAAGTATACTGACAATCATCGTGAGCTGAAATTCTTGAAAGTCCAAATCATTGTATGTATCTTACAGCTCTAGTATAGTTTCTTAAACTTGCTAATGACTCTCGATGAAAACAAAAATCTAGCATCAAAAGGCTTTGGTAAAATGTCCCAAATGATTTGATAAATCTGTATGATTCCATAATGAATCGTTCCAGTTATAATCAAAGTAACTTGACGCTATACTGTCCAGGAAGAAAAATCTGGTAGATACTTATCTTAGGATCTCAACCTCACACATAAATACAAAATATGTTTTTAGCTTTGTTTTATTTCTAGTTGTTTAATTCAGTAAATTTCAGTTAACTTAGTAGTTAAATGTCGGACTACGCATCAGAAGTCAATCTAGGATTCACTCACTAAAAAGGTCACATTTGAGGTGACCAATGGGGTTTTCAAATGTAAAAGGGTCACGTCTCAGGTGACAAAGTTTTTGTTGTTAAACGGATCACGTCTGAGGTGATCAACAGTTTTCTAAGTTAAAATGGTCATGTCTGAGATGATTAATGGTTAAAATGTCTTATCAATAAGTAAAAGGGCTAAGTGTATGAATGGTCATAAGGTCAAACTCATATGTATGATCCATTCGCACGACTGGACCATGAGTATGGACCAGTCGTACGATTGGACCATACGTATGAGCCCAATCGCACGACTAAACCACACATATGGACCAGACATGCGATTAGACCATAAGCATGGGTCAATCCATACGTTTGGATCAGCAGAATGAATCAATCGCATGAATGGAGGTGACCGAATGAGACAGTCGCACGACTGAAACCTAGTTGCACGACTGAAGGTGACTGATTGTGCCAGTCGCACGATTTAGCCTCAGTCCCACGAATCAAGAGTGCGAATAGGTTCAGTCGCACGACTGAAGGAAACCCTAGTATAAATATAGTGGGAGTCGGTCGCAGTCATTCATCACTCCCAAATCACCCCAAAATCGCACGATAGTACTGTTACGCTTCCAAAATCTTGATTTACTGTTATAGACTAATTACTATTGCTTCTAACGATCTCTCTTGATTATACATGTAATGTGCGGCGTTATCCACTCAACTGTTTATCAAATTGTGCCCTAAATCGACGCAATTTAGCCCAAATAAGAACCGACACTGAATTCACAAAATAAACCTTTAAAACTAAGTAAATCGCTAACTTAAAATGTGTTAGATGTTGATTGCAATGATTGCGAGTCTAATGAGCCAAACCACAACGTCTCACATCAAGTTTTGCTCAAGATTTGAATTTGAACGAAAACACAGACTGTCATGCGAATGGACTTACTGATGAATTTCAACCGCACGATTGAGCTGGGCGAATGGCACAATCGCACGACTATACCATGTGTTTGAGTTTAGTCGCACGACAGTGTCAACCACATGCGACAGCATACGACTAAGCACAATCGCTTGCTCAATCACACGAATGAGGTCAATCGCACAACTGTCCATTTGCACGACAGAACAGAAGGATTCAAGTAAAATAAATTCAAATGTCATTCAGTTACACACACTCTAATGTTTATCTATCTTGTGTTACAACAGCATGGCGAGTCAGTGGACGATGAGCACAAAGCACAACATATGTGCTCATCTAGACATGACATCCCGGAACGCGCCTGAATTCGCGTGCATTATTTCATTTCTATAGAGATCGAGGATTTTCAGAGCTATCTCCACTCCGTGCACCCCATACAGGTCGATACAGCAGGCTTTCTGGGAAAGCGTTGTTGTAGATAGGTCCTCAGAGCCTCACCGGATTCGGAGCTCCATCTTTGGTCAGGATACTGACATCAGTGAGGAGGACCTTAGGATAGTCTTAGAGTTGGGAGATGATGGCAATTGCCCGACCAAACTGCATCCGTTGACAGTTCGAGGATGTTTTCTTCGGGCTAAATACTCGGTGGACATACACCCAGGTGTGCTCAACAAGAGCAACATGTGCCCCCAGTTTAAATACTTAGCCCATGTGCTGCTGAAGTGTATAGCCTCGAGGAAGGGCGGATTTGTTGAGTTATCAGACCAGATCCAGTACGCCTATGTAGCTCTGGTGCTAAACCACCCGTTCAGCTTTTCGAGGATGATCGTCACCTACTTGGTGGAGAACATAGAGGCCAAAGGCAAGGAAGGCTTATGCATGTACCCACGATTCATACAGATGATCATCGACCAGAAGCTTCCTTCGCTGCCCAAGGAGAGAGAGGATGCAGTTACACTAGAGGTGGTGGATGATACCACCCTAAGGCAGATGAAGGTATACAGGGGAAAACAGGTGAAGCCCCCTGTAAGGAGGTTGTTTGGGCATTTGGCCCGAGAGGACTATATGGCACCAGCTCGGAGGAAGTGGCATCACGATGATAGTGACTCAGACTCTGAGCCGATTGTGCTCCCATCTGACGATTCTGATGACGATGATTGGTAGAGATACTGGCCCCACCCAATCAAAGGCCACTACCACAGATGCTACATCTCCACCATCCACCCACGGAGGAGCTGATACGGCAGGATTCCATCAGGACTTCCGTCCTAATGAGGAGGAGGAGTCTAACGAGGAGCCATTAGTTCGGACGGTAGGCAGCAGGGTGGTTGCCACCGAGCGAGGGATTAGGGTGGTAGGTGGACACCAAGGTGAGTTTGGGGAGCCTGCTATTGATCCATCTTACACCCCAGACCAGCCTAGCAGCCAAGGGGAGCCACTGTGTCCAAGGGCTCAAGGAGAAAGAGGATGGCTCAACCCTATGGCAAAAAGGGGAAGAGGCCAAGGTTCACACTGACCAAATCCACTTCCATTGCCACTGCCACCACTACAGCCACCACCATCCCATCCACATCTACCATAGCTACCACCACCACCCCCACTACCACACCACATTTCACTACCTCACTCCCATCCACCACCACTACAGCCTACCCTTCACCACCCACTCAAATACCACCACCCATATTCACCACAGCCACCACTACCACCACCAGCCACCAAGCCGGACCATCATCCCACCCGACATTCCCACCAGACCATCTCTACCCCCATTGGGGTAGAAGAACAGCTGGGAGCACTTAATCATATGGTGCTGAAGCTGTTAGCTGTTGATGAAGAGAAGGTTGGCCAACTACGTCAGCTTGTGGAGCTAAACGATACCCAAGCATAGCAAATCTCACAGCAACCTCAGCAAATTGCCCAACTCCAGGAGCATAACGTCCAATCAGCAAAGAGAATAGAGGAGTTGGAGGCCTCTAACAATACTATCATGCTCAAACTAAAGGGATCCAAAGATGAGCCCCTCAAGATCAGAGAAGGAGATGATGATGATGATGATGATGATGATGATGATATGATGATGATGATGATGATGATAATGATGATGATGATGATGATGATGATGTGGATGACGATAGTGATGATGATGAGGCCAGTGAAGGTGAAGGAACAAGGGGAAGGCAGAATGATGATGATGATGATGATGATGAAGGAGATGCAACTGCATCTGCATCAGCTCAGGGTCAGGAGAGACGTACAAAGAGAAATCAAGACCAAGGAGCCTCATCTTCTGCCCCATCTGCTGAGAAGCCAGCCATACAAGACAAAAGTAATGCTTAGAAGTTTATGTATTTGTGAAAGCTTTGTACTTGAATCTTGTATTAATATTATATATCTTTATCAAATGTTTTATTGTCTTGATTAATTACTAACAGTTGATGTGTTACATGTTTAAATCAAGTAGATCAATCATCTCAGCAAGATGAGTATGATGTTACTCCCCTTCAGCAGATCAAGTCTCAACTTACAATGATTTTTGATTTGCAAAGGATAGTCAGAAGGTCTGTAAGCTATACTCCTGAAGAAGGAGAAATCATTCATGACCTTATGGATGAACAGCTTGCTAAGATGTTCCGGCTCAACCCGGACAAGATTGTCAAGGACGCTCCTACTTTTGAAGTTACAAGTGACGATGAGCTCAATGACATAGATGAAATCGAGATAGAGGATGCACTGCTGACCATTATCTAGAGTACGTTCACAGAGAGGGAAATGTAGTCCCCAACTTGGGTGATAGTCTCGTCAGTGAAACATTTGACTAGTTGGATCAAATGGAGAAAGAATCTGAGAAGAATGAGGGTCAAGCCCAAGCCTCAGACGTCAATGTTGACATCAAAAAGGCTGAATGGGTGGCCTGTTTTGCTGAGATCCAAGCCATGCGTACTACACAGAAGCCTAATGTCTACACCAAGCTATACAAAGTTAAGAAACACTTAAAGGTGTCAGGCAAGATCATCGCATGGGCTTATTTTGAGGATCTTAATGTATATGCAGTGAAGAGAGAAAAAGACATAGAGTACTTTAGATTTCCACATGATCTAAAGACTCTCCCTGGTTTTGAGCTCAACCAGCTGGCACGCCTAAAGTTATTGTATGCCGACCCGAGAAAAATGCCAGGCTAGTTTGAGGTTGCATTGAGGAAAGAGTACCACACCAGGTGGATTAACTTCAAACCTCAATAACCAAAGAGGTGCATCAGACAGTCTGAAGTTGATCCCATTACTGGAAAGCCTAAGGTAGTGCTGAAGTGGAGTCCTCCGCATACAATGTCCAAAATCCCTCTAAGGGAAATGCCACAGGACTTCACTCCACACTTCAAGAAGTGGTACTACGATTGGAGAATAGGTGAAGCGGTCATAGTCTTACAAAAGGAGAACCAAATGGATACTATCTGGGTATTTGACCCTATATGGTTGACTAACTTGTCTGCTGATGATGTTTATACTTTATACAAGTGGCCACTATTCTATGACTCGCAGGATATTGTACAAGCCCTATAATTTCAAAATGTTATACAACTCTATTTTTCATTTGAGATACATGCCAGAGTTAAAACAGAGGAAAAGTACAAGAAATTTGAAGAGCTGGTGAAGAATGTTAGACAATGATGTAAACTAGGTCCAAGGGGGAGTTTGCTGATGCATATGTACCTAGTTTAGGAGCTTAATGTAAAATGTCTATCACGTCTTACTTATGTGTAATTGAATGGGTATGAATGAAATACAATGTGTGGTTGATGCTTATCATGTTTAATATTTCATTGTTTATTGTGTGATGACTTATAAAGAACTAACTATATAGGTTGTGGTTGTTGTACATAATTCATAGTCAAGAATGATTGAGAAATATGTTCCAACTTAATCGTATGAAGTTCTAATGCGAATGGACCATACTAATGGACAAGTCACATGACTGAACCAGGAGACTGGATCAGTCGCACGATTGAGACATAAGATTGACTCAATCGCACGACAGGACCTTCAGTCGTGCGGATGGATCAATCGCATGCTTCAGTCGCACGACTGAACCATGCTAATGGTTCAGTCGTACGAATGGAAAACCCTAACCTATAAATACCACCTAATTCGTGGAAAAACATAACAATTTGAATACCTACGCACATAATCGTACCCTAGCCGTCCAGAGACTCAAGAAAACCTGTTCCAAGTTCATAGATCATAGTTGATCATGTTCTAATCATTCGTAACATTTCATTCATCGATAGATTGATCTGAATTGTGTTCTCCCTGATTGGATCGCCAATCAAATAGGATTCTGCACTATTTGAGTTGGTATATGCGCAGAATCAGTTAGTACTCCGTACTTACATGGTCCTAACAACTTTCATGCTCATTCGCATTGACTTTCATACTCATCCGTATTGACTTTCATACTCATCGACATTGACTTTCATGCTCATCCGCATTGACTTTCATACTTGGGTAGATTTAAAACTTAAACATATGAGCCCTATACATCAAATCATAGTTCCCAAGAACCATCAATATTCTAAGCTTAAAACTTACATTCTAAGCCACAGAAACACTATCATAACATCATCATACACACAGTCATACATACGGGTCTGTAACCCAGTTTATAAAAACATAAGGTTATGCATTTCCCGCCCCAAAATCAGTTAAAAACCAGTAAAAGAGGGGTTCTAGAACTCACCTTTGCAGCTCTTGAGTATGGCTTCTTCCAAACTCGTTTGTAATTGAGTTCAACTGCCTAGAAACCCACTAAAAACATACCCGAACACATACAAACACACATAAGCATAAACCCAAGGATAAAACCAGTTAAGAACACCATAAAACCATGAATTCTTACCTTGAATTCAAATTCTTCTTGTTCTCCCTTCAAAACCAAGAACTTCAGCTTCTTCTCTCTCTTCTCTCTACTAATATCCGATTGAAAAGTGAGGTGACCCTTTAGGCGGCCATACCACCTTTATCACCAACTTTCAAACTTTTTGTCCTTTTTGTCACTTTTAACCCCTAGACTTGGGTTTATTTCTTTTCCTTCTTTTCTTCGCTTTATTCTTTCTTTCTTTGTCTTTAAAAATAACCGGGCATTACAACGGGTTTTTAAGAACAAACCAGATGATCGTGGTGTTGTGGTGCGTAACAAGTCAAGATTGGTTGTACAAGGATTTGCTCAATAAGGATCGACTATATTGTTGGTCCATTTGATCGTATAATAGTGTAAATGATATGAAGAATCGTTCAATATCAAATACACAAACTAAACACAGTGAGCAAAGAAGATTAAACACAATAAGAACTCATTCAAAATAAGACAATGAACATCATAACAATCAATAACATCAAGCACAATGATATTTCTGTGTAATAACTGCTTTGAAAAGGTAACTTGCAACAATGATTAACAATTAGGGTTTTGCAAGCTTACCCACAATGAGAATCATCAAAATCTATATATAGCATGTCACACCCCCGCTAAGAGCGGAAACACGGGGTTGCGACGAGACGGGAATCGTCATAACACATGGTGAGCGATAGAGATGCAATAATAAAATGATGACAAGCGTGTCATGACGACACCCGACAACAAGGGGACTTGTGTCGTGTATAGTCAATGTTCACGACAACATAGCCATATGCATAACAGGATAAACGATTCACATAATCACATAAAGATGAAATTGTAATGTAAATTCCCACAACCCGGGAACAAGTTTCAAAAGATTGTAATTGTTTACATAATTCAACATTGTTCAAAGTAACAGTTTGTCAAACATGTTTAGTCCAAAAATGCATCCTAGGGTCTCCACTAAGGCAGCACACCTAGAACCTCAGCTATCTTGATCACCTGAAAAGATATGCTCAAAATGGTCAACAAAATTGTTGGTGAGCTCGCAGGTTTAAGTAATAAAAGTGTAAGTGATGCTGTATAAAGTAAATGATATGGAATACCGTGAATACAGTTATATACACAAGTAAAATCACATGACATGAGCTTTGCAACCAAACCTAGCGACGTACACAAAGAAGTTGTCGGCATATATTCACCCAAGACCCGTACCTCGCTATTGTTGGTATTAACTAGTATACCAACACGAGGATGGGGGTGTCAACCCAGTAGTACTACCAATACCTAACCGTCGGTTCCCAAACTAGAATTAAATAGTTGCAAAGATAGAACCACACAGTAGACCCAAGCATGTATCAGATAAGTACTTGCAACACAGTATCACGTTGATTCCTTGTATGAAAATTGTATGTATGTAGTACAGCATAGAAAACGGGCGAGCATACTTTTCCCCCATGTTTGTAAATGTTTGTGAAATAGTATAAGCATAAAAAGGGGCCACGAAACTCACTTGTTAAGTGGTAAGTATGAAAGGTCGAGATTTCCAACAGTTGAATGCAATGATCAGTCAAACACCTATTGACAGTTATGTTCAAGCATTAATGATATGTATAAAGCGTATAGTGATGTTTGGTCGGTTCGGGTTGTATCGGTTCGGTCGTGGGTAGCACACACACAAGCGGACACACGCATCATCAGACACACGACGGGACCAGACGCTCGACCCACGTTCCATTCATACGAATCAACCTTCAATCGTGCGAATTAGCTACTTTCGTGCGATTGAACCTTCATTCGTGCGATTGGGCTCAGTCGCACCACACAACACACCCATTCGCACGACCCAACCTCCATGCGCACGAATCAACCCTCAATCGTACGAATTAGCTACTTTCGTGCGATTGAACCTTCATTCGTGCGATTGGACTCCAGTCGTGCGAAACACGCACAATCGCATTCACTCAGTCGGTCACCTGACTCAATCGCACACAATCATCCACACGCATGACTCAATCGCATACAGACACCCTGTCGCACGACTCAGTCGCACGACGTGCCTAGTCGCACAACTCAGTCGCACGATCGACTTAGACGCATGATTCAGTCGCACGACCCACTCAGTCGCACGGCTCAATCGCATGACAGACCCAGTCGCCCGAACTGCAGAATCGCGACTGTGGTCGGGCTGAGCAGCCCCCGAGCTGCTCTAACGCAGGTTTTATACCACGAGGACCTCCAGAAACACTCAACAAACATACACAAACGTGAAACACAAGCAGAAAGACCTCACACGCACCCACTCAACCTCATGTGCTCGGATGAACCCGAGCACCCGAAACCCTAGAAATCGCAGTAGTGAAATCGAACCAAAAACGGGTTGAACAAGGTTGTCTACCTGCTAGGAACGCGTACACACGATGATGCCCAAGATTTGATAGTGAAAACGCGACAAACGTGACGATTTTTGGTGCTAAAACGAGAGAAAAAGTGGAGAAAAGGTTGAAGGTGAAGAAGATGAAGATGAGGAGAAATGGCTGGAAATGGGGCTTATATACCCAGCCCAAGTTTGCAAAATTACAAGTTTAGTCCCTGCACTTAACCCTCGAGTTTCCCAAAAATTTGTTTCGGTTGTTTACGATCTTAAAATGTTCGTTATATTACGGTTAAAAGCGTATTTATTGGCATTTGATAGCCTAAAATGGTTTTATTGTGACAATGGTCGAAATTAAAAATGATATATTTGGTGGTAATGGTGATGAAGTTTATAAAAGTTTATGCTTAACACACGTTCTCGAAGGAAGTACAGGCACAAGGGAAAAATAAGCAGACATGACTCCGTAAAGCAGGAGTTCATGAAGAAAAGGAAGATTTATTTAAAATATTTCCATGTTATTTATGTCGTTCGATGGACCTTGAGGTGACGGATGTCACAGTATCCCCCAGTTGAGAGAGTTTCATCCCGAAATTCAGCTGGAGTTAGGTCCAAGAGTGTCATCCACGAATAAGTGTGGGTATTTGAGTTTCATTTGATCTTCCCGTTCCCATGTAAACTCTGGCCCTCGTTTCGAATTCCACCTTACGCGAACAATTGGTATTTCACTGCGCTTCAATTGTTTGACTTTACGATCCATGACCTCAATGGGTTCCTCAATGAAATGAAGCTTTTCGTCGATTTTGATATCGTCAATGGGTATGAAGAGATTCGTCAGCCAAACACTTCTTGAGGTTCGACACATGGAAGGTATCATGCACACCGTTGAGTTCTTGTGGTAACCTTAATCGGTAAGCCACTGGACCAATTCTTTCTGTAATCTCGAATGGTCCCACGTATCTTGGGGCTAACTTCCTTTTTTTCCAAACCGAACAACCCCTTTCCAAGGAGAGACTTTGAGTAACACTCGGTCCCCAACGTTGAATTCTAGAGGCTTTCGACGATTGTCGGCGTAGCTCTTTTGGCGATCTCTAGCGGCTTTCAGTCTATCTTTGATTTGGAAGATCTTGTCGGTTGTTTCCTGGATGATCTGGACCTGTTAGCTGACTTTCACCAATCTCGGCCCAACAAACGGGTGATCTACACTTCCTTCCGTACAACGCTTCGAACGGCGCACACCAATGCTTGTGTGGTAGCTGTTATTGTATGAGAATTCAATCAATGGCAAATGAGTATCCCAACTACCACCAAAATCGATTACACACGCTCTCAGCATGTCTTCTAACGTTTGTATGGTTCGTTCACTTTGGCCATCTGTTTGAGGGTGATAGGCGGTACTCATGTCTAATCGAGTGCCCATTGCTTTCTGGAGTGTTTGCCAAAATCGTGAAGTGAATCGGCCGTCACGGTCGGAGATGATCGACACCGGCACTCCGTGTCTTGTCACGACCTCTTTAATGTACAATCTCGCCAACTTGTCCATTTTGTAGTCTTCTCGGATTGGCAAGAAGTGTGCTGATTTCGTCATTCGATCCACTACGACCCATATCGAGTCATGCCCGTTGCTTGTTTTAGGGAGTTTGGTAATGAAATCCATGGCTATATTCTCCCATTTCCACTCGGGAATTTCAGGTTGCTGTAATAATCCTGATGGTTTCTGATGTTCAGCTTTAACTTTCGAGCATGTCAAGCATCTGCTGACGTACGTGGCAATGTCTTTCTTCAGGCCTGGCCACCAGTACAGATCTTTGAGATGTGGTACATCTTGTCTGCGCCAGGATGAATAGAATATCGTGTCTTATGTGCTTCATCCATGACCAAGGTACGTACACCTCCCCACTTGGGTACCCATATACGGTCCACGAAGTACTGTACGCCATCGTCCTTGCACATCAGTTGTTTATCCAACCCTCGGAATTCTTCTCCGCAAGGTTTTCTTCTTTCAACGCTTCACTTTGCGCAATTTGGATCTGAGCTTTCAAATTTGTTTGAATGGTTAATCCAAAGCTCGAGCACGTAGTGGTTTCACGCGTTCTTTGCGGCTTAGAGCATCAGCCACCACGTTAGCCTTCCCCGGATGATACGGATTTCACAATCGTAGTCACTAAGAAGCTCTACCCAACGTCGATGTCGCATATTGAGTTCCTTCTGATCCAGAATATGTTGAAGGCTTTTATGATCTATGTATACGATGCATTTGGTTCCATACAGGTAATGCCTCCATATCTTAAGTGCGAATACTACAACGCCCAACTCAAGATCATGAGTCGTGTAGTTCTTCTCGTGCACCTTAAGTTGTCGCGAAGCGTAGGCGATCACCTTATCTTTCTGCATTAGTACACATCCCAATCCTTGATGCGAAGCATCACAGTACACCACGAAATCATCAGTTCCGTCTGGAAGGGACAATATCGGTGCATTGCACAACTTATCTTTCAGTGTTTGGAACGCCGTTCTTGCGCATCTCCCCAATCGAACTTCTTGTCTTTCTGAGTCAGCAATGTCAACGTTGAGCGATCTTTGAAAAGTTGTGATGAAACGACGATAGTATCCGGCCAATCCTAAGAACTGCCGTATCTCTGAAGGTGTCTGGGGTGTATCCCATTTCTTTACCGCTTCGATCTTGCCGGGATCTACATGAATCCCGTCTTTGTTAACCACATGACCCAAAAACTTCACCTCTCGCAGCCAGAATTCACACTTCGAGAGCTTGGCGAAAAGTTTCTTCTCTTAACAGTTCCAGAATAGCCCGAAGGTGTTCTTCATGGTCTCCTTCGATCGAGAGAGTAGATAAGTATGTCGTCGATGAATACGATCACAAACTTATCCAAGTAAGGTTTGCACACTCGATTCATCAAGTCCATGAACACAGCTGGGTGTTAGTCAATCCAAACGGCATGACCAAGAACTCATAGTGCCCATAACGAGTTCTAAATGCTGTCTTCGGTATATCCTCCTCGAAAACTCTTAGTTGGTGATATCCAGACCGAAGGTCGATCTTGGAAAAATACGAAGCTCCTTGTAACTGTCGTCGATCCTGGGGAGAGGATACCGATTCTTCACAGTTAATTTGTTCAACTCACGGTAATCGATGCACATACGGAACGACCCATCCTTCTTCTTGACAAATAACACTGGTGCTCCCCAAGGCGAGTGACTCGGCCGAATAAAACCTTCTCCAGTAGTTCCTGTAACTGACTAGATAATTCTTGCATTTCAGACGGTGCCAACCGATACGGTGTCTTTGCTACCGGTGTAGCTCCAGGAACCAAATCAATACGAAATTCCACTTGTCGTGGAGGAGGCAAACCAGACAAGTCATCTGGGAATACATCTGGGTAATCCCGCACTATAGGGATATTTGTCAATTCCTGTTCCTCCTCCTTCTTTTCCACCACATGAGCCAGAAAGAGTAGCACTGTTTTCGTAAACTCCGACGTGCTTTCATGCAGGAAATAAGCTTTAAGTTTCTCCCCGGTCTTTCTCCTTGAATTCTGAGTACTCCCCCGTCT
Organism: Flaveria trinervia; assembly: GCA_025506515.1. Lineage (NCBI taxonomy): Eukaryota > Viridiplantae > Streptophyta > Magnoliopsida > Asterales > Asteraceae > Flaveria > Flaveria trinervia. Next base: position 44,814,104 of record CM046445.1, read on the forward strand.
GACATAGGGATTCGCACTACCTTGTCTCGACAGACAATCTCTGCCCTGTGTTCGACAACCAATCCATTCCCACAATCACATCGAAACTTCCTAGCTCAAAGGGTATCAAGTCTATATCGAAGGTGTGGTCCTCTAATATTATCGAGCACTTTCTAATAATTTCATCGGCCTGAACAATCCTACCGTTGGCCATTTCTACAGAGTAGCTGGTTTCTAGCCTACTAGGGCTCAAATCAAGCAATTGCACAAACTCAAAAGATATAAAGCTATTGTCTGCTCCAGTATCAAACAGTATAGATGCAAAGTGATTATTGAGTAAGTGCGTACCCGTGACAACATTCGGGTCCTGGCGAGCATCGTTGGCTCCAATGACGAATGCACGTCCCCGTGCTGTATTCCCCTGATTGGTCGGGCCTTGATTTCCAGCTATAGCCATCACTTGCTGCTGGTTGTTTCCTTGTTGACCCGGTGCCTGATTTAGCCTGGGGCACATGTTTCGGTAATGATCGAGACTTCCACACTCATAACAAGCCCTTGCATTCCCAGCGGGGTTAACCGCGTTGACCGGTGCAACCATATTCGGCGTTGTTCTGCAGTCTCTTGCAAGATGCCCCGGCGTCTACAATTCGCGCACACCCGGCACTGCGTTCCTGGGGGATGATGATAATTGCACTTGTCACATTTGGGGTGCGGACCCACATACTCTCGCCTGCTCTGCGTCATTGCCACAAAGTTTCTGGTTGTCTTGGCTCTTTTATCAAACTTCCCGGCACTCGACCGGCTCGTTTCCCCAAAATCCTTTCTCTTTTCTGCTCCTCTACCCAGAACTCCCGTTCTCACATTTCATCAGTCAAAGCGCCAGCCTTTAGAATCGTGCTCTGAATAGTAGGAGGAGCGGTAGCGGTTACCATGCCGGATTTGAGGGCAATTTGTCCCCAAATGTACCTCTCTATCCTTTTTGATTCCGGGGTGACTAGATGCGGAACCAACCTTGCTAGCTCATGAAAACGATCGGTGTAGGCTGCGTGCCCAGCCCCCACCATGGCATGATTCCAGAACTCATGCTCAAGTTTTTGCATCTCATTAAGAGGACAGTACTCCTCGGTGATTAGGGCCTTGAACTCATCCCACGACATTTGCATCACGGATTCTCTCCCCTAGCCTGAATCTGAGTGTTCCACAATGTCAGTGCCTTGCCCTGTAGTGAGCAAGTGGCGTACTTAATTCTTTGGCTGTCGAGGCATTCGCTGATGTCGATCACGGCCTCCATCTTTTCAAGCCATCTGGTCAGAGCTATGGCTCCACCTTTGCCATCAAACTCTCGTGGTTTACAAGCCACGAATTCCTTGTACGAACATCCCCGTCTAGTATTAACAACCCCGGTCTCGTTAACAATTACAGTTTCGTTACCGGCTGTACCACCATTTCCGGTCTCCTGATTGCTTTCATTCCCAGTCGGGTTATCGTTATCCTCATTATCATTGCCACCGTCCCGTGGGGGTGAGAATTATGAAGAGCATCACTCACTTGGGCCACGATTGTCAGAATTAGTACGGCTAGTTGTTGAGCGATCAGGGCTGCCATATCAGTGTTCCCTGTTCCTTGATTGTTACTGGCAGGAGCATCACTTGTTCTCGGGGTTCTTCCCCTGCCTCTGCCTCTGCCTCTACCTCTTGGGGTTTCAATTCCGCTACTATTACTGCGAGTAGATCTTCGAGGCGGCATGTTCTATTCATAAAAGAGGTAACATGCAAGCTTTAGTCACCATAAGATACACAAGTATGCCGTTTATTAAGTTCCAATGTTCATGTTCCGGTTGTCAAGATCACCATGCAGCCCATATCAAGCATATTCTCGGTATATCGGTGATGTTATATATAGGGTTCCCCGCAGCGTTCCCACCACACCCACGATGTACCGAGAATGATGCCCGATCCGGTTACATGACATCCGACTTTCCTTTACATCATATCCATAATAATCCATCAAGTCAACTGAGAGCCCAAGCATGTAATCACGTATAGTCTGGTGGAGGTTGCCTATCTCGCATCCTTAAAGGACACAGACATAGCCTCCTCGGGTCGGTCTCAGTATCCAAGGTTAAGAGCAGTATCTGATCTGTGAAGATCTCTTCGGGTCCTAATGCCCGAATTGGTTATGATAACTTGGCGCGCAGAGGGAACGGAAGATCTAATAGGAGCATCCATAAAAGAGTGAGCACAAGGGCTCTCTCATAGGGCGAAAAGATTCACGAAATAGATAGATAACAAACAAGTAATGAGGAACACGTATGAGATACAAAATGCACACAACCCTGGCATGCAATCTACATGAAGGTTCCTAGGTTATAGTCTAGGTCAAGTGTATTGCCTAATTCTCTATAACCAATGGCTCTGATACCAGTCTGTCACACCCCCGCTAAGAGCGGAAACACGGGGTTGCGACGAGACGGGAATCGTCATAACACATGGTGAGCGATAGAGATGCAATAATAAAATGATGACAAGCGTGTCATGACGACACCCGACAACAAGGGGACTTGTGTCGTGTATAGTCAATGTTCACGACAACATAGCCATATGCATAACAGGATAAACGATTCACATAATCACATAAAGATGAAATTGTAATGTAAATTCCCACAACCCGGGAACAAGTTTCAAAAGATTGTAATTGTTTACATAATTCAACATTGTTCAAAGTAACAGTTTGTCAAACATGTTTAGTCCAAAAATGCATCCTAGGGTCTCCACTAAGGCAGCACACCTAGAACCTCAGCTAGCTTGATCACCTGAAAAGATATGCTCAAAATGGTCAACAAAATTGTTGGTGAGCTCGCAGGTTTAAGTAATAAAAGTGTAAGTGATGCTGTATAAAGTAAATGATATGGAATACCGTGAATACAGTTATATACACAAGTAAAATCACATGACATGAGCTTTGCAACCAAACCTAGCGACGTACACAAAGAAGTTGTCGGCGTATATTCACCCAAGACCCGTACCTGGCTATTGTTGGTATTAACTAGTATACCAACACGAGGGTGGGGGTGTCAACCCAGTAGTACTACCAATACCTAACCGTCGGTTCCCAAACTGGAATTAAATAGTTGCAAAGATAGAACCACATAGCAGACCCAAGCATGTATCAGATAAGTACTTGCAACACAGTACCACGTTGATTCCTTGTATGAAAATTGTATGTATGTAGTACAGCATAGAAAACGGGCGAGCATACTTTTCCCCCATGTTTGTAAATGTTTGTGAAATAGTATAAGCATAAAAAGGGGCCACGAAACTCACTTGTTAAGTGGTAAGTATGAAAGGTCGAGATTTCCAACAGTTGAATGCAATGATCAGTCAAACACCTATTGACAGTTATGTTCAAGCATTAATGAGATGTATAAAGCGTATAGTGATGTTTGGTCGGTTCGGGTTGTATCGGTTCGGTCGTGGGTAGCACACACACAAGCGGACACACGCATCATCAGACACACGACGGGACCAGACGCTCGACCCACGTTCCATTCGTACGAATCAACCTTCAATCATGTGAATTAGCTACTTTCGTGCGATTGAACCTTCATTCGTGCGATGGGCTCAGTCGCACCACACAACACACCCATTCGCACGACCCAACTCCATGCGCACGAATCAACCCTCAATCGTACGAATTAGCTACTTTCGTGCGATTGAACCTTCATTCGTGCGATTGGACTCCAGTCGTGCGAAACACGCACAATCGCATTCACTCAGTCGGTCACCTGACTCAATCGCACACAATCATCCACACGCATGACTCAATCGCATACAGACACCCTGTCGCACGACTCAGTCGCACGACTTGCCTAGTCGCACAACTAAGTCGCACGATCGACTTAGACGCATGATTCAGTCGCACGACCACTCAGTCGCACGGCTCAATCGCATGACAGACCCAGTCGCCCGAACTGCAGAATCGCGACTGTGGTCGGGCTGAGCAGCCCCCGAGCTGCTCTAACGCGGGTTTTATACCACGAGGACCTCCAGAAACACTCAACAAACATACACAAACGTGAAACACAAGCAGAAAGACCTCACACGCACCCACTCGACCTCATGTGCTCGGATGAACCCGAGCACCCGAAACCCTAGAAATCGCAGTAGTGAAATCGAACCAAAAACGGGTTGAACAAGGTTGTCTACCGCTCACAGTTTCGCTGGACTGCAAAATAACATAAATCTAAATACATACAAAAGGAAACTAACAAAAGACCTATTACAATCAAAAGTAAACAATCTAAACTAAGGTGAGTCCAACCTATACATGATCTTCAATACTCCCCCTAGGTTGGAACTCACCACCTTCACTCATCTTCAGCATCAGTATCCTCCATTGCCCTAGATTTGTCTTTAACATCTCCTGCAACACCTTCCTTGAAGCTTCAGCACATGATTCTCCATGCTCTCTGCCTGCCTCACGAGCCCCTTCTGGATGAGCACTAACCTGCTCAAACTGCCTGGCCAAATCTAGTATATCCATGTTTAGATCATCTTGGGCCCTTACTCTCTCTGCTAATCTCTTCACCTCAGCCATCACACCTCTGATCTTATTTGCCATAGTCATAAACAGACTGCCTTTTTTCCTTGTCTCATCCACACCTGCTTTGATATGATTCTCGCACAGAACCAACAGGTCTTCATCACATAAGCTAAAAAGTTCCATCGAATGAAAGACTTTGAACTCAGCATCATTCTTCACTCTAATAATTGCCTCCCCTGTATTGTTATCATAAAACCACTTTTCAAAGTTCTGTAGTTGTTGGGGGAGGGGGCTGCCAGTCTGACCCTGTTTACGGTCTTTGGGGGTTTCACCCTTAGTACAATCCTTCCCTTGCCAATCTCCCAATCCTTATCTCTTTTTGATCGTTTCCTCTTAGGCTTCATGTATCTGAAAGACTCAAAGTTGTCATTTAGACCACTCTGAATCTCTTTCTCCAAAAGTGTGGCTCGTTCGCTCAGATTTGCATTTAGTAATGGTAGAGCCACCAACTGCCTAAGATCCCATTTAGGCAAGGTCTTGAATGTCTTCCTCTTATGCATGTTGCTAATTCCACCCCCTCTCCTCTTTATCATGAAGATTTAGAGGTCGGGGTTATAACACCAGCTTATAATCCTCTTATCAGCCTCTTTCTTACTCAACCCTTCCATATGTTGGAAAAGGGGAGTTATTTCTTCTAGCTCCTTCTCTTTAACAACCCATCAGCTTTATCCATCTCAAATACATCTTCATCATCCTCTCCCTTCTTGGCTACATAAATCAATGGCCTCTCATCAACTTCATAGAATTCTAGTTCAGAATCATAATATACTAGTTGTTCATCATCCTCTTCTTCATCAACTAGTATCTTTTCTTTCTCACTATCTCAGTCCACCAACTTCTTCCTCACCACCTCTTCTCTAACTAGATCCTTCTCAACTTCAAGTCCCATGTTTATAAACCCAGCCTCCAGAATTTCATCTTCATTCTCCCTTCCTGCATCTTTATTTCTTACTTCACAATCTTCAACACCAGTAGTTGCTGCACCAGATGTGCCTTCTCCTGCCCTAGATGAATTACCCACGTTCAGGAATGGGTATTTTGAAGTATCAGTCAAATCATCTAACTCAAATTGAGTTAGTTGATTAGGCAGGCCAGCAGCAGCTTTCAGTTGGGCAATCTCCTCAAACACTTTCTTCAACAGACAATTTTGATCAACAAGCATCTTTTTCATTCCCTCTATCACCTCATCTTTTTTCTTCTCCTGTATATCTTGGTTGGTGAGTTTGGTCTTTATCATGCTCAGTTCATTTTCTAGAGAACTGTTAAGGTTATGAATCATATCTTCATCTAAATTTCCTCTTTCTTCCTTCCTCTGAGTTTCAATGAATGTTTGATGTCTCTGTTTAGTTCTCTCTTTGAATCTACTATATCAGCTTTCTTCTTTGATCTCTTCTCCTTTTCTATCCTTATCTCTTCAGCTCTTTCATTTATTTCTTCTTCAAAATCATAATCTTTCTCTTTAGCATATCTCTTTGTCTTCTTGGTTGCATCAGATTGTTGTGCCCTGGTTCTTCAGCTCTTTTATTCTCAGATTCATCCACCCGTCTAATATAGTTCCATCTCTCAAGTGGGTACATTTTTCCCATGGATTGGTGATTTTCCCACTGAAATCATGTCTGATAGCACAACAATCAACAAAAATACAAGGATTCATTTGTACTAGCCTTTTCACCTCCCCGTGTTTTGGCACATTTGGTATTAGGTCGTCAAAGATCATTTGAAGAAATTGAGGATACAACAGCCATTTATCCTTCTTCAAGGCCATTGCATTCTCTGCCATGCAAGCAAATATCAATCTCGTAATGTTTGCTTTTTCCCCTCTGTAGCATAATACCATGGCTTTAGCCCATTCAATGTTCAGCCCATTTGATCCACGTTTATGGTGATCTAAGCACATAATGAAGACGTAGGCAATGAATCTCCATTCCTTGGAGAGAAAGGACTTCTTAATCTCTTTTTGTGAACCGAAAGTTGGCCCTTCATATCCCATGCTCCGGAAAGCTGTGAACACCTCTGTATCAGATATAGAAACCTCTTCTCCAAAATCCTCCTCTAGCCTTAGAATCCTTGACACTGTCTCTGTAGTAATGGTCACCTCATGCTCTAAGCCTTGGCGTGATCCTTTGGGTATTCCCTCTTGTATCATATTCTGCAGATCTCTAGAAGCCTCTAATGTGAAGATCATATATGGTGGTGGAATGAGATATAGCGTAAGCTATGGGAGATCTTTGCAACCACCTAATACAGTCTCTAAACTCAGCGGCTTTAGGATGTGTATCATCCAGAATGGTTGTGATATTGTTTCTTTCATCAAATTTTAAATTTACCATTTATACCTGAAAAACAAATGAAATACATTAGAATAAAGTATTAAGAATGAATACATAAAAATAAGAAAAGAATAAAGAATAATAATAAAAAAATAAAAATAATAATAAATTCGCTAGCCAAAAACATAGTTTCGCAAGATGAGATTTACTTTTGGAGGGCGAAAGTATAGTTTCACTTGCAAGAACCCACCAGTTTCGCCCAAATAGTGAGGTAGATTCGACAGGCCAAAACTATAGTTTTGGCACTGCGAAACTGAAAATTAGTCAGCGAAACTGTTAAGTTCGCTCAGACAGCATAACCTTACAGTTTCGCTGAGAAATTAAAAACTTTCGTTCAGTTTCACTGGACTATCGTTAGTTTCGCTGGAAGAACAACGAAGTTACCGAAGAGTCTCGATCAAATATACCCACAATGTGATATTATAAACAAGATTAAGTGATTGTTCTGAATTCGAGACTCACTTGCGAACTGGAATCAGCGATCAATCAGAATCAAAAACATAGAATCATATAAACGAATGAGAGGGTCACGGAAAAGCCTAAGGAACATCACAGATCGATAGTTCGAAAGTGAGAGTTTAATTTCGCAAAATGACTTAAATAGCTTATAGTTCCGCAGCAAGTGAAACTATAGTTTCGCCAGACGAGTCTGTAGTTTCGTTAAGCGAAGTTGCAATTTTGTCAGATGAAATTCAGGTCAAAAAGACATCGCACAAGATGGGAATGCTGAGCGAAATTGCAATTTCGTCTAGCAAAACAAACAGAGAAATTATACTTTCGCTACAAATTTTTTTAATATTAACAACAATAATTGAGATCAAAATTGATCAGAGATCACATCCTCAAGATATGTATTAGCACAGAGATGAATTTAGTCATCGACAGGCAATGAGATCATACCGATAACTAAATCTAATCACAGCCTTTGAATAAGTTTGAAATTCCCAAACAGATCAATAATGATTGCTGATATGTTTGTCCATTTAAACCCATGCCTTATCTTTTTCAACAAACAGCAGATGATTTGTTATGGTTCGATTAGATGCTTTAGAATTATAGGACCCCACAATCATTTGGCAAAAAAGCTCACCCAACCTCAGGATTTCTTGAATTTTGATACGAACTTAAGAACAAGTCTTGTACAGATCAGTGTAAGAGATAATCAATAGAATATTTCATTTTGTGATGAATTTATCGTTTAAATGATTTAATACATCTTAGATCAAGATGGTGAGAGCTCCAGGTCTATACTCACGTATTACAAAGGAGATCACCATTTAAATATGTGCCGATGAGAGCTCTAGGTCCGTACTACCCTACAGCAGAGGAGATCATCACTCCAGGTCAGTACTACCGTACAGCAAAGGAGATAAGCACAAGTACAAGACACATAAATACACAAGACATTATTCAAAGAAAAGACATATAAGATTGGAATTATGATGTAAAGATCAATTCTTAATCCAATTTTTGTAGGGACTTAGTTTTCGTGCAAGCCAAAATGATTGGGTAAATCCAGTTATCCTTAAGCATAAATTTAATTTAAATCAAAAAGATGTTGTCTACTTTATTTTTCAGGTTGAGTCTACCAAGCATATCGTTTAAAGAATCTATTTAATTTTCATTTATTTGAAAGTAAAATAAGATGTAAAGCAGAGAGCAGCATCAGTTCTATCATTTCTCATTTTAAATGCCAGTCATGCACAAACGAGCATATCCAGAAGATATACAAACATTTCTTGTCGTTTCAAATCCAATTCCCAGTTGATTTATTATTATAACTTATAAACACTCCCCCAAAGTTTTATTTTAGAAAAAACCCCCTTTATTTTTATTAAAAAATAAGAGAAAAGAAAAGAGGGTTAAAAAGATATTAGCCCTAGCATAGAGATCAATTCATAAAAACGAGGTTTATCAAATGTTTTTATGAAAAGATCTGCCTTTTGATTTTTAGTGTCAATGGGAATAATATCGATAAAACCCTTTTCCTATGTATCACGAATTGCATGAATCCGTGTTACGATGTGCTTGGTTCGAGAATGATGAATAGGATTTTTTGCAATCCCGATAGCTGCTTCGTAGTCACAAAAAAACGTGTGTGAAGAAAGTTGATTCCATAGTCAATCATCTGGTGTTGTATCCAAAGAACTTGTGAACAACAACTCGAGGCAGCAATGTATTCTGCTTCCCCTGTAGAGAGGGAAACAGTGGTTTGTTTCTTGCTCTGCCATGAGGCCAGACAATTGCCCAGGTATTGACAACCTCCAGTTACCGATTTTCTGTTTAACCTACAACCATTAGAATCACTGTCAGAATAAGCATGTAAATCAAAATTCCCACCATAAGGATACCAAAGACCTAAATGAGAGGAGCCTTTGAGATAATGAAAAATTCTCTTGATAGCTTTTTCATGAGACTCTTTTGGGGCCGACTGGTATCGAGCACAATATCCGATAGAAAAAGTGATGTCAGGACGACTTGCAGTAAGATACATAAGGGAACCGATCATAGATCTGTAGAGATGAGGATCAACAGGTTTCCCATTTTCATCAGGAGTGAGACACGTTTGAGCAGTAAAAGGAGTCATTTCAGGAGACACGTCATCCATCTTGAACTTCTTCAACATTTCTTTAATATACTTTTCCCGATGAATGAGAATGCCTTTTGGTTTTTGTTCCACTTGTAGTCCAAGGAAGAAGCACATTTCTCCCATCATACTCATTTCAAACCGATTACGCATCACCTCTTCGAACTCCCGACATAATTGTGAATTGGTGGAGCCAAAAATAATATCGTCGACCTAAACTTGGACAAACAACATTTCACCATTCACTTCTCTCTTGAATAGAGTCATATCGATGGTGCCACGAGAGAAACCATTGCTTAAGAGGTACTGTGTTAGGGTCTCATACCAGATCCTAGGTGCCTGATAAAGACCATAAAGAGATATGTCAAGCTTAAAAACTTTATCAAGAAAATCAGGATCCTCAAAGCCTAGTGGTTGGCACACATATATCTCCTCATCAATGTCTCCATAAAGGAAAGCACACTTGACATCCATCTGATAGACTGTGAATTGTTTATGAGCAGCATGAGCAAGAAAAATCCTTATTGCTTCAAGACGGGCGACAGGAGCAAAAACTTCAGTATAGTCTATCCTTCTTCTTGAGCAATTCCTTGTACAACCAACCTTGACTTGTTACGCACCACAACACCATGATCATCTGGTGTGTTCTTAAAATCCCATTTCGTACCAATGGGCATTTGTTTGGAGGTAAGTCAACCAAAGTCCATACTTTGAGTTTTCTGAATTGTTGAAGCTCCAATTGCATTGATATCACCTAGCAGGGATCCTGGAGAGCTGCATGCATGTTTTTTGGGACAATTTGAGAGATTAGCAGAGAGAGTAAGGGCCCAAGATGATCTAAACATGGATATACTGGATTTGGCTAGGCAGTATGAGCAGGCTAGTGCTCATCCAGAAAAGGCTCGTGAGGCAGGCAGAGACCATGGATAATCATGTGCTGAAGCTTCCAAGGAAGGTGTTGCATGAGATGTTAAAGACAAATCAAGGACAAAGGAGGATACTGGTGCTGAAGATGAGTGAAGGTGGTGAGTTCCAACCTAGGGGGAGTATTGAAGATCATGTATAGGTTGGACTCACCTTAGTTTAGATTGTTTACTTTTGATTGTAATAGGTCTTTTGTTAGTTTCCTTTTGTATGTATTTAGATTTATGTTACTTTGCAGTCCAGTGAAACTATGAGCGAAACGATAGTTTCGCTCACAGTCAGCTGATTGTTTGCTCGGTGAAACTATTGTTTCTGCCGGGCGAAACTATAGTTTCGGCAGAACAGTTTCGCTGACAGCGAAACTATCTATGAAACTAAGACTACTATATATAGATTTTGATGATTCTCGTTGTGGGTAAGCTTGCAAAACCCTAATCGTTAATTGTTGTTGCAAGTTACCTTTTCAAAGCAGTTATTACATAGAAGTATCATTATGATTAATGTATTGATTGTTATGATATTCATTGTCTTATTTTGAATGAGTTCTTATTGTGTTCAATCTTCTTTGCTCATTGTGTTTAGTTTGTGTATTTGATATTAAACAATTCTTCATATCATTTGCATTATTATACGATCAAATGGACCAACAAAATCTCTTTAACATACTTCTCCCTCATGAGAATGCCCTATGGCTTTTGTTCCACTTGTAATCCAAGGAAAATGCACATCTCCCTCATCATGCTCATTTCAAAGCGACTATGCATCACCTCCTCAAACTCCCGACATAATTGAGAATTGGTAGAGCCAAAAATAATATCATAAACATAAACTTGGACAATCAACATTTCACCATTCACTTCTCTCTTGAATAAAGTCATATCAATGGTACCACGAGAGAAACCATTGCTTAAGAGGTACTGTGTTAGGGTCTCATACTAGATTCTAGGTGCCTAATGAAGACCATAAAGAGTCTTGTCAAGCTTATAAACTTTGTCGGGGAAATCAGGATCCTCTAAACCTAGTGGTTGACACACATATATCTCCTCATCAATGTCTCCTTAAAGGAAAGCACACTTGACATCCATCTAATACACCTTGAACTGTTTATGAGCAGAATGAGCTAGAAAAATTCTTATTGCTTCAAGACGGGCGACAGGAGCAAAAACTTCAGTATAGTCAATCCCTTCTTCTTGAGCAAATCCTTGCACAACCAATCTTGATTTGTTACGCATCACAACACTATGATCATTGAGTTTGTTCTTAAATACCCATTTCGTGGCAATTGGGCATAAGGAAGGTCAACCAAAGTCCATACTTTGAGCTTTCTAAATTTTTGAAGCTCCAATTGCATTGATTCCACCCAGCAAGGATCCTGGAAAGCTGCATGAATGTTTTTCGGAACAGTTTGAGAGATAAAGCAAGAGAAGAGACAAATATTAATCAAATCAGATTGACTTTGCGTCCGTACTCCATCAGTGATAGATCCAATAATGTTATCATGAGGATGATCCTTCAATGTTTTGAAATCAGTGGATAAAGGCAAGTTGTTTAGAGATGATTGGCTGAAAGATTGTGGATGAGTAGATGGGGGTGAGAGAGATGGTACAGGCTGTGGTGAGATAGATGTTGGTGATAAAGGAAGAGATGTTGAAACAGGTGGAGGTGAAAGATCAAATGATGATAAAGATGATGCAACATCAACTGACGTGGCATCATTTGCTGAAAAAGTGGAATGGACTTGAGGAATGACAGGTAATGGAGTTGAATAAATGATATTTGTTTGAACATTTGAGATGGACGCATCATGATTGAAAACTGGAAGATTACAAGAATTAAACAAAGTATTGGAGTCAAAGAACCATGCTAGTTCAGATCGAACATCAGACGAGTTAGACTCCTGCCAATCAACATAGAACGACTCTTGAACAATACATGTTCTCTTGTTATATACCCGATAAGCCTTTGAGAAGAAGAATAACCGACGAAGTAATACTCATCAGACATGGCACCGAATTTTGTATTCTGGGATTGAGTATTCAAGAGAGTGCATGAACAACCAAATGGTCGAAAGAAGTCAATTAAAGGTTTTCGTTTATGAAAAAGTTCATAAGGAGTCTTCATTTTGTCCTTGACTATCAACATCCGGTTTAGAACGTATGAAGCACAGTTTACCGCTTCAGCCCAAAAGATAATGGGTAACGATGATTCTATCAGCATTGTGCAAGCGGCTTCAATAAGGGTGCGATTCTTTCGTTCAGCTACACCATTCTGTTGACGCGTCCTTGCAGCACTAAATTGTCTCATAATTCCCTTTTTAGCACAGAACAAATCAAGAATTTGATTTTTGAATTCAGTACCGTTGTCACTTCTCATGGCCAGAACCTTTCTCTTGCTTATTGTCTCGATTGAAAGTATTAACTTCTGTAATTCCTCAGCAACCTCTCCCTTGGGAGCGAGAAATCTCACCCAAGATACCTTGAGAAATCATCTGTTACAGCAAGACAGAAAGATTTTTTAGCAATTGATTTAACACTGTTGGGCCAAACAAATCAGTATGTAATAACTCGAGAGGACAAGTTATGCTATTTTCAAGTTTGGGCTTGTGTGGTTTCTTTTGTTGTTTGCCCTTGGCACATGTCATACATTTTTCGTTCACAGAGAAATCTTTTAAAGGAAGTCCTCTAAAAAGATTTTTTTGACTAATTTGTTTATTATTTTAAAATTAACGTAGCACAATCGGCGATGCCATAACGGAGACTCAAAAGTGGAAGCTTTGGAAAGAAGACAGGTGCCAGTAGACTTTGACTCCCTTGAATTCATATCAAGAAGATATGTATCATGCTTTCGTGGAGCACGCATAAGTACTAATTCTTCTAGAATATCAATCTTAGATTTTAAAAGTAGACATTCATCAGATTTAAACAAGACCGGATTATCTTTATCGCAGATTTAAGAGACACTCAAGAGATTAAACACAAGCTCACAGACATATTTAACTTTCTCCAAAGTTAAAGAACCATTGGATACTTCTCCTTGACCAATCATCTTTCCACCTTTTTGTCGCCAGCAAAAGCTACATAACCTCCATTTATAATCCGATGATTGGTCAACAAATCTTTCAGCCCTGTCATATGTCTGGAGCATCCACTATCCACATGTCATACACTGTTTACAACCTTAGTGGATGACTCATGCAACCATATAAAGAACAGATTAACCAGGTGAGATAGGAACCCAAGTTTGAACAATTTTGGCTTTAGGAGAAACAGATTTCTTACAAAAAAAATTATTAACTAATTTTGTTGATTTATTTCCAAAAGAATTCCTATTAACATGACAATGATGTAGTGTAGGACAATTCTTGACTAAATGATCCTCTTGGCCACACTTGAAATAGTGTGGTTTTTGTCTAGGTCTGTTATGTAATGAGATAGGAATGTGATCAATGTGAATTTCCTCATCACATTCAGACACATTAGAACCAATGTCACTTATGTCTCATACATGCAACGAGGTCTGTATTTATGTGAACAAGAATTATTATTTATAGAGGTAGATGAATGATCATCCGAAGTACAAGTAGTACTAGTACCACTTGTGCTAGCTTCAGATCAAGTTGCTGCTCTTTCATCTGATAAAGAAATATTGTTGGAGTAAAAGATGGAATTAGAAGAGAAAAGAATTTGTCAAAATAATTAGTTTTATGTTTCTTGTTATTCTTTGTAGTGAGATCAGTTGCACCATTAACATAATCAGAACAAGAAACATCACAACAGTATACAGAATTTAAAGATGAAATAGAAACATCGTGAGAACATGATGAGACAGTGTCTGTTTTAGGTTCACTAGAAATAAAAACAAAATTTAAACTAGATTTATGATCTAAAACAGAATGCTGAAAATCAGGTGTACTAATACTAGTGCATCCAAGTCCACTCGTTGGTCCATAGTCATAGTCCTCATGAACATGCTTAGGATTAACACCCTCTAAACCTGCAGACATACTGTTAGTATATGTTTTGATCAAATTGTTAGAAGGATGAGGAACATGCATAAAAGAATAATAGTATGTACTAGGTGGAGGATAAACCTTAATATTTTCATATCCCAATCTCGTTTTAATCCTAGCTCCCCGTTGAGATTTACATAAATCATCATGTTTCATTCCTGAGATGGTCTATTTGTCTAACTTTGACTGAAGTTTACTTGTTTCAAATTTAGCAAGAGGAACTCTTTCAGTCAAAGTATTAATCTCAACATTTCTTTCCAAAACAATTTGTTTTAAGTGATCATTTTCTTTCAAGGCCTCATTTAGTTTAACAAAATATTTTGATTCATTGATTTCAAGTTCCTCATTAATTCTTTTTAAATCTTTCTCATTATCAATTAATAACCGATTAGCTTTATAAATCCCAAATAATATTATTTTGCAAGCAGAAGAATATATATATCCTGAATTACCTCATATGGAAGTCTCATCACCACCTTTTCTACTGCTAAGGCCTTTTCACATTGGCACACCGGAGTACTTGACTTGCTTTCCTCAACAGTGATAGTAGCATCATCATTTTCTTTTCCTTACTCAATGGATGGACTTCCTTCCTTCTTTAGTCCTTTAGATTTACCTTCTCTCATCCTCTCATCCTTCTTTTCTTTCTCTTTCATAGACAACTCAACCTCATCTTTGAATTTCTTGAATGGATCAAATTCATCTTCACAGTCTACCTTCCCCTCCCCTTTAACAATCTTAGCCACCAAAGCATGATTAATCTCAGCCCTTGTCTATTCAACCTCTGCACTCCAATCAAAGTTAGAAATCAAGGTAGTCTCTTTTTTGTGATTCATATCTTCCTTTTCCCTCGCAGTGGTTAATCGTGGAACTCCTAAATTACTGGAATTAGTGACGATTGGTGATGAACATTCACGTTAAAAATGTCCAAGTTGTTTACAATTGAAGCATCTCAGTTTGGACTTATCAAATCCCAGTTTTGAATTAGAGCTTTAGCCTCCGAAGTTCTTTCGCCCAGTGCGCTCCATAAATCTCCGAGCTCTAAGAGTCAACATTACTATTTGCCACTGAATGTCAGTTTCTTTTAGATCATCAGCATCTACCTGATACATATCCTCCATTGTCATTCCTTTCCCTTTCAACTCTCTAGCCACAAGGGCGTCATAACTTTTAACAAACATTCCAAAAAGAGCCATTGTTTCTGATGAAACTGAAGTTTCAACATTTTCCTTAGTATTAGCCTGATCTCTCCCAACGTTAACACGTCCTCCTAAAAAATTACTTGTATTAACTCCTCCTTGAGTTGATGTCTGCATTTGAGAGCTTGCACCGGATGACAGTAATGCAGCATTTTGAGTAAAACCAGATGTAGGCATCAGGGTCTGGTTAAATTCCCGTCTCTCCATGTCCAACTCAAAGGATTTAAGCTTATTGATGATATCCATCAGCTTGTAATCTGTGAAACCTCTTTCTTGCTTCAGCATTCTCACCTGAAGACTCCACTGAGGTGGGAGAGAGTCTAGTAGCTTGTTTACTTGTTCACTATTGGAAAGTTTTTCATCGTATTTCTTTAGGGTGCTTAAAACTGTCAAAAAGCAATTTGTGAGATCTGTGAGACTCTTATTCTTGTATCCTACAAAGGAATAGAATTCCTTCTCTGCTTGAATGCTCTTATCCTTCACCAGTTCATCATTACCATCATAAAACTCACATAGAGCATCGTAGAGGGACTTAGAATTTTATGCTCCGCAAATCGGTTGTAGATGCCTGGTGCCAGACAAAGAGTTAATGCTCTAAAAGCTTTCTGGTCACGATCGATCAGCTTCAAATCCTTTTCAATAAAAGTAGACGAGTCCTTATTTTGAGAGACAACATCACCAAAAGTGATAGTTGGTATGTGAGGACCAGAAATAATCAATTCCCATTGGTTGTGGTCAGTGTAAAAAAGAAAGCTTTGAGACATCTCTTCCAATCCTCGAAATTATCCCCGTTAATGAGTCTTAGTGGCCTATTAGGAGCAACACTTTCAATATCGGCAAGAGTGAGTGAGGTTAACTTTGACATGGTAGTTTTGCTAGGAATGAAGTAATTTCTGCAAAAGAAGAAACAATTTCACTGAAAATGATGCAGTTTCGTTGATAAAAGGTAAGTTCGCAGACAATTTTGCTGAGAAAGCTAGTATCACTGAGTTGCTGTCATTTCGCAAACAATTTTGGAAGCAGTTTCACTAGCCGAATGTCTAAAATAGCTTAGTTTCGCTGACAAGTTCGCATGAAACAAGATTGAACTTTCGTTCAATAATACTTTCTACAGCAATTTCGCTTGTTAAACCTCACAAGCACCAATGAACTTTCGTTCAAAGAAACTACTTTCGCAGAACAACAAGAAACAATCTCAATGATGATAACACCAATAGTTTCGTAGAAAGAATGTGTAGTTTCACTAAATGAACAACTAATTTCGCTGGATGAAGCCCTAAACCATTTTTCAACACGAAATCAATCTGAAATCATCAAAAACTCAATGGATTTGACATTTGATGATTAACAGAGCTTCCCCAACCAATAACCAGCAAAACTTGATCAAATTCCACGTCAAATACACACTAAGTTGAACTATAATTGATGAAAACTTGATATTGAACAAAAACAATCAAAAACTCAACAAATCATGAGCACTAAGGCTCTGATAC
Source organism: Flaveria trinervia (assembly GCA_025506515.1). Classification (NCBI taxonomy): domain Eukaryota; kingdom Viridiplantae; phylum Streptophyta; class Magnoliopsida; order Asterales; family Asteraceae; genus Flaveria; species Flaveria trinervia. The sequence goes on from CM046445.1 coordinate 44,831,227, forward strand.
CATATTGTTGGTCCGTTTGATCGATTTGTAGTACAAATGAGTTGTTGAATCGTTCAATATCAAATACAAACAATAGACAAGATGAACAAAGAAGATTAAGAACATAAACAATTCAATCAAGGTAAGACAATGATGATCAATACAATCAATAACAAAGCACAATGATATTTCTGTGAAATTACTACTTACAAAGGTAACTTGTAACAAGGATAAATTATTAGGGTTTTGCAAGATCAGCTAACAATGATAATGATCAAAAATATATATAGCAGTCTTAGTTTCGCAGATAGTTTCGCTGTCAGCGAAATTGTTCTCCTGAAACTGTAGATACATGTGTCCCTAGTTTCTGATCTTAATGTAATATCTTTGTATTGTCTTACACATATGTAATTGTAAGGGTACTTAATGAAATACAATATGTGGTTGTGCTTAATGTTGAATATTTCATTGGTTGGTATGTAATAACGCTTATTGACTTGACTATATAGGTTGTGGTTGTATAAATAATATCTAAATCAGTTAATGACTATGAAACATATTCAAATTTAATCATGTGAAGTTCTCATGCGATTGGCCCATGCTAATTGACCATATGCATGAACAACTTCATGCTAATGAACCAGTCATACGAATGAACCAGGAGACTAGATCAGTCGCATGATTGAAACATGAGATTGACTCAGTCGCACGACTGAACACTCAGTCGTGCGAATGGATCAACCGCATGACTCAATCGCATGACTGAACCATGCAAATGGTCCAGTTGCATGATTGAGAAACCATAACCTATAAATACCACTTCATTCGTGAAAAAACGAGACACTTCGAATATCTTGATACCCAGACGTACCCTAGCCGTCCAGAGACCTCTAGTAACTTGTTTCAACTTCAAAGATCGCAGTAGATCAATTGCTAATTGTTCTTAACATTTAGTTTCAATATTTAATTGATTCTACGTGCATTCTCATTGATTGGATCGCAAACCAAATAGGATTTCGCACTATTTGATTTGGTATACACATAAATCTTTAGCATTTGTCGAGTACACGATCCCTAACAAGTGGTATCAGAGCCTTGGCTCTAGAATTACGTGTGATTCAATCGTTTTGATATAAAAATGTGTTTTTACGCTCAAAAACACAATCTTTTGTGTCAAATAGGGTTTTAAACGTCTCCTAATGGTAAAGTTAAGTATTTTTCCGGCATACGGCAATTAGGTTAGCAAAAGTTCGAATTTTTGCATTCAAACACCTTATACCTAGAAATTTTCAAAATCCAGCAGGTTCAGTCACACGATTGACTCAATCGCACGACTAAGGTCATACGCATTCCCCATACACACGATTGGACTCGGTCGCACTTCCATTTGTCCGACTGAGAAGACTATTCGCATTGTTCATCCACATTAGTTCATTCGGCCGACTGAGTCATCCGCATTTGTTCAGTCGCACGATTGAACCATCCACATAGTTCAATCGCCTGAATAGCCCAATCGCACACCTTCATTCGCACTAATACAAAAGTTTGGTTTAAAGTTAAAGTTACTAGCAATGGAAGACCAATATTCAGCTTTCACAGCAGGGTGAGACTCACGTATACAAAACTTACTGCTACTGGAGAATGAAGTGGGGAATCACAACAAACCCCCAAAGCTAATCACGTTAGACGAATATCCACAATGGAAACAACTTTTCAAGATCTACTTAAACGGAGTAGATCCAAATCTATGGGAGTCTATAGAGTCGGGGTACAGCATGCTTGTAGGAGCTGATGGTGTCAAACTCACACTTGCTGGCATGACTGACGGACAAAAGGTGAAATACAATGCAGAGAAGAAAGTTTATGGTTTGCTTACTCAATCAATTCCGAAGGATATTTTCCATCAATTCTCAGAATATACACAAGCAAAGAAGCTCTGGGATGCATTGAAGAAACGGTATGACGGAAACGCATCATTGAAGGCCATAAAGGCTAAGGCTTTAAAGAAGGAGTTTGACAACTTCTCCTCGATGGGTAAAGAAAGCCTATATGATGTGATCGATAGATTCTACCACTTGATGAGTGAGATGCACACTCATGGAGTATCGACGTCAATGGAGGACAAAGTGTCCAACTTTGTAGACGGGCTGCTAGAGAAATAGGTATCATTTGTATCCAATCTCAGACAGAATGGTATGCTAACAAAGTTAGATATCAATGACTTCATTTTGAAACTGAGAGAAGAAGAACTGAGGATGAAGTACAGAGCTCAAAAGGTTTCTTATGATCAGAATCCAGTGCTGTACAACGCGACTCCTCAAGCCAAAACATCTGGAGCACATCTTCAGACAGCTTTTGTATCAAGCTCGTCTGGTCCTTCACCAACCTCTACTTCAGGGTCAGAAACATTAGGGTCGTCTGGTACCCAATATATCGCACCTGAAGCAAATGCAGCAAAGCCGAAGACCGAGAACTTCGGCAATGTGACAGTTGAGGTAGCTAAAGAGCACTTGATCTCTTAGCTGCGGTAGTCCACTCCTATGATGGACTAATTTCTGGAAAGATTGGGAACTGTCAACTGGCAGATAAGGATTATGAGCAGGTGGATGAGACAGAGCTGGAGAGGATAGACATAATGTGGGCCTTAGCCAGTGCAGTCCGGAGAGCTAAGAATTTGTCAAAAAGACAGGAAAAAATTTTATTGCGACTAAGGACACTACCTTTAGCTTTGACAACCAAGGTAACCTGCTTCAACTGCGGTGAGAAAGGGCACTTCAAAAGGGAGTGCGTGAAGCCAAAGAAGACTAGCAATGGGAATCCTTTCTCCTCCTTCAATCATCAGGAGAAACCCACTAGTAGTCCTACTTCATCAAGTAGGATCCCAAAGCCTTGACTACTCGTGATGATGAGGATAGGACTGGAGCTTTCGGTTTGTCTCACCGGAAATCCAATATCGCTAGTGTGGAGGATATCGATGATGACTTTGCTAGTGAAGGAGATATAGCAGTCGAACTTGCGATGTCAACATCAGAAGAAACTGCACTAGTGGTCACATACCTACCTGAAGAAGGGATACTACGATAACGTCAGAATCACCAGCTCCAAAACATCAAATCTGTATTGATGGCTAATTCTTCAGAAACCGCTCAGGTAAGTCTACTGACCAACTCTTCAATAATCAGCTTGTTCTGATTGTAAAAAATTTAGGGAAAGCATTGATTTAAAATTTTCTAGGTTATTAGATCATAATGATACTTAGTAAAGGACCTAGAACTATGCACTGAAGCTAACGGAGTTTTAAACAAAATGAGCATAGTTATAAAGAAAATAGACCTTTTGAACAAGAGCTTAGGGAAACAGAAGTTGTAGCCTTTAACCAAGCTAATGACATTAGGTACTATCTTAACTCCCTAGAGGACACTAAGAAACAAAAGGCAATTTTAGAAGTAGAAGTTCATTCCCTAAAACAAAACTACATAGTTGGACTAGTTCTTCACACATAGTCCAAAAACTTAGTGAGAGAGAGAACAATGGGGAGGATTAGGTTATAAAGTAGCTCCACCACCACCACATAAGATCTGATGAACACAAAATGTAAACCAGTTAATGATAATCCAATCAAGGATCATGTGGTGTCCACTCCTCTTGTAAGTGATCCAGATTCCGCATGTTCATCAAATGAATCTGGCACTAAACAAAGGAGCCACTTCAACGGCAAAAGGTAAAATGCCTTGTATTCTCTGGACAAAGAGTTTGAAAGGTTAGTATTAAGTCTGGTTCAACAACTATCAATCTGAACCTAAAAAGACCAATAATGTTAACCAATCACGTGCATCATGTCTAAGTCCAGAAAATAGAAAAGAAAAAGATGTTGAAAATGTTAAAGCAATTAACCTTGTTAAACCAGACAAACAATCTAAACAATCAGAGTCAAAACCCAAACAAAGTAAGGTCATCCGGGTGTCACATACATCTCTAGAAAAACAGTTAAACGTAAAGTCGAAAGCAAAGCTTGCTAAGTTGTGGAGAGTATGGACATATTACGTCTCATTGTCCTTACTATCAGACACGAGGAGGAAAGTTGAACTCCCTTAACCAAAAAACTAGCTCTTTTAAGAGGAACTCAGTGACGCCACCTAAAGAGATAGTGACCTAAAGCTTAACACATAGCTAGTCGTCAGTTTATCACAAAGGCCTTACACAAAGCTGGCTTGGAAGGAGAAATCAACCTTATTGTCTGATAATAAGAACAGAAGACATCTGAGCTTCCCTCACCCTCGAACAGTCAATGGGTAAATTTATGATGTGTGATACCTCTGGGAAACCTAAGCCAGTGAAGGCTTGGGTCCCTAACCTGAACTAATTATTTCAAATTGAATGTGCAGGGTGTTCGATATAATGCTTAACGAACATGTGGATTATAGACAGCGGAGCATCCAGGAAGATGACAGGGAATAGGGATCCCTTATCAAACGTCAAACAAATAAAAGGGCATGTTTCGTTTGCTAGAAACAAAGGTGGGTATATCACAGCTCAAGGGGAAGTTGGTAATCAGAAAGTGAATTTGACAAGGTAAACTACGTTCAACAACGTCAGAATAACTTGCTTTATGTTTCTCAAATTTGTGATAAAGACTTTAAGGTAGTGTTTGACAACAAGAAGTGTTATGTCTTGGAAAAGGACTACGTCATCCCGAAGGATCAAATATTAATGTCTGCCTCAAGATATAAGGACCTTTATGTCTTGGATCTATCAAAGGCCTCCACAACGGATCATGAAGTTCAGTGCTTCTTGTCAAAAGCTACTGAGAAGGAATCCATCTCCTGGCATAGGAGAATGGGACACATTAATCCACGGAAAATGAATCACTTGATCCAGAATGAACTAGTGAGAGGAGTCAACGTCAAAAACTTCCAACTTCCGGATTTCTGTGTTGCGTGCAAGAAGGGCAAACAGACGAATAAGTCTCGTAAGGAAAAGAAAGTTCATTCTATCGAGCTTCCTCTTTAACTTCTTCACATGGATCTACTTGGTCCCAGTCAGTACAAGAAGCATTGTAGGGGACTTCTACTGCTATGTAGTCACTGATGACTACTCAAGATTCACTTGGGTGATGTTTCTAAAATCCAAATCAGAAACATTTGAGTCATTCAAGGAGTTAGTAACTACTCTGTAATCCCTATAAAGTTGAAGGTACGTCAAGTGCGCTCAGAAAACGGAACCGAGTTCAAGAATCAATGGATGGAGGCTTACTGCAAGGAAAAGAGATTTGTGCATCAGTCCACTTCTGCCTACACTCCTCAGATGAATGACTTCGCTGAAAGTAAGAATTGCAGCTTGATAGAGACGGCACGGACGATGCTAGCCTCAAACTACCTATCCATCTGGAATGAAGCAGTTGCAAATGCATGTTATACAGTAAAATAGAGTTCTGGTAGTTAAATGCCATGGAAAGACATGCTACGAGTTACTACAACAACGTAAACCCAATCTAGAGTATCTCGAGCTGTTTGGCGCTTCTTGCACCCTACTGAAGAAGACTCAGGAGGGAAATTCAGTGAGAAGGCTGATGAAGGTATCTTTCTAGGATACACCATACCAAACAAAAGGGTCTACAACAACTCAACGGGTCAGGTAGAAGTATGGTGTAATGTTGATGTTCAGAGATACACCACACCACCGCTGGAAAAGGACCCGCCTTCTTTTTCGACTATGATAGATTCTTAAAGTCCTTCACATACCACTCTCCACTTCTGATGATGAGTTAGCTACAAAGATGATGTATGATGTTCTAAACACCACCTCAGGAATCTACATCATCTGAACTACAAGGCGATTCATCTAACAACTCAGGGGGAGCACTTGAAGATAGTGCCTCTTCCTCTGATGAAGAACTGTGGAGACTGATCAGAACAACCAGGAGCAACAGGTTCCCCCTACCGATAGTCCACAAGCATCTGACAGTGATGCCTCTGCGTCTTCAGAACCTCAGACTACTACTACCTCAGATACTGAACCGAATGTTCATAATCTTGATTCTGAGGTAGTTGTTCCAACCACTCCTGGATCACGACTAAATTGTATCATCCTTTGGATAATGTCATTGGAGATGTGAGATCAAGAGTTCAGACCATAAATTTGTTGTATTTAGCTGATTATGCCTCAGTGATGGAAAAGGGTTACATTAATGATGGTGCATATCGTTGCTTTATGTCTCAGTTTGATCCAAAGTATGTTAGTGAAGCCCTGAATGATAAGGCATGGGTGAGTGCCATGCAAGAAGAACTTCTTCAGTTCAAGAAGTTAGGTGTATGGACTCTGGTGGATAGACCTAATCGTGCTAAGGTCATTGGCACAAAATGGGTCTTAAAATGCAAGAAAGATTATCAAGGCGTGATCATTAGAAACAAGGCTCGACTTGTTGTCCAAGGATTTCGACAAGTCGAGGGCATTGACTACAATGAAGTGTTTGCACCCATGGCAAGGATGGAAGCAATCTGTATCATCCTTGCCTACGCATCGTATATGAATATTAAAGTTTATCAACTTGATGTGAAGAGTGCATTCCTTCATGGTGAAATCAGAGAGACAGTGTACGTCAGTCAACCCGAAGGATTTGAGGATCCATATCATCGGGACAGATTTTACAAACTCGACAAGGCTCTTGTAAGGATTCCTTAAGTCTGATGCAACCCAAAACATCCAAAGTGTCTCAGCAACATGCACTAAGTACTGAAGTGAAGAATGCTTCGGAAGTTTTACACAATACATTAGAAAAACATTCTAAGTGTAAAATCTTCCGAAGTCAAGACCAATATCTTCCGAAGCCAAACATGAAGTCTTCCAAAGCTTCAAGAGACAAAGTCTTCCGAAGCTTCACCCTATGAAGACAGATTTCTTCCGAAGACTTTTAGTACACATGCTTTATCTGATGTACTGTTCCATAAAGCACCTTTTCCGCTGCGTCTCTGATAAGTCACCAACTTACAAGAGTTGGTGAAAAGGTCCATGCTTTTGGTAACTGTACATTGAGGTCTTGAGTCTGAAACTTTCCACTTTATGTACTTTATCCTTTTTGTAATGTATAAGGATGTGAGCTATGGCATGTCATAGTCACAAGGTCAAAAGGCAGATATGCCTTTTGATTCTACAATTGATTTTGTTAGTGTCTAGTCAATTGTATCCAGCTGGCTTTCATAGTATAGCCGGCTGTAGGTTGTAGTATAAGTATTCCAAGTTCTTGTATCTTTCTTCATGCTTTGTAACACTTGTAAAAGAACTTGAGAAAGCAATATACTGCTCCCTTGAAAACTATACTCTCTTGTTCTGTCTCTTGCTTTACTTGTGTTCTTTGTATCACCTTTGGTTACCTAGTTCACTGTTTGATTAAAAGTTTAGTTAATCTTCTCATTGTGTTGTTGTGTTGTAATTGTGTTCAAGCCCTTAAACGATCCTGCATTTGGTATCAGAGCCAGGTTCATGATATAAGATCTAACCATCTTAAGATCCCTCACACACACAAAAACTAAACTCTTCAAATGGCTTCCATCTCAAAGACTGATATGGAGACTGGAACCATGAACAAATCCCCACTGATCACTCTTGATGACTTTGACACCTGGTGCATGAGGATGGAAGGCTTCATCAGGTCTCTTGACTCAAGAATGTAGGAATCTGTTGAATATGGACCTTTCATACCCAGCACCCCCTCTGCTACTGGTGCTGGTATGATTCCTAAAGATGTGGCCAACTACTCAGATGAAGATAGGAAAAGAGTAGAGATTGACAGGAAGGCCATGACTGCTCTTCAGACTGCTATCCCAAACTCTGTGTACAGAGGTTTTAAGAAGTGCAAGACAGCTAAACAGCTGTGGGATGCACTGAAGCTGATGTATGAAGGCTCCTCTGAAGCCAATGAGAACAAGAAAGATCTTCTGAAGCAGCAGTTTGAAAATTTCACCTTTAAAGCAGGTGAAACCATGACCCAACAATACTTCAGGTATGTTGAGATTGTGGATACCCTTGTGGATGGAGGAGTTCCTCTTGAGAACAGAGACATTGTAAGGAAGTTCATGTCCTCACTTCCTAGGCAATGGACACACTATTGTGTGGTAATCAAGAGGACCGAGAACCTTAAAACTCTTACTCTGACAGAGTTATATGGGATTCTCAGTGGATACCAGATGGAGATGAACATACAAGGCTCATCTGGCAACTCTAACAATCAAATGGGTTCAGCCTTCATGTGGTTGAAAGGGACAGCATAGAACCCCAACATCATCTCCTATGCTACCCTGACAACTCACAAAAGGGTCCTTTCATCACCTTCCCGGAGACACCAAGGGAGAACTTTACTCAAGGAAGCCCATTCCAAGAGACAAGTTCTTCTCAAGCCTTTGTGTCTGCAGATGAAAGCTGTGGAAATTATCTCTTCACTCTTGAAGACCTAGATTGTATCCATCCAGATGACCTGGAATACATGGAGATAGTTCAGCAGATGGCTCTTCTCACTCACAGAGCCAAGAAGTTCTACAAGAGGGCAGGAAGAAGATTTCCAAGCAATGCTACCAGTGGTAAGTTTGGGCTGGATAAAAGCAAAGTTAAGTGTTACAATTGTAACCTTATGGGTCACTTTGCTAGGGAGTGTAAGGCACCTAGAACAAATGGGGGTCAAACACAACTCAGACCAAACTACACTAACAATACCCCTCAGGCTGAGAAGACAAAGCAACATGCTGCGGTTGCTGTTGAAGAGGGAGGATTTGACTGGAGTTTTCAGGTGGAGGATGCTTCTCCAAACCAAGCATTGATGGCTGACCATGATGAAGCCAAGGTATTAGAACATCTTTGCTCCCTGAATGCATTGCTAAAGTAAATAGATACAGGTCCTACAACCTAGAGATGAGATCTGATCTTGAGTCATAAACATATTAAAATCTGATTTTAGAAAGTCTGAAAATGATTACAAGTTAAAGATAGAAGACTTGGAGAAAACCATTTCAGTACTAAAACATGAACATACAAATTTTAGAACTCAGATCCAAGATCTCATCACTAAGTTGACTGAGTGCCAGGCTGAGCTTGTGATCAGCAAAGCCATGGCAGAGAAAAGTGTTCTTGAAGAAGAGACTTCAAGAACATGATATCCTCATCCCTACACAATAAGGTTTGTTATCAAAATAGACAGGGACTGGGATCAAATGAGATAGCTCCTCCACACACAATCTTGTCTGTAAGATCTCCTAGATGTGGAACTTGTGAAGATGAGCTTCCTCTCATAGATCCAATAAGTGAGGATGATGAAGAAGTGATAGTGAGGAATCCCTCTGAGAAGAGTGAAGAAGAGGATTCCTCCAAGGGCCACTATCCTTCTGAGGAGAAGAAATTAACTGTGATGACCAAGTCCAAGAGAAAGAACTTGATCAGGAAGAGCAAAAGGAAAGCAAAGAAGGCTCAAGAAATCAAGGCTACTTTTGATGCTAAGCAGAAACAAGTGTTTATCTCTACAGGTTTCAAAGCAGTAAGGACTGAAGACATCCACCAAAGCTTCTTAGCAAGAGTTCTGGTTCATGTTCAAATCATCTCAGTACAAAGAAGAAGACTGAGCTGCTGTGTACCACTGCTGCACAGCCTGGACCATCAAATCCAAGAACAGTTCACAGCCCAAGGGAATTGTATCTGCATCTACCAAGATGAAGGTGAAAAAGGGATGTGACCAAAGCCAGTCTTGCTCTCAAAAGGTGATTTCTTTGAAGAAGAAAATGTTGTGTGTTATGTGTGAAAGTACTTCTCATTGCCAAGGATTGTCCATACAATCCTAAAAGTACTATCCACATGACCAATACAAAGACTTCAAAGAATCTCAAGAAGTCTCAAGCTTCGGAAGGAAAGTCTGTTTCCTTCGGAAGCTCCAAATCAAAGAAGAAGGTAAATGGAAAATTACCTTCGGAAGTAAAATTGGTCTCGGAAGAAAGGAGTTCTTCCGAAGCACTGAAGTCTGCTGCAGTGACTGTAGATTCTTCCGAAGTATCAGTCATTAAAACTTGTGAAGCTCCAAAAGCTTCTAAGGTTTTGAAGGTCAAGTCCAAGACTCCAAAGGTGGTGTGGAAGTCTAAGAAAGACCAAATGACTGAGTTTTCTCTCAACAACAGCTGAAGATCCCCTCTGTACAACCATAGGATCTATTACTGTTGCATTACCTTCTATTACACTTACTGAACCCAAGACAAAGGCTTGGGTTTCCAAATGTAACTAATCATTTTCTTTGTGCAGGAATAGCTCAAGACAAACAAGATGTCTGGATAATTGACAGTGGCTGTTCCAGGCACATGACAGGCAATAGGTCTTTACTTCATATTTTTGAAAGAATTGATGGAGGACCAGTTGCTTTTGGAGGAGATGAAGGTGGTTACATTTATGGAAGGGTCAAGGTCACAAATGGTAAGCTCAGCATTGAGAAGGTACCTTGTTAAGGAGCTTGGGTACAATCTTCTGAGTGTATCCCAATTTTGTGATCAGAGTCATAACATGCTCTTCACTGAGCATGAGTGCATTGTTCTCAAGCCTGGAGTGGTCATTCCTCATGAGCATATCCTGCTCAGAGCCCCCAGGAAGGAACATGTACAAGATGGATTTGCAAGAAACATCTCCCTCTGGAGAAGTTTCATGCTTTCTATCTAAAGTAAATAGTGATGAGTCTTTCCTATGGCATAAAAGAATGTGCCATGTAAACTTTAGAATATGAATAAATTAATCAACATGATCTGGTAACTGGAATGCCAAAGAAAGAGTTTACTAGTGATGATCATTGTGTTGCATGCCTGAAAGGAAGCAACACAAGGTATCTCACAAGCCTAAGGAAAAGAACTCCATCACTACTCCCTACACTTATTACATATGGATCTCTTTGGCCCCACCAGTGTAATGAGTTTAGGAAGGACCTTATACTGTCTAGTGATCACAGATGATTTTACAAGATTCACTTGGGTTTCTTTCTTAGAACTAAAGATGAGACTCCTGAGATTCTAAAGAATTTCATCTTAAAGATTAAGAATCAATGTGATCACAAGGTCAAAACATAAGATGTGATCAAGGAACTGAATTCAAGAACCAAATCCTTGATACATTTTGTGATGAAAGGGTATTACAAGACAATACAGTGCTCCAGGACTCCTCAGCAAACGGAGTTGCTGAGAGGAGAAACAGGACACTTATTGAAGCTGCAAGAACTATGTTGTCTGACTCTAAACTGCCTATCACCCTTCTGGGCAGAGGCAGTTAATACTGCTTGCTATGTGCAAAACAGAGTTTTAGTAGTTAAGACACATGGTAAGACTCCTTATGAACTTTGGCACAAGAGGAAACCTTTCATTGGTTTTCTCAGGTCATTTGGATGTCCCTGCACCATCTTGAATACCAAAGATCAAGTTGCCAAGTTTGCTGAGAAATCAGACGATGGACACTTCATTGGATACTCTTCTCAAGCTAAAGCTTATAGAGTATACAATCTCAGACTAGAATCATTGAGGAGTCAGCCAATGTGACTTTCAATGAGCACACTCCCAGTGTGGCTGGTTCTGGTCCGGATTGGCTATTTGATCTTGATTTAGTTACCAACTGTTTTAATAATCTTGTGAGCATGTTTCAGGATCTGCAGAAAATTTAAATACAGGTGATCCATCCAAGATTTGAGCTAGGAAGACCTTCAACTCACACACCTTCAGCTCCAGTTGAAACTACTTCAGCAAATGAGGTTTCTATCAACACAACAATGACAAATCCAGCTGATACATCTGCATGCCTTCAAATTCCAGCTCAGAGGCTTCTCAACCAGATAAAGACATCTCAATTGCAGAAGACAACAATGGTGATGGTGATAGTGATCAAGAATTTCTTGATGCTAATAACCATACCATAGATGACAACATCAATGATGTCACACACTCATTGGATAAAGTTAATCTTGATAGGTGTGATAATGTGGAGGATCAATCTTCAAGACCAGATCTAAATTTCTCAAATTTGGATCTATCTCAGCAACTTGCTGTGATCCCTCAGCTAAGGATCCACAAGTCTCATCCTACCACAAACATCATTGGAGATGTTATCTCCGGGTAAAGACAAGAGGGCAAACCCATGAAGCAAATGTTTGTCTTCACTCTTGTTTTCTATCCCAGTCAGAGCCAAAGAAAGTTGAGGAGGCTCTAAAGGATGGAAGTTGGGTTGAAGCTATGCAACAAGAGCTGCTTCAATTCAAAAGGCAGAAAGTTTGGAACCTTTGTCGTCTTCCTCATGGGAAGACTACCATTGGAACCAAATGGGTTTTTAGGAATAAAAAGATGATAGAGGAATCATCATCAAGAACAAGGCAAGACTAGTTGTTCAAGGATACACACAAGAAGAAGGAATGACTACACTGATGTCTTTGCTCCTGTAGCTAGACTAGAAGCTGTTAGGATATTCCTGGCATTTGCTGCATCCAAGAACTTCAAGTCTACCAACTTGATGTAAAGTGTGCTTTCTTATATGGAGTGATTGATGAGGAGTTTATGTCAAACAACCACCTGGTTTGTAGATCCTGATCATCCTGATTATGTCTGCAAGCTTGACAAAGCTCTCTATGGGCTGCATCAGGCACCCAGGAAGTGGTATGAGACACTGTCTGAGTATCTCTGTAAACATGGTTACAGGAGAGGTACTATAGATGGAACTCTCTTCATCAAAGGACAAGGAAACGACATTCTGCTAGTTCAAGTATATGTGGATGACATCATCTTGGCTCAACCAATTCAAGGCTCTGCAAAGACTTTGAAAAGCTGATGAAAGATAGATTTGAAATGAGTTCAATGGAGAACTTAATTCTTTCTGGGAATTCAAGTGAAGCAGGTTGAAGATGGCATTTTCATAAGTCAGTCAAAGTATGTTCAAGATATACTCAAGAGGTTCAACATGACTGATTGTAAGACTGCTAAGACACCCATAGCCAGAAACCACTCCCTTGGTCCAGATCTTGAGGGGGAGTGTGTAGATGAGCACTTATACAGGGCTATGATTGGGTCTCTTATGTATCTTACAGCTAGCAGGCCTGATATCATGTTTGCTACATGTATTTGTGCAAGATATCAAGCCAATCCTAAGATGTCTCACTTAATCACTGTGAAAAGGATTTTAAGATACCTCAAAGGTGCTTCAACACTTGGTTTATGGTATCCAAAGAATCTAATTTCAATCTGTATGCCTATACAGACAGTGATTATGGTGGCTGCAACATGACTGCAAAGTCTACATCTGGGGATGTCATTCCTTGGTGGAAGGGTTGTTCTCATGGCAATGCAAGAACAAACCTGTGTGTCTGCATCAACTGCTGAGGCTGAATACATGCTGCTGCTGCAGCTGCTGTGCTCAAGTGCTTTGGATTCAAAATCAGATGCTAGACTACGGATTTAACTTCAAAGAGACTCCTATCCACATAGACAACAACAGTGCTATCTCTATCACTGAGAACCCTGTGCAGCACTCAAGGACCAAACACATCAACATCAGGTATCATTTAATAAGAGATAACTATGAAAGGGGTTAATTAAACTAGTCAAAGTTCACACAGATGAACAATATGCTGATCTGTTCACAAAAGCTTTTGATGAACAAGATTTAAGTATCTGATATCAGCTATTGGGATGATTAACTTTGAGTAGACTTTTTCTAAAACTAATTCTAATTATTTCTTCTTAAAATATTGTGTCCTAAGTTGTCTAGTTCATCACTTTCATAGCTCATGTTTTCTTTGAATGAAAACTCTTTTTGAAGACTTTCCTTAGATTCTTGAAAATTTTCTGATACTTCGGAAGATAACGTTTACCTTCGGAAGAAAAATATGTCTTCAAAATAAATGACTGTCTAAGAAATTTTACCTTCGGAAGAAGTCAAAATTTATCTTCCGAAGCTTAAAATTCTTAACTTAGACACTTATTCATTTTTAAGGACTTTTCCTTCCGAAGCAAAAATTACTTTCGGAAGCTTTGTTCATTCTTATACAAAGCATCCAAAGTTTATTTCTTTCCGAAGCATAAATCTTTAAGACTCTCAGGAAAATTCTTCCGAAGTCACTTTAGCTTCGGAAGCTTTTTCAATCACACTTCCGAAGACAAATACTTTCGAAGCTTTTCGAATTCCAAGAAAACTACTTTTTGAGCAAAAGGTAACTACTTTTTCAGAGGTGGGACCGACATACGGATTTCAAAGTTTATCCTCTTTCATTAAACTTTATCTGAAATCCTTCTCTCTCATATAAACCCACGGTTTCCCCCCTCTCTATCATCTGCTTTTCTTCCATACCTAAAACCCAAGCTTTCTCTCTGAAATTTCCTTCCCATTTTTTTCTCATCTCTGAGCTACCTCACAATGGCTGACTTACACACAGAAATGATCCTCACTTTGCCATGCAGCTACACAGACAACAATCAGGTTGCTCTGTTATGCTCTGACAAAGATCCTCATTTCTCAGAGGTTTGCCGTTTCTTGTCTTTGTCTCACTACTTCACCTCCCTAACCATTGATCCTCCTCTATATGAGGATCATTTGCTTGAATTCTGGAAGACCTGCCAAGAGGTCATTATGGATGGGGAGAAGGCACTGTCTGCCACAGTGCAGGGAGAACATTTTCATCACTCCGGCCATCATCAACGACATCTTCAGCTGGATGATGAAGCAGGTGAAGTGTTCTTCCCAAAAGAAGCGGTTAATCATTCCTTCGAGCAGATGGGATATGAAGGAGATTTCTCTGTAAAGACCTTCAGGAAAGGAAGGTCTCATCCCAGTGGAAATACCTGCTCCATGTGGTTATCCACAGCTTATCAACAAGCATGGTGGATGGGACCAGATTCCTGAGGATCTCTCCTTTATAGTTCATGGATGGTTCAGGGGGTCAAGTTCAGGTATTCACAATTTGTTTATACTAATTTACTTGCAAACTTAGACTCCTTAGAGTATTACATGTTTCCTAGATATGTTCAACACATTCTCAACTGTGAACTGGGCTCACAGTTGAGGGAAACAGGCAATATTCTTAAACTGGGACAGATGAAGCCCGGCATCTTAAAATTATGAAGAAGCCAACTGTAGGCTTCTCAGGGTAGAAACAGCCCTAGTCCCAAAAATGTTAGAGCTCATTGCTCAAGGTGACAACATAGCAGTCCAAGCTAGTGTTGAACCCACACCTACTGCTCTCCTACCCTCTTCACAACCTCAATATTCATCACCTACAAAAGAAAATCCCAACGAACCCCTGCTCAGGCTATTGAGTCTGTGCAGGCCCCCAAATACTCAACCTTACAGGAAGAAGTGGACTCCAGAGCTCCCACTTCTCCTGAGGAGCAACCACTCTCCATTACTTTACCTATCAGGCTGAGGTTCCTCAAGCTCAACCTGATGAGCTCATAGCCCACAACCGTAGCTTTTACTCTGAGTCTCAACACTCAAGTGAACAACCTTCAGGGGACAGCTACCATCCCCAGCCTTTGGATCTAACCAACCAATTCCCAACCTATCCTTTTACACTGATGAAGACTTAGGATTCAGTGAGTACCATGAGTCTCTCTTCTCCTCCCCTACTCAAAGAGAGATGAGTACCTCTGACTCTCCTCAGTCTATCCCTCATCAGTCACCTATTACTGAGGTGGACACATCTGAACCTGTTCAGGATGTCCATATGGAAGAGGCTCTCACTTTTGAAAGTGATTACATCATTAAGACCTCAACCATGGCAACTCAGCCCATTGCATCTTAATGAGGTTGCCAGTGAGCAGAGGAAAACCAGCAGCAAGAAACTCAAGCTGGTGGTGAGAGAGGACTTTGGTCCAATCCTCTCATCCCCCAGTGATTCTTCTGATGAAGATGAGGGAATTTGAGACTAAAGGTACAAAATTGTCACAAACATGCACCTATCTAGTCTCTAAGGTTAGTCACTTGGAATCTCAGGTGACTACCTTACAAAACAGGGTCAATGATCAGCACTTCAGATCTCATATTTGAAGGAAAACTAGCTGAGAGACCTTTAAGGAGAGCTCAACCAGGAACACAAGAACCTGTGGAAGTGACTGATTTATCCTCCAGCTCACCTATGCAAGTGGGTGATGCTACCAAAAAGGGGAGAAAGTTATCACAACCACAGAACCTGGGAGTTCTTCACAGAGAATGGACATAGAGGACTCACCATCCTCACTTGCTGTTGTGCATTCTCAGCAACTTCCTCAAACTCACATTAATGTGGACTCTATAGACTCTATCATCAGGAGTCTCTTTGAGGAGGTATACCAAGGGCTGTCTCATCTCCACCACATGGAACTGGCAACTACATCATCAGATGGAGGTATGATGATGACAGAAGAGCCCTCATACTTCACGAGGTTCAAGGCCAACAAGAAGTCTTCAGTTCCAAAGCCTGAGCTTCTATGAAGGACTGGATTTAGTCAACATGCCACTTGTCAATCCAAGCAAATCTAGACAAGCTGACAGGCTGGCTCAAGAATCCAAGACAGGATCCTTGCAGAGTTCTCTCTAAGAAGGACTTAGGCAATCAGGCAATGTCATCGGTCTACTGGATGTTGAGGTGGACCCTAAGATTAGTTTCATAGGGAAAACCTTGGCTGAAGGCCCAGTGGCAGAACCTGAGACCCTTGTCTCACCATCAACAACTGCTGCAGAGATCCAAACTCCATCTGAGACACCTGCTGGTGAAGGTGGTTCTCAGCCTCTCTCTGGCCAGAGCATGGAAGCTACACCAAGCAATGAAGGCCAAGCCTCAATCCACCCTGAGTCACAAAGGTCTGTTGGTGACAAAGGGAAAAGGATAATGACTCCTGAGGAAATTGAGGAGGAAGAGAGAGAGAGGAAAAGGAGGCTAAGGGGAGAAAGTTCTTCTGGGTCATCTAAATTCATGCAAGCTACAATCAGGGCTGCCCCCAGACCAAATACTCAAAATGATGAACAAAGGTAGTCAGGATTACTTATTTACAGACCAGGAACTATGATGTTGATGAAATCTCTCTCTCCCCTTAGAAGAGTTGAATGAACTGGCTGACATGGAAGTGTCAAGAGAGATAAAGGAGAAAGAGGATGCAAGGTTACTTCTCAAATTCAAAGAGGAGAAGAGACAGAAAAGACTTTACAAGCATACTCCAACTCTCTCTCCAGTTCAAGAAAGTCCTGCACAGGAAGATGTGGCTTCACAAGAACCTCAGGTAGATAAAGAAGAGGATAGAATCAAAATGATAAACTACCTGAGTGCCACAGGCTTCTATCAAGCAAATACACTTCTTCCCCTGTCCTATGACTTCATGAGTTCGAGTACTTAAAGCAACTTGAGCTTGAGTAGTCAAAGAAAGAAAAACAACCAAAAGGAAGCTAAGGGAAGAAGCTGCAAAGTCAAGAGCCATCATTCAAAAGAATGCAAAGAAGTCTGCTGACAGACAAAGAATGATGAGCTTCTTGAAGTCATATGGATTCTCCGGAAGGAGACTTGGTCCCATGTCTCTATCTACAATGGATGAGCATATAAGGGTGATCAAGCAGAAGATTAAAAGTGGTGAATTGATGACTTGCACTCTCTTTCAAGTCAAGTCCCACCTGAAGTGGAGGTCAAGTTTGAACAACCAGAGACACCTGAACCAGAACCTCCAGCTGAGCCTCAGCAAATTCATCTTCTGATCCAAGACAGGGCAAACTCCCTCTCCTTCTGAACCTGTGAGGGAGGAACACCCAACTAAGAAAGGCACTGATGATCAACATGGTGCTGCAGACCAGTCTTCTCAGTTAAAGACATAAAGAGGAGAAGAAAATGGCTTCTAAACCAAAGATAAAGAAGAAGCGAATGTCATCTACCTCTACACCCAGGCTGAATCAGATCAACCTGAGGAAGTGCATGATGAGGCAGCCCAATCAACTCCTATGCAAGTGGCTCCTCTAGCAACTGAGACACCCATCTTATCCTGGACTTACTCTACCAATCCAGAAAGATGGAATGTTATCAGAGATCAAGGTGTTGAAAATGTCTACTCATGGCAAGACATAATCAACTTACCTCTGCATGATCTCTTTGAAATGAGAAGATACTATGAGAGTCTTGATGATCCTGACCATCAAATGAAGAAAGGAATGGTCTGATTGTTCTGAAGACTACAAACATTTAAAGATCTTCTAAGTGTTTTGGTAGCATCAGCCTAGGGGGAGTTTGTAAGGATTCTTAAGTCTGATGCAACCCAAAACATCCAAAGTGTCTCAGCAACATGCACTAAGTACTGAAGTGAAGAATGCTTCGGAAGTTTTACACAATACATTAAAAAAAAACATTCTAAGTGTAAAATCTCCGAAGTCAAGACCAATATCTTCCGAAGCCAAACATGAAGTCTTCCAAGCTTCAAGAGACAAAGTCTTCGAAGCTTCACCCTATGAAGACAGATTTCTTCCGAAGACTTTTAGTACACATGCTTTATCTGATGTACTGTTCCATAAAGCACCTTTTCCGCTGCGTCTCTGATAAGTCACCAACTTACAAGAGTTGGTGAAAAGGTCCTGCTTTTGGTAACTGTACATTGAGGTCTTGAGTCTGAAACTTTCCACTTTATGTACTTTATCCTTTTTGTAATGTATAAGGATGTGAGCTATGGCATGTCATAGTCACAAGGTCAAAAGGCAGATATGCCTTTTGATTCTACAATTGATTTTGTTAGTGTCTAGTCAATTGTATCCAGCTGGCTTTCATAGTATAGCCGGCTGTAGGTTGTAGTATAAGTATTCCAAGTTCTTGTATCTTTCTTCTGCTTTGTAACACTTGTAAAAGAACTTGAGAAAGCAATATACTGCTCCCTTGAAAACTATACTCTCTTGTTCTGTCTCTTGCTTTACTTGTGTTCTTTGTATCACCTTTGGTTACCTATTTCACTGTTTGATTAAAAGTTTAGTTAATCTTCTCATTGTGTTGTTGTGTTGTAATTGTGTTCAAGCCCTTAAACGATCCTGCAGCTCTATATGGGCTTCATCAAGCTCCTAGAGCCTGTATGAGAAACTCTCGACTCACCTTGTGAACACGATTTTCACAGAGGTGTCATTGATTGTCCACTATTCATAAAAGAAAAGGATGAAGATTTGCTGCTTGTTCAAATTTATGTAGATGACATTATATTCGGTTCAAAGAACGAAGATCTATGTAAGGAGTTGAAGCAGTAATGAGGCTGAGTTTGAGATGAGTGCCATGGGAGATGAAATTCTTTCTCGGGTTACAGGTGGATCAGATATCAAAAGGGATTTTCCTACATCAGACCAACTATGTAGGAGATAACCTCAGTAGCTTGACATGGAGAATGCTTCCGCATCTAGGACTCCACTTGCTACAAACCATGATGTAGCACCCGACGAGAATGGTGATCTGGTCGATACCACTATGTACAAGAGGTATGATTGGATCTCTCATGTACCTCACTGCCTCAAGACCTGATATCATGTACGCGACATGTTTATGTTCGAGATATCAGGCAAAGCCAAAAGTTAACCATCTGATAGGGGTCAAAAGGATCTTTCGTTATCTGAAGGGTACTCCAACACTTGGGTTGTGGTATCCTCATGACGATGACTTCGAGCTGACAGCGTATAGTGACTCGGATTACGGTGGCTGCAAGATGAACTACAAGTTTACATCAGCAGGATGTTAATTCTTTGGGAGGAGATTAGTGACATGGCAGTGTAAGAAGCAGACCTCGGTTGCTTTGTCAACATGTGAAGCCGAATACGTTGCTGCTGCAAGTTGCTATTCACAAATCATATGGATTCAACAGCAAATGCAGGACTACGGTTTGAAATTCTCTTCTACTCATATTTTTGTTGATAACTCTGCTGCGATTGCAGTAACTAAAAATCCGGTCCAACATCCTAAGACCAAAAACATCAGAATAAAATATCACTTTATACGTGATTGCTTTGAAAAGAACTTAATCGATGTGATTAAAATAAATACTGATTTTCAACGCGCTGACCTCTATACAAAGGCTTTTGACAAACCACATTTTTATATCTGTTAGAGGTCAACAGCGTTAAAAAGAAAAGTGATGTCATTCCTGATGATGACCATGTGTAGACCATTTTTCTTTTAATTTTTATTTTCTTTATTTATTTGTTTAACGTTAAGCAGTTTAATTAAATTAATGTTATTCGGTCGCCTATTAAAATCCTTAAAAGCGTAAATCGGTTACGGTTTTAAAATTTTAGGGGGAGAATATGTCAGTTAGTAACATTAACAAAAAAACGAGGGAGAAGGAGAGGCTAGCTTGTAGAAAGTAGATCGTATATGTGATACCGATTCAATGACTTTGGAAAATGATAGTACACAGGTACAAATCACTTGGGACTTTCAAAAATTAAATAAAATAAGATGCAAAGTTCAAAGTATAAGTTTGTGTAGTCTGAGCAATATAAAAGGAAAGATGATAGTAAGACTAGCTACTACTAAGGTAATACAAAGAAAGTAGACCTAGAGGTTGTTAGACCACAGATGATATGTCGGTAGATTCAACACAATAGACGATTAGACCTTATTGGTGATCTCAAGAACAACTAAGTTGTTCAACAAGCTGTGGGTTAACATCTAATCCCTAGTTAACACAATCAACAAATTCCAATAAGGGGTGACGAGCATAATAACGCCATAAATGTGAGTGTAAGACCAAAATATGAGCAAAACAATCAAACTACTACCTTCTGTTGTTGGTGAGATCTATGCAAAAAGATTAAAAATGCTCAAACAAGAAGATAGGTTATGTGCCTCTCTGATGTGCGGTGGCACTGACCTGAGGATAAACATAACCTATTTATTCTAAACTTCATTGTTGTTTGTCGCCTCTCTGTGGTGCGGTGGCACTCAAACAAGAAAATGCTCTCTGTTGTTTACACCTCACACAAAAAGTCAAAAACAAGTTTAGTTTTGTATTTCAGTTTAAGTCTTTTATTTTGTTTCAATTTAGTCAATTCAGTGTGTTTAATATCGGACTACATCATGGAATTCATTAGGGAATTTAATCATTTAAAAGGGTCACGTTTGAGGTGACCACACGTGTTTTCAAAGGTAAAATCAGTCACGACTGAGGTGACAAATTGTTTAAAAGGATCACGTCTGAGGTGGTCAAAAGTTTTTCAAGTTAAAATGATCATGTCTAAGATGATCAAATGCACATAAAGTTTAATCAAAAGTTAAAACGGGTTAAATGAGAAGTGGTCATAAAGTCAAAATCATGAGTATGATCCAATCGCACGACTGGACCATGAGTATGGACCAACCGTGCGAATGGACCATACTCATGCACTAAATAGTTGAATCATATGAGTATGAACCATTCACCCGAATGGCTTATTAGAATGAGCCATTTGACCAAATGGATATGTGCGAATGAATCAGTCCCCCGACTGAAATCCAGTCGGCCGACTGAATGTGATCGACTGAGCCAATCGCACGACTGAAGTCCATTCGCCCGAATGAACTGAGCGAATGGGTCTAGTTGGCCGATTGAAATCAAATTTAGTATAAATAGGGCCACAGTCGATCGCATTCAACTCATCACCCCCATCGCCCTAATATCACATACATTACTGTTACCCTGCCCAAATTTCATTAGACCAAATTTCTGACTTCTGTTGATATTCTAACGATTGTGGATTATTATACAGGTACGATATGATGATATCTCACTGAAATCTGATGGAATGGTGCCCTAATTTCAGAATGTCGACCCACACAAGAACCGAACCGTTTACTGGGCAAATAACCTAACTAAATTGAGTAAATGTTAAATTAAAGTTATTAGGTTATTAGTTAAGTGACTGCGAGTCTAAAGAACCATTACATGACGTCTAATTTCAATAATTGGTTAAGATTCAAATCTCAGTCGCCAAGCAGCGGGTCATGCGACTGGACGCCAGGATGAACTCCATCGCACGATTGAGCTGATCGAATGGCTCATCAGCCAAATGGATCATACGAATGAGCTCAGTCGGCCGACTGAACCAATCGCAGGTTCAGTCAACCGATTGAACTCAGTCGCATACTCAGTCACCCGACTGTATCCAGTCGCATGCCAAGTCACCCACTAAACACAGTCGCATGGTTCAATCGCATGAATGAACTAGAATGAATTCAACCAAGTTAATTTGAACTGATTTGTGTCGTGTGGTTAGCTAATGTTCATGTGTTTTGTGTTACAAATTGATGGCGGACAAGTGGTCCAACAACCCCAAGAACAACATATGTGCTCACTTAGACTCCACAACTCGTATTGGTGCCGATTTTACAGGGATCATCGCTTTCCTCAAGCGATCAAGGATCCACAAGGCGATATCTACACCATGCACTCCCTACAGGTCTATTCAGTAGGCCTTCTGGGTGGAGCATCGGTTGAGCGCTCTCGTGAGCCTTACAGCATCAGGAGCTCCATTTTTGGGATGGATATTAAGGTTACAGCTGAAGACATTCAATGAGTACTTGGTTGGATGATGATACAGACCATCCCACCAGACTTCACCCGCTGACAGTGAGAGGGTGCTTCATGAGGATGAAGTATGCTGGGGATATAAACCCAGGTATGCTCAACTAGAGCACCTGTGTCCCCAGTACAAGTACTTGGCACACATCATCCTCAAGTACCTGACGTCGCGAATGGGTGGGTTCGATGACCTATCAGACCAGATTCAAAATGCTTACGTGGCACCGATGCTGAACCACCCTTTCAGCTTCTCTAGCATGATCTTCTCTTATTTGATAGAGAACTTGGAGGCGAATGGCAAAGAGGGTTTCTGCATGTACCCTAGGTTTCTACAGATGATCTTGATGAGAAGCTGCCTACACTGCCAAGGAGGAGCCACGACGCTATGGAATGGAGATTTTGGATGATACAACACTAGGTCGTATGAAGGTATACCGGGGAAAGCAGGTCAAGCCCCCGGTAAAAAGACTCGTAGGCCATCTGGCCAGGTGGACTACGTGGCGCTGGGGAGGCGTAAATGGCGTCACGTAGACAGTGACTCGGATGTCGAGCAGCTAGAGCTACCTGAAGATGACTCCGACGACGACGAAAACGGTGATGGTGGAGATGCAGGGCCCACTCAACTGAGGGCCCCACTACTGATATAGCATCTCTAGCATCCACCCAAGGTGGAGCAGAGGCTGCAGGGTTCCATCAGGACTTTCGTCTTGATGATGAGGAGGAGACGGACGAGGAGCCCCTAACCTGTATAGTGAGGAGCCGGTGGTTGCCACCGACCGAGGTATTCGGGAGGTTGGGGGACGCCTTGGCAAGTCGGGGGAGGCTAACACTGATCCTACTTATGCTCTCGATCAGTCCATCAGTGTTCCAGGGGGAGCATCCTCCTCGAGGGAATCGAGGAAGAAAAAGATGGCTCAGCCCCACGGGTTGAAGAAGAAAAAGAAGAGGAGGATGACCTTCATCACCACCACCACTACTACCACCACTTCACCCACTACCACCATCCCATCCACCACATTATCTACCACCTCTCAGACCAATACCATAACCACTCCACCACCACCTTCATCTATACCACCCCCAATCTTCACCATTCCACCACCACCTTCATCTATACCACTCCCAATCTTCCCACTGCCACCACCACCACCACTAGCCACCATGCAGGACCGTCATCTTACCCCTCCTATCCATCTGGATCCTCTCTACCTCCTAGTGGGGTAAAGGAACAGCTCTCGGCACTTAACCGAATGGTGCTAAAGCTGTTGGCAGCCGACGACGAGAAGACTACCCAGATTCGTCATCTAGTAGATCTTACTGCTGCACAATCTTAGCAAATATCTCAGCAGGCTCAGTTGATTGAGCAGCAGGCCCAGCAGATTGTTGCACAGAGCTCAGAGGTGTCCCCACTCCAAGCAACATGTCCAATCAGCCAAAAGGATAGAGGAGTTGGATACTACCAACAAGACCTTCATGTTAAGGCTCAAAGGATCTAAAGAGGAGCCACTAAATATCAAAGAGGGGGATGGAGATAATGGTGATGATGATGACAGTGATGATGATGGTGATGACCATGGAGATGATACTGATGCTGGTGATGATGCTGATGATGGTTGATGATGATGATGATGATACATCTGTTGTGGGTGCCACATCTGCAAGTGAAAGGAGGACCAAGAGGGCTCAAGATCAAGGTGCCTCCACTTCAGCCTCGTCAGCAGAGGAGCACATGATACAAGACAAAAGTAATACTTAGTTATTTATGTTATTTAATCATATGTATTTGAATCTTGTATCAAATTAATGTAATGAATGTTTATATTTAATGTTGATGTTTACTGCTTTGATTGTTGACTAATGGTTGATGTGTTACATGTTTTTAAATCAAGTAGATCCAAACTACTAGAGAGATGAATATGATGTTGCTCCCCTCCAACAGATCAAGACTCAGCTCATGATGATTCTTGATCTGCAGGGTATAGTCAGGAGATTAGTGAATTACACTCCTGAAGAAGGAGAGATAATTCATGATCTCACAGACGAGCAACTTGCAGAAATATTCCGACTCAATCCAGATGAGATCGTGAAAGATGCTCCAACGGTCCAAGTGGAAAGTGATGACGAGCTCAATGATGTAATGAGATCGAGATCAAAGATGTCACGGACCAACACTATCCAGAGTACACTGACATTAAAGGTAATGTCATTCCAATCTGGGCGACAACCTTGTCAGTGAAACTTTTGAGACTCTGGATAGAATGGAAGAGAGTCAGACAAGAAAGAAGACACAGCCCAACCTCAGAAGCTGAAGTTATATCAGAAAGGCTGAGTGGGCTGCATGCTTTGAAGAAATACGAGCCCAAAGCAGTGCTTCAACGTCAACTGCCTACACCAAGATGTATAAAGTGAAGAAACATCAAAAGGTGTCGGGCAGAATCATAGCATGGGCGTATTTTGAACATCTCAACGTTTATGCAGTTAAACGTGAGAAAGAGATTGAGTACTTCAGGTTCCCACATGACCTGAAGACTCTTCCTGGATTTGAGCTAAACCAGTTAGCAAAGTTAAAATTGCTATACGCTGACCCCAGGAAAATGTCAGGCTGGTTTGAGACTGCTCTTAAAAGAGGGTACCACACCAGATGAGTCAACTTCAAACCTCAACAGCCAACGAGGTATCTCAAACAGTCTGAGGTTGATCCCATAACTGGAAAACCAAAAATAGTGCTGAAGTGGAGTCCTTCGCGCACAATGTCAAAGATCCCTCTACGGGAGATGTCACGGGACTTCACTCCACATTTCAAATGGTGGTACTATGATTGGAGGGCAGGAGAGGCAGTCATAGTTTTGAATAAGAATGGTGTAATGGAAACCATAAGGGTGTTTGACCCAATGTGGCTTACAAACTTGTCTGCAGATGATGTTTATACATTGTACAAGTGGCCATTATTCTATGACTCTCAAGATATTGTATAAAGCTCTATAATTTCAGAACGTTATAAGACTCTGTTTTGCTTTTGAGATACACGCCGAAGTCACTAGAGAAGAGAAGTATAAGAAGTTTGAGGAACTTATGAAGGATGTAAGACATTAGATGAAACTAGGTCCAAAGGGGAGTTTGTAGATACATGTGTCCTTAGTTTCTGATCTTAATGTAATATCTTTGTATTGTCCTACACATATGTAATTGTAAGGGTACTTAATGAAATACAATATGTGGTTGTGCTTAATGTTGAATATTTCATTGGTTGGTATGTAATACGCTTATTGACTTGACTATATAGGTTGTGGTTGTTTGAATAATATCAATTAATGACTATGAAACATATTCAAATTTAATCATGGGAAGTTCTCATGCGATTGGCCCATGCTAATGGACCATACGCATGAACAACTTCATGCTAATGAACCAGTCGTACGAATGAACCGGGAGACTGGATCAGTCGCATGATTGAAACATGAGATTGATTCAGTTGTGCGAATGGATCAACCGCATGACTCAATCGCATGACTGAACCATGCAAATGGTCCAGTCGCATGATTGAGAAACCTTAACCTATAATATCACTTAATTTGTGGAAAAACGAGACACTGTGAATATCTTGATACCCAAACGTACCCTAGCCATCCAGAGACCTCTAGTAACCTGTTCCAACTTCAAAGATCGTAGTAGATCAATTGCTAATCGTTCTTAACGTTTAGTTTCAATATTTAATTGATTCTACGTGTGTTCTCACTGATTGGATCACCAATCAAATAGGATTCCGCACTATTTAATTCGGTATACGCGTAAATCTGCTAGTGTTCGTCGAGACACGATCCCTAACAGAAACTGTAGTTTCGCCCGGCAGATTAACAGTTTTGCCGAGCGAACTAAACAGCTGACTGTGAGCGCTCACAGTTTCGCTGGACTGCAAAACTACATAAAGCTAATAACATACAAAAGAAGACTAAAATAAGACCTATTACAAGCAAAAATAAACATTCTAATCTAAGGTGAGTCCAACCTATGTATGATCTTCAATAATAGACATCCAATAAATATAATATTCTTCTCGCATCTTCACACTTTTGTAAATACTCAGGGCAATGATCTTGTGGGAACTGGACTTCCACAACATATACATGATAATAAACTCTTTTCATGTTGAGGTTTAAGTACTTTAGAATAACCTGCAAGGAATAAAACACCTAGCGTAGCACCGCACAAAATAAGAAAAGAAAAGAACATTAAAAAATTACAAAAAAGAAACATTTTGCACACTAATTCCTTGCCAATGGCTTCATTTTGATTTGGTTGTCGAGACTCGATCAAAAAGAAGTTAATTGATCGATCTTAGCTACCTTTATTGTGTAAGTGTAAGTAAGGTCATCTCCGTAGGGAATATGTGGAAAGTGCTTAAAGAACGCAACTCGATTAACTGAAAGACTCAAACTTTATAATTAAATTGAAATTAGAATGGATAATGAACACAATTACATAAAGCAAGATACTTTAAAACAAATTACTTAAATAACGAAAGACAATTACTTCTGGGCTCTAATTTTACAAGATTAACAATTGGTACTTCTAAATTGGGGTTTGTAATAAACAATATTAAAGATCCTAACTTTTGATTGAAGTGATAACAAGGAAAAATATTTTAAGACTCGTTCATTCACAATGTTACCAATTCACTTATATCATGTTGCATACTCTTCTTAATGAGCTCACGATGCAAAGAAATTGAAAACTAGTAATTAAGAAACCAACTTTATTTATAAGTAACTTGTTTAAATTGATAAAAGTATAAAATTTCATTCAATCAATCCATGTTCATTAAAAAAACCTAATCAAACATACCAATTGTCTCACTTTACAAGAATTGTACTCCCCGAAAGCAATAAGAGAATATAACCACACATCATCTTCATTCAATCTTCAATCTTGATTGAGAATGTTTTGTGGATGATTTAGGAAGCCTTAGAACACCAAAAATCACCTAAAGTTTGTCAGTTTTTGTCTCCAAGAAGTTCTAGATCGATTAGGGTTGATTTGGCTTAAATAAACTTGAAAACCATAAAATTCAGAATATAGTTGGGGGGGAACAGCGTATGATACGCCCACATGGGCGTATAATACGCCCAAATCAGTTCCAATACGCCCAACTTTCTGCTTTTTAATTAAATGCACCCACTAATACGTTGCCAATACATCGCTCGACGTATTATACGCCCAAATTCGGCGTATCATATGCGGGTACGCCTAAATTTTGTGCCTTTTCTTGTAAATATTGATATTTACATCTTCAGTCCTTGTAGTTGTGTGTTTTGCTTCTTTTCATCAGCCTCCTTTAGCTCCAAACACCTATAATTCAAAACATAAACAACTTGAACTCATTCATCCATAATCATGATGTAAAATCAAACATTTATATCAATTAAACACCAAATTATTGACATGTGATTAGTGATCGTCGTAGTTGTTTGTGGTGGCCACAGAAAAGTTTCTAGTGGAGCAAACCAACAAGGGTGGTCATCAGAGTTGTTGTGATGGCCACCAGAAAGGTTTCAGGTGGAACAAACCAACAAGGGTGGTTGCAGGAGTTGTGGTAGTGTTTAATAATCAAATCATAGTGGTAGTAAAGCCAAAAGAGGAAGAAGAATAATGTTATGAGGTCGGCGCTTCCCGCAGGATTAGAAATAGAGCCATAAGGGTGGCATTTTTTAATTAGTTTTCGTTTTATAAATCCAAAAGACATTTTAGGTATTTTTAAAAAGTTAACTATCATCTGCGTTAGTGATCTCTCTTGTTATGTTAATATATACCTTTAGGGAGTGTTTGGTATGCTAGAATGATAGAAAGAATGAAATGAGTCAGTACAAAAGAATGAAAAACGGATGTTTAGTTGGTCAGTAAAATGGAATCGATGATTACGCAAGGAATTCCATTCCCCCTAAACACCCTATAATCATTCCTCCACCCCCCCCCCTACTTTTTTTCATCCCATTACCCTTCCACTATTCATTTCCACTTCCACCACTTCCATGGCCACTACCAACTATCACCACAATTACCACTATGACCTGCCGCCACCTTCGGTGGCCCGTCGCTACAACAATGATAACTATTGCCACTAATAACTACCACTAACAACCAACACCACCACCAACCACAAACCACCACTACCACTTACCAACCACCACCATCATCGTCACCGCCACATTCCACCACTGTAGCCACCAACCACCAACAACCACAAACATCATCCACCACCACCACCTACCAACAACTGTCGCTGCCACCAACCACTACCGCACCACCACCACCCACCAAACCCCCACAACTACCACCACCAACCCATCCAAACCAGCCACTACCATAACCCTCCATTACTAGCCACCACCACCACCACCGGCCACCGCCACCATATACCACCATAACCCTCCACCACAGGCCACCGCCACCACCACCACTGGCCAAGACTACCACCACGGTATTCTATTCCTTTGTCTTTTCTTACGTACCAAACAACACAAAATAATTATTTATACTATTATTATCAGTTAACCAAACAAAACAATGAAAAGAAATATTACATTCTATTGTTCATGTCTTTACACATTCTATTATGCCGTCCATCCATTCCATTACAATACCAAACGGACCTTTAGCCTGTTTTCTAATTTCTCATACTTGAATATCATTAACTTCGTTATTAATTGATAATTGACATTAAAGTATATAAGAAAAGTTAAATAGATCTATACTGATTAGAAGAGTGGTTAGTGGTAGCGAGTGTAACAAAACTTATTTGAAACGATCGTGTCTTCAAGATTTTATTAAGTTCATTTTTTAATGACTAAGCTAATAGAGTAATATGTTTAATGCATTTTAAATTGTTATTCTTATTGAGTATTTGGCTAATTGGATTTATTATAATTTATGAGGTAATGAGCTAAATTGTTTAAGTTACTATTGTATCTTTTGGTTTATAAGAATATTTAAAACATGTGTTAGTTGGTTTATAATAATTTTATATTTGTAAATTTTGAAATGTTAATTAATATGTTTTGGGTCAAAATGTGTGTGGAGGGTTACTATCGAAGTTTAATGTGGTTAGTATCAGGGGCGGAACTACACTATAGACTATGGAGTCAAGTGACTCCATGATTTTTGAGCGGGTAGTGTACCGTATAGTATCGAAATTCTAAGTGAACCCTAGTTTTCAGATGGTGAACTGATTAGTATTTTAGGTTCAGAAAATAACTTAATCCTAGTGTTGGTTCACTGGTTGATCCCGCGTAGTGATGGAGAACAGGTCATGGGTTCGATCCTTGGACCCTTTTTTATTCACTACTTATTAATTTGTAAAATTACATTTTTACCCTTTATATACATAAAAATCCTAACCCCAAACATTCATCCCATTCAATCATTACAATCTAGAATCCATTCCAACAGCTCCCCTCCCTCAATCGACGATTGCTCAATTGCACAGCCCCTACCGCCTGCTGCCATCAACTCCGGTGAGCGGCGGCTAGTACTCCGGCGAGCAGCTATTAGATACCAACTACAAAGCCCCAATTCATTCAACTATTCAAGCTTTCAAGTTTCATTGTTTCAAGGTTAGTTTTCTAAAAGTTGTTTCTTATTATTTGTCTATAAATGAAGATTCATAGTCTAGATTTTGTTTAAGTTATTGAGGTGTTTTCATTCTTGTTATTTGCTAGTTAATTTATTTGGGCAATTCACACCCTAGATTGTGTTCAAGCTCTATTTTTGTGTTTATTAGTTTATCACAATTCATAATATGTGTATGTTAGATTTAGTGATTTTCTATTTAGTGATTTTAGTTTTTGTGCAACCTTGAATTTTAGAGAATTGGGAGAGTTCGAATGTGGACTTGTTATAAAAAACATAGACAATGATTTTAGGGGTTTGTTTTAATTATCAACACTACTATTTACCATGAAAACAATATAATGCAGCATTTAGTATGAATCATGAACTATAATAAAATATGCATTCAAATAGGATTGACACATAATATCAAATTGTTGTAAAGCACATATGAGATAGTAAAATTGTGAATCACCGAATCCTAAGAGTTAATTGTTAAGTTTAGTTGTTAACATGTTAGTTTTCTAATAATCTGGGTAGAATTCGTATTATTAGATTTCTAAAACTTGTGGGTTAGGGTTAAGATTTGGAACACTCATACAAAGTTATGTGTAATCTTTTCACCCTAATAAAAAAATGAAATTAGAAGAGTATATTTGACTCGACCCGATTAAAAGACTCAAAAAAATTTTATGTTGTTTCGCTAAAAACCTAATCACAAAAAGTAAACTCACAGGAAATATTTCCTAGTTCCACCACCGGTTAGTATTAAAATTTTATTAGGAACAATGTTAAAATTTCTTTGATGTTAGTTAGTATTCGAAAGTATATATAGCAAAAAAGAGTAAAAGTTTCATAGGATGCGGGTGATTGAAAGAAACTACATATGCCGCTCATGTCTATTCGTAGCCTTTTTCTAACAATATAAATAAACCCCGAATACATCATATAACCGAAGTTGCTAGCATAAAACAATATTATTTAATTATTTAGTAATAAAATGCAAACAACACTATAATTTGTAAGATCCAAGAGAAAAGAGTTATAAAAAAACCACATTCACTCCCCCCTTCCACTCTCCTCATCCAACCAAAAGGAATCCCACATCACACCTCCCACTCCGACTCCCACTCTATATTTTATTCATCTTCAACTCCTTCAATTTCAATCAAAAACAAAATCCTCTGCTTCCTTTTCGCTGATTTCTCCGATCATCTTCTTCCTCCGGTGAGCTTTGGCTGTGATGGGTGTGAGCACCAGGTGTTCCCACACTTCCCATATCACAGAAATCATCATCACCAGCTTCTTCCGCCACAAGTTTTACTAAACACCCTTCTTCATAATTCCATAGTATCAAGTGTATATTTTGTTGATCCAAGATTGAAGAAATCAGGGCCTCGTATTCTGATTTTCAAAACCCACAAAGATTTATGGTTGATTGATTCAGAGTTGATCTGTCAGAGTTTTGCGGGTGATTTCTTTTGGTGTTGAAGCCATGGCAGCTCGAAGCTTTCTCTACGGCGGTGGTGATGCTGCCGGAGGCGGCGGCGGTGGTGGTGGTGGTTCCGGTGGCTCTGTTCTGCTGACGAACAAAAGGGTTCATTGTGCTTCTTCTGGTGGTTCAGCTGATCCCTTCATCGTCCCCCGATCGTCTTCTTTCCATGGTAATATTATCTTTTTTGACTTTTTTGTTGACTTTGGGTTCATGTTGCCTGCTTGTAGATCCAACAGGGTGTTTGACTCTAAAGGTGTTTGATTGCTTCATGATGGGTTCTTAGTTGTCCCCATTTCATAATTTTATATATTTTTTATGTTCCCCCACGCAATTGAATTTCCTGATACATTTATCATGAGTATTTGACTTTTTTGATTGTTGATACAGTCAAATTTTCTGTTTGTATGAATCTTGATGGTTGACTTTTGTGATTGATGCTTAATTTGAGCTGAAAACCTTGCAAATGTTTCTTGATTTTGATAATCTTCAGAACCCTATTTGCAGTTTGTGATATGATGGAGTGTAATTGCAATCAATAAAATCTCCAGATTTTATCGAAATATCATGGGATCTTTGATGTTTGTGTTCACTATTCAAGAAATGTCATATTTTGGATCCTTTCAGGTTCGCGATCGTGCTTAGTTTCGAAGATAGAGGAACGGATCCGGGGGACAATTGTGGCGATCATTTGATCATGAAGACAATGGAGATGATGAATACGATGAATCTTTTCACCAGCCTGAGAAGAAAAGGCGGCTCACAGCTGATCAAGTTCGGTTCTTGGAGAAAAGTTGAGTCTGATAACAAGCTCGAGCCAGAACGAAAGATTCAGCTTGCAAAAGAACTCGGGCTGCAGCCTAGACAGGTTGCAATCTGGTTTCAGAACCGTCGTGCGCGTTGGAAGAACAAGCAGCTAGAGAAAGACTATGATGATCTGCAGGAAAGTTACAATAAACTCAAAGCCAACTATGACAATCTTGTTAAAGAGAAGGAGAAACTAAAATCCCAGGTGATAAAAATAACTTAAGCCATCAATTTCATGATTTTTGATCTTTAACATTTGCTAATTATGAGTGATTTGGTGTTTAGGTTGATGAACTAAGTGATAAGATGATGCTGCAAGAGAAGGGAACCTCGGATTCATCAAGTACTAAAAGCGCGTCTCAAGCACAACAGCATGCTCTTGAGGAAGATGTATCCAAAAACATGAACACAGTATATGGGGAAAACGGCGATTTCACTGAGAAGATTGTTGAGTTTGACAATGGGTTTCACACATCAGTCCCAATAGAACGTGTCGATTCATCTTATGTATTTGAACAAGAACAAAGTGATGGATCGTTGGATGAAGAAAATAACTTGGGCAAGATGTTTCTGCCTTCTGCAGACTGTTACACATCACCAAAGATCGAAAATGGCAACTACACCCCACATTCGGTGAACTCTTGCTATCTTGGGCTTCCTGGAGATGATCAAGCCTTTGGCTTTTGGTCTTACTGAGTGTACTCGGTGGTAAATAACTCAGCTGAAGTTCCAGTAACTCAGTGATGATGAGTTTGTGTTTTACTTATCCTTTTAAAGGTTTATGTTTGTGATTGCTATAAATAAGGTATGATAAGTTGTGTTTTAATTGTACTTATTATATACATACTTTCTTATAATATAATTTGTAAGTATGTTGGATTGGACAGATATCGAATATAGTTTGGTGTGAAATTGTGTGGGTTAAGTTGATTAAAAATGAACAAAAGAAAGGAGCATGTGGGATTAAGACATGACCTTTGTCATATTGTTCTTACCATAGCAGTTATCCAAAAGTTTGTGGATGAACATGTCTTAATGTCTTGTCACCTTAATAGATCGATGACTTATAAGTTTTCTTATTTTTTTTATTTTTAGTTTGTGGAAAACTGAACTGATCAATAAAGAGGTCGGATGACACGTACCCCCCTCATCTTAAACCCTAATAATCTAGGCCAAATTCAAGTTTTATTTAATTGTACCTTTTCTTATTAACTTAGTTATACTATTTTTCTTTCCTTTTTTTTTTCTTTCCTTTTTTTTTCTTTTTTTTGAGCAACAGATGAATTTATAGATAAAGAAAAACTAGCAAAAACTAGAAAGAGAAACATTACAAAAAAATAATAATAATAATAACCCCAAGACTTAAGAAAATAAAAATTGAGAATCAAATCAAAAGAGATTGCCATGAGAGCTCCTATTATTCGCATGATCTGTATCGATGCAAAGACGCTATAGAGACCACCATGTTGTGTTGATAACAATTAGTGACTTCTTTAGAAAAGTCAGTACTGCCAAGTCTAACGAGTGTATGATGATGTCAAAAGGAAGCTTAGGAGACTTGAGTGGATGGAATTTGTAGACAAATTCGAACCAAAATATTGACCGTTCTACAACGAATCGATTCTTGGTGGCCTGAAATCTGTTTTGAGGGACCTCTGTTCAGTAGAAATCCTTAGCCATTGTTCTGTTTGATTTGTTTATTTACTGTTTCTGAAATATCGTGTATTTGTTTGTTTAGTTTCTTTTACAGTGTAATCAAAGTTCATTATCTATAAAATATTTATATTATTTGTTAACGATGTTCCTACAAAAAAAATAAATTTACATAAGCTAACTTGAAAAAAATAGTGTCACGGCTATAAAACACCTCACTTTG
Source organism: Flaveria trinervia (assembly GCA_025506515.1). Lineage (NCBI taxonomy): Eukaryota > Viridiplantae > Streptophyta > Magnoliopsida > Asterales > Asteraceae > Flaveria > Flaveria trinervia. The sequence continues at coordinate 44,865,503 of CM046445.1, forward strand.
AGAGTATCACAAGTATTTTTTTTTTTTTTTTTTTGTCACCCAACTTCAACGACTAAATCACACTCTTAATTCATGTGAATATGAGTATTTATTGAGATCTTTACAAGATGTGTGTAGGTAAATTGTTGGATCATTATAGGTTAAGAGAACAAGTATTTATGTGATTATATTTAACAGATGTGAAATCTCTGCTAATCATAGACTAGCAACTCACATAGTACAATATAGAATAATATAAGTAAACAATGAAGCAATAGATAAAGTGTTTTGTCAAGTTGTTTGTATATTTCACTTAGATTGCGATTATGGAAAACGTAAAAAGCTCTTGATTAACTACATTGAGTGATTGTATACTAAGAACTATAGTTAACTACTTTAGTTAATTAGCTAGAACAAAGACTGTAAAAACTATCTAAACCATTTATTCTAGCATTTGGGATCGATGGCTAACTGCAACCATCGATAAACATGATGTGGCATACCATAATGTCCATTATTTAGCTATCAAAAAGTAAGAAACAAAATAAACAAAATTAGTGTAGTAGATGAGCAGAAAATCTTAATTTGGTGCAGTGTTAGGTTATTCCATTGCTTATCAAACTATTACATTGACAAAACAAAAGTTAGTTGCTAGTCAGAATCAAAATGTTATTGAAAATGTGCCTTCAATCAAAAGTTGTATTGTCCTTCAAAATAAGTTTTTGTATCGAAAGTACACAGACTCTTGGAAGCTAACAGTTTATCAGAAGGAAGCTAGACTACAGTGGACTATTTACTGAAAGCTTGATATACAGAAGCTGTTTTGTAAGTGACAACATAAGCTTTGAATATACCAACATAAACCTATTAAGGGAATACCTTTTGTTAGTATAGCTACATATAGAAGTTGTATTATCATAAAGCATGTGAATTTAAGTTCTCTCCATGTGATTTATCAACTCCCTAGCACCATGTTCACTACTAAAGGTTAGCCTCTAGACTTGATATAATTTTCATAAAAGTTGATAACGCATATATAAATCAATATGTAAACATCAAGACATGATAGTATATGATGTTTTAGCACCGGCCCTTTATAGGTCAGTTTATGTATACACCTAGAGCCCTTTATAGGCCTACTTTATGTATCCACGTAAACACATTTCTACATTTGGTGGTTCACCAACTTAACTAATTATTGTTTTCAAGGAGAGCATGCACGATACTTTGGTAACACTTAATGAACACTAACACATGACTAGTGACTAATACATAACATCCACACATTCTTAAACTTTTCTACTAGAGACTAAAATCTAATATAAGTCTTCTCAAACTATTATTATTTGTATGTGTAAATTGTTTACTGTCATGAGTTATACTTAAGTGAAAAGAGAGAGAAAGTGGGTTATGTAGGCTCCACCCAAGCATAAGTCTCCCTTTCACATTCACTAAACACATGTCCCACCCGTGAGAAGGCAGTATTCACTCAATTTAATTTTTTAATTGAATTAACATTATTAATTTTATATAATAAGTATTTTCAAACACTTATTTATATACATACACTATAAAATACATATTTTTAGATAGAGATGTAATTTTATCAAACGTATAAGTCTTAAAGCAGCATGTATAAATGAGTCAAAGCATTTGAGATGGGTAAAAAATTTTGATTAAGATTTTATTACACTTTATAGGCAATATGGTAAATTTTATTAAATTTTATATAGCTTGATATTTTTGACCATATCTCTTTCTGTACTTAATACATATTATTAATACATTATTAATAATATGATATTATTATTCACTTCATTAAATTTTATTTTATTTATGATACTATAAATTAAAATTAAAATTTATATTTGCTAATTATATTTGTAACTAAATACTATTTAATTAAGTCTTATTTTATTTAAATATTTAACTATATAACTAATATATATCTTCATATTTATAATAACAATAATACTATGATTTTTCTGAGGGCATATATGAGTTCTATAATTTTAATTTATAGTAAAGGTGAAAGAATTATAGAAATGTAATTTTATATATAGATTAAGACACATTGAATAGTGTCTGTTTTTAAAAACTAACTATTTTATTCCATTTATGTCATTACTATAAAGTATAACATATGATACTTATAATAGAAATGCTAAAGCTCATACACGTGGCCAAACAAAACCGCCATTCACTTTTAATGCCACTCATTTATTGTGATTGAGCACTCATCCCGGTTTCTATTTTCGTTGTTGGTTGTTAGCAGCTTAATAACTATCAAAATGGTAATTTGTGATGACAATTTATTCATTAACTTTCTTCGGTCTATGTAAATCATCACCAAAAGTTGCCTTCGATGATCATAAAACTCTAACCTACATTCATAAAACGAAACCCTCCTAAAATATAGGTAATAAATTATTTCCGAACATAAATACCACCCATATTTTCTCTAATCTTGTTGGGATAATATAGTTGCATTAAAAACTTTTGTAATATACGTACTAGGTTAGTCCCCGTATATTACACGTAATGAATAAATAAAATATTAAATAATTAGTAATCAAAATTTAAGCATTACAAAATCATGCTTAGTGATAAAATATGATTATAATTACGTATAAATAGTTACTTTAAGTAAATAAGCAATAATGTATTTTTCGTAAAATTTGTTTTATAAAAAAAATTGTGATTTATAAATATTTAGTTAAGAAAAATGATTTTAAAAAAGAATTTTCATTGTATTATGTATTTTCTAAAAAAATTACTTTTAAAAAGTGTGTTAATGAAAAATAGGTTTTATTTATTAAGTTATATTTTTTTAAATATGAAAATGGTAAGAGTAAAATGATTAGTATTTATTATATTATTATTATTGTTGTTGTTGTTGTTGTTGTTGTTGTTGTTGTTGGTGTTGTTGTATTATTATTATTATTATTATTATTATTATTATTATATAGAGAAATGAAAAAATTATTAAAAAATTGTTTATTTTAGTTTTTTATAGATAGATATATAGGCTAAAACCTATTAATTAAACAGATTATAGTTAGTAAAAACACGAAGATGTAGATTATAATATTTTAATATGTAGATTATAATATTTAATAATTAAAATTTACATATACGTAATAGTTCAAGAAATAAATAAACTATGCTATTATCTATCTCTTATCTAAATGTTTCATTTTTAGACATTCGTTTCAAAAAAATTTTTTTAAAAATTTATTTTTTTATCAAAATCTTGTAATTATATTGGTTGTTTTAATAAGACTGTTTTTAAAATTTTCAACTTTTTATTTTTTAGAAACAAAGCGATTTAAAATATTTGCTTAGAAAAAGTTTAGTGTTTTAGAAAATTTTATATTATTATTTTTTTTGTTTTTTTTATTATTTAGATTTTAATTTTTAACTTCCTTAATAAAATATATATTTTTAAAATATAGTTTGATTTCAAAAAATTTAGATAGAGAGAAATTTATAGCAATTAATAAGTTAATTTTTAATAAGAAAGAGAAACTTGTATTTTTATTAAATTACTATAATACTCTTTGAAGGGAAAATCAATGTATGAATATGTAGAAATTTGACAGTGGCAAATATAGGGTTAAAAAAATAACAAGTGGCAAAAATCATTTTTATTAGCATTGATAGATTAATGTTTTATTTCATTCAATATTTTCAATATTATATTTTGATTTTTTTTAATTTAAGTCATAATGCACCGAACCGATACCGACTAAAGTCGAAATCCTAAAAAATCGCGCAACACGCGGACATTTCTACTAGTTTATATATAAACAACATATTAAATGAAAAATACATAAAAGAAACTAGTTGTGAATCAAGCCTTCGATTATGCTTTATAAAATCTGCATGATGGTTCTCTTTTGCATCTTTCTTGCTGATATATGCAAAAGTGAAATGGTTGTCATGTTTATAGTGTTGTGATGTTATATATAAACAATTTGTCTGAATGAGGGACCTAATAGATCGAGATTTTGGTGGGGAGAGACAGAGAGAGATATGAGACAAGGTTGCAGGGGCACCTTTAAAATTTCTTCTAGACAAGCCACATGACGAGGATAGAGATGGTAAAAACTAATCTGAACGAGTAGACACCAACATGTGAAAGGCATGGGTGCCTATAAAGATAGTTGGATATGATGGCATTGAAGACGATACGAGGATTGCAGATCAGTGAAGATGGGATGAGCTGATTTTTTTTTAAGTTAACTTCAATTTTGCTTCTTAAAATTTGAAAAATATAACAACTTTACTTCAAAAGATTTTAAAAAAATCAACTTCCTTTCAAAGTTTGATAAAACAATCAATTTCTGTTCAAAAACTTTAGAGTAAATTACATAGATGTTTTGTCAAACTCAATTTCTGTGGTTATGTTGAAATTAAAACAACTTGTAAATTTTTAGAGCTAAATTGATTTTTAACTATTTTTGAAAGAAAACGATTATTTTTGTCAAATCTTAACTAAATTCTTTTTTCCATTAAATATTTTTTATTAAAGACAAATTATAGCACCATCCATTTTTTCCTACAAAAAATGTGACTAAAATTATTGATTCTATTATAATAAGAGATAAACACATGTTATTTCTCACACTTTCTAGAACGAGTGTAACTAAATTTTTATTGAGAAATTTTATTGAGGATTTTTTTTTAATTTCGTAATATATCATCATTTAAGAAAATGAAGTATGTTTGTCGATGTCATATACATATGTCTGATTTGTAACAGGACAAAATGCATTTTGTTTTCACATGGAACCCACGTGTAGTGCTTTCACAGTTGTATAGAAATACAGTTTCTAAAGTGACAAAGAATATTTGTCATGAGAAACATGTCTAGAACGTACAAGTGTTATACATGATTGTGGGGTATAGTTACACATGATTCGTTCGCGACGGACGTACATGATTGTGAAAGTCTCAATGTATCTTAAAATAGAGAAAATGGGTGAATTTAGGAGTGTTTAAATACTCAATTTAAACTGGTTTAAGAATAGTTTTTTAGATCTATTATTTTTAGACTAGCGGAACTGGCTCGTATAATTTCTAGGAGACTGTTGTAAAATTGACTATTAACGTTCGAAAAAGCTCTATCTATTATCTATAATATTATATTACATTTGAGAAGTATTTGATTGTATTTTTTTGGCCTTTTACATTTTTATGCGGTACAACCTCGTTATATAAAATGACAAAAAAATATACGTTTTCAACTCAAATGGTTTCTATTATGTATTTAGTGCGGTTCATTGAGATTTTTCTTTTTGTTATTTGATTATATTAAATAATGGTTTGGGCATGTAATTTTAATGTATGAAACAGAGTCGTCACAACTTCGTTTATTCTCCTTACGTACTTAATCCAATTTGATATGTTTTCTTTTTATTTTAATACAAAACATGATCAAGAGTAAGCAAATCCTCTAATTTAAATATCTGAGTTAACTTTTTATGATCACTATATCGAATGTGTACTTATTTTCCTTTACAAAACAAAATATGAATATGAATTGCAGAAAGAAAAAAAATTGCAAAAACAGTCAAAATTATCTCCTTTTAGTTGAGGAAATTCGTGATGAAGTTTGGGATTGTGACTCAAACGGGTTTTCTTTCAACTTTCTAGAAAAGTTTTGGAACCTTACTTTGAAGGATTTTAAAATGATTTTAAATCACTTCTTTATGGATGGGAAAATAATAAGGGGTGCGGGTTTTAATCATAACCATTATCCTAAAAGGATTGACCTCTTATCCCTTAAAAATAATATTGATCAAATAGATACCAATAGTTTTAAATCAACTGTTTAAAAAAAAAATTTTAATGATTTTTTAAAGTAAGATTATGGATTGAAGTCTCACTAAGTGTAATATACTCCTAGTGGGTCAAGGTTATAACACAGTGTCTTTTTGATGGTTTTCTCTTGGAATGGTGGCGAGCCGGGTCACTATCGTTGTCTGTGTTCGCGGGCGTGAATGACCTTTCGTCATTGTTTTTACCCGGTAACCGGGTTTAAAAATTATTCGTTGGCCGTTCAAAAAGAATAATAATATCTCATAGGTTGTATTAAAAGATATTTTCAAAGGTTTTTGTAAACATGCTTAAGAGGGTCATTTGTTAAGTGGATTTAGAAACCCAATCTGCTTTTTTCTTGGGGAGGAATATTTTGGATAGACCCATAATTACAAATATGCTTATGTTATGGGATGAAAAATCAAAGTACAATGCTTTGTTCATGACGTTGGATATAGACAAAATTGTTGGTAGTTTAAACTAGAATTCCTACTCTTGGAGCCACACATCAAAGGAGATTCATGGCTAAGTGTGTATGTGGTTTAAAGGCAGTTTGGAATCCTTTTGGTTTTTAGTTGTAAGCAGTGTTTTCGCGATCGGATCGTACGGCCGTCCGACCGGTTCGACC